>LPNX010874253.1:155673-286489 GCA_001517045.1 Pseudotsuga menziesii
AGCATCCGATCTTGGTGTCACACAGAGTGTGAGATAAAAACATTAGTAATTCTCTGTGTTTATGATGATGTATTTTGAGTGGGGATAAAGGACCACCTTGACCACTTGGTTTGACCACAGGGCACTTGAAGAAGGCTAAAGTAAAAGTATAAAATACATAAGGACCCTTAGTACCACTAAGGTGTCAAAGTGAAAGTGCAAAAAGACCTTTAGTACCACTAAAGGTAAAAGTCAAAGGGATAAAAGAATAAAATAATAATATTTTGTTCTTTTGAGTTATGGTCCACTTACAGGTGACTCAAAGGCTATAAAAGAAGATCAATACATTTCATTATTACACACACACACTTGCTCTCACAGGTACAACTGCTCCAACAGAGGAAATTGCTGGTTATTGAAGAGGAGGAAGCTTGATGTGATGCCCTAGCATGGATGAGTCTAGCTAGGGCATTCACTCTTGTTTTGTAAAAACCCTAAACTAGGGTTTTACCAGTTTTACAACAGCTAAGGTTTAACCTTATCTCTTCTCCTCTTCACGACTACCTCAACATCCTCACGGGCAGGCCCCCTCAGGTCACGGGCAGCTGAGATATATCCCAGGCAAGCTGCAAAACCTCATGGTAGCCCTTTCCAACAACTCGGACAACCTTCTATAGGGCTCGATCCCTATGCAAACAATTCAGGCAGGCCCTAGCAGGGCTTGGGATGCCCTTTGATGCCCGCGACCACCTACAGGAAACCCTAACAAGGCTTGGGGAAGCCTGCTAAGGGTTTTCAGGCACCCAACAGACCCCAAACATCCCACAGGCAGACTGTTGGTGCCTCCTGGCTTTCCCAATAGCCCTAACATGCCATGGGCCAGCCCTCCGGGCAACAAGAAATAAGCTCGGGAGGGCTAGAGCAACAACAATTCAGCCTGAAAGAACTCAGGCAGTGTTGCAGCAGACCTGAGCAGACCCAACAGGAGATCCGGGCAGGGCAAGAGGCATGGACAGAGGTCCGGGCAGGGCAAGAGGCATGGACAGAGGTCCGGGCAGGAGCATATGTTCATGCATAGGATCGAACAGAGGCACAGGTAGTAGATCTGCCCTCCGGGCAGCAGATCAGGCCACGGGCAGGCCAGACAGATATTCGGGCAGTAGAAAACAAAGCCGGGCAGGGCTCGGGCAGAGAAGAAGAAATCTAGGCAGCCTAGCAAAAAAATTCGGGCAGGTTGTGAAAAGAAAATCCAGGTAGATCTGGATTTTTGGGCAGCTGGAAGGAACTAGGGCTTGACGCCCTAGTTTGGATTTTTTGTATAAAGGATTATCTTCTGTAATTTTGTGGATCTGTTGAACAAACCCATTAGGGTTTGGGAATTCATTGAAGAACTTAGTCATCTCATTTACGAGATGAATTACTAATGCTTTTGGGGTTTTTGTCCTTTAAAGGTTTCTCGAATGAAAAACTCTTGTGTTCAGTGTGTTGATGTGATTGACTCCACTTGTCATTTGTTTTTATGTTAGTTTGCAAATTTAGAAGTATTCATGCTAATGCTAAAATTTAACATGGCATCAATGCTTAGCATGTGAAGACCTAGTAAGAAGAAATTGCTGTTGTCTTCCTAGACCTTGGAATATTTTGCAGACTTGACATTTGACTAAGTGGCAGAGATGGCCATCAACATTTTCAGTCTGGAAGAGAAGCTTCAAGGTTCATCTCCTAGAAAGCTAGGCTTATGGCTATTTTAGAAGAAAATGACCTTGATGACATTGTGTTCAACGTCAGTGAAGAGCCAACATCCAATGCTGGCAACTGGCTTACAAGAAGAAGCAAGCTAAGGCTAGAAGGATAATCTATGATTTTGTCAAAGAAATTGTGATGCCCAACATCACAGCATTAAAGATTGCCAAATAATGCTTTGACACCTTGACTAACTTATATGAGAAGAAGGCTCTCGGTCAGAAGAGAGTCTTGAAGAAAAGGCTCCGAACATTGAAGATGAGCAAGGATGAAGGGGTTGGTCCCTTCTTCACAAAGATTGCACAGGTAAGAGATCAACTTATTGCTATTGGTATTGCTGTTGACGACGATGACCTTGTGTAGACTGTGGTCGATGGTCTCCCAAGCTCTTGGGAAACTTTCCTGGCATCTGTCAGTGGACGTGAGAATTAGCCAAACTTCGAAAGACTTTGGCATGATTGCTTGGAAGAAGAGGGAAGGACTCTAGGCAAGCCAACTAAGGAAGGAAACCTTGCACTTGTTGCAAAGACAAAGAAGTTCAAGAAGCCCTCCTCTCAACAAAAGAAGGGAAAGAAACCTCAAGGGAAGTTCTTTGATGTTTCAAAAGTGGAATGTTATAATTGCCACAAGTTTGGACACTTTGCCAGAGATTGCAGGCAGACCAAGAAGAAATTCAAAAGAAGATTTCAAACGTCTGTTGCAAAAGAAGAAGAAGAACCTAAGAAGAAGAAGAACACCAGGGCTAACAAAGAAGACAAACCTAGAAGAGAGTACTACTTGATCTCCGCTCTCTCTGGATCCATAACAGACAGTGCTACCTCTTGGTTGGTGGATAGTGGTGCCTCTAGGCATATGACGGGTAACCGTGGAGCTCTCACCAATTATAGAAAGAAGAAGTTCACTACTCAGGTGGAACTTGGAGATGACTCCACATACAAGATTGAAGGAGTTGGCTCAACTTCACTTCAACTTGATTTGGGTACGGTTTTACATATTGATAATATCTTATATGTTCCTGGTTTGAAGAAGAATCTTCTATCTGTTGCTAGCTTAAAGGACAAGGGCTACAAAGTCGTTTTCATGAATAAGAAGGTCCTTCTACGGGCAAAGGATGAAAAGCTAAGTTCAACTATACAGATTGGGGTTCGAGAGGGAGGCCTTTACAAGGCTTCCGAGGATTCCACTCATGCTTTGGTTCATCATACAGTTGATCCATGTGAGTTGTGGCATAGAACTTTTGGACACCTTCACTACACAACTCTTCTAGGCGTGCAAAAGATGGTCATAGGCATGCCTGAGGTATCTCCAAAACATGATGGAATTTGCAAAGGATGTGCTCTAGATGATCACTCTTGGAAGTCATGGATTTACTTCCTCAAGGCCAAAAGTGAAACTTTTGACAAGCTCAAAGACTTCAAAGCTCTTATTGAAAATTAGACAAGAATAACAAGAGAGATTCCAAAGAAAAATGAAGTACCTCCTCCTGAGTTTCTAGATTCAGAAGTTTAGAGGGAGGAAGAGGAATTTGAGGATTGAATTCCAGATCCACCTGAGGACACTGAAAGTCCACCAGAAGAAGTGCTTGAAGTTCCTCCTTCCAAAAGGAGATCTGCTTGGTACCGAGAAATGATACAAGAAGCTGAGAACAATAAAGCTCCTCCTGGGACTTTCAGAGAAAGCATAAGACCACATAAGTACTTCGGTCTTATGAGCCAACTCATAAGTGCATAACCTTCGTCATACGAAGAAGCAACAAGCCAACAAGTATGGGTTGATGCCATGATTGAAGAGTATAGTTCAATCACGAAGAATGATGTGTGGGAAGTTGTTCCTAGACCACTAGGAAAGTCAGTGGTAACATCCAGATGGATTTACAAAATCAAGCATGTTGCTGATGGTAGTGTGGAGAAGTATAAAGCCAGATTCATAGCTTGTGGCTTCACTCAGAAAGAAGGCATTGACTATGATGAGACATTTGCTCCTGTTGCCAGGTATACTACCATCAACACCATCATTTCTCTTGTTGCAGTATTCAGATGGAAGTTACATCAGATGGATGTAAAGACAACCTTCCTCAATGGCAAGATAGAGGAGGAAGTCTATATTGAACAAACTGAAGGCTTTGTGACTCATGGGGATAAGACCCATGTGTGTAAACTGAACAAAGCCTTGTATGGACTGAAGCAAGCTCCAAGAGTTTGGTATGCGTGGATGGATGGATTTCTCCACAGCTTGGGGTTTTCCAAAAGTACAGCTGATTCTAACTTGTACTTTAAGCTTGTTCATAATCATGTCTTGATTCTTGTTCTATATGTAGATGACTTGTTTCTTACAGGTGATGAACAAATGATAGAACAATGTAAGAGGGAGCTTACCTCTGAATTTGAGATGAAGGATCTCGGTTTGATGCATTATTTCCTTGGCTTAGAGGTCTAGCAAAAGCTGGGCAAGATTTTCCTAACCCAAGGAAAGTATGCAGTGGACATCTGCAGAGATTTGGGATACAGAACTGTAAGTCCATGAGCGTACCCATGACTACCAACTTGACAAAGTTGCGTGACTCAGCCACTAGTTCACAAAGTGTGGACTCTACTCTATACAGACAACTTATCAGATCCTTGATGTATCTCGTGCATACGAGACCAGACATCTGTTATACAATGAATGCTCTGAGTCAATTCATGTTCGATCCGAAGCACATACACTAGGTAGCTGCTAAACATGTACTCATATTTGTGCGAGGTACTATCACTTATGGGCTCAGGTATACTTCCAGCAGTGGAGTATTATCAGCAGGATATGCCGATTCAGATTGGGATGGCAGTGCAGTAGATTGGAAAAGCACCTCTGGTTACTGCTTCAGTATGGGATCTGCAATGATCTTTTGGTCCAGCAGGAAGCAGGGTTCCATAGCTCAGAGTACAACCGAGGCAGAGTATATTGCTGCAAGTGATGCCTGCAAGGAAGCAGTTTGGCTCAGAAAACTTCTATTTGATCTGTTCGATGGAAAGCTTGACTCAATGATATCCATTGTGATAATCAGAGTTGCATTAATCTTTCAGAGAACCTTGTGTTTCATGACAGATCGAAACACATTGAAATGAAGTATAATTTCATCAGAGACCTGGTACAAAGAGGTGCTATGAAGTTATAGTACATTCGTATGGATGAACAGATTGCAAATATATTGACCAAGCCTCTAACAACATCAAAGTTTGGGTACTTTCGTGACAAGCTTGGCATGGCAGAGAATGCCTCTCTCGCTGAGAGGGAGTGTTGATTTTTCTGAGCAGCATCGAGAGCCATTCTCTTAGGAGAATGAAGACACCTGGTTCGGGACCAGGGTGTGGAACCAATCCATCATTGGGGGACTCAACCTAGAGTTGAGCGACCATTATGTTGAATAGGGATATCTGGTCTAGGACCGAGATATGGAACTTGTCCAGCACTGGGGGACTCAACCTTGAGTTGAGTGACCATTCTGTTGAATGGTGCCATCTAGTCTGGGACTAGGATGTGGAACCAGTCTAGCACTGGGGGATTCAACCTAGAGCTAAGTGGCCATTATTTGAATGGAGGCACCTGGTCAGATACCATGAATTTAACCTAG
Source organism: Pseudotsuga menziesii (assembly GCA_001517045.1). NCBI lineage: Eukaryota > Viridiplantae > Streptophyta > Pinopsida > Pinales > Pinaceae > Pseudotsuga > Pseudotsuga menziesii. The sequence goes on from LPNX010874253.1 coordinate 161,006, forward strand.
TCTGGGACTAGGGGCTCAGCCCAGGGCTGAGGGCCATTCTTTGGGAGAATGGAGGCGCTTGGTCTATTACCAAGTATTTGACCTTGTGTCAAATTATGCAGCCTATGGCTGAGGCACCTCTGTTACCAAGATGACACTATAAGCCCTAGACCGGGTCTAGGCATGTGTGACACTCTGCCCCTCAATTAGTGGGCTTTGTGATCTTCTCCAAGGCTTAGCTACTCTTGGTTAAGACACCTTAGTATTCGATCTTGGTGTCACACAAAGTGTGAAATAAAATCATTAGTAATATTCTTTGTTTACGATGATGTACTTTGAGTGGGGATAAAGGACCACCTTGACCACTTGTTTTGACCACAAGACACTTGAAGAAGGCTAAAGCAAAAGTCCAAAGTACATAAGGACCCTTAGTACTAGTAAGGTGTCAAAGTGAAAGTGCAAAAAGACCTTTCGCACCATTAAAGGTAAAAGTCAAATTGATAAAAGAATAAAATAATAATATTTTGTTCTTTTGAGTTGTGGTCCACTTACAGGTGACTCAAAGGCTATAAAAGAAGATCAATACATTTCATTATTACACACACGCTCTCGCAGGTACGACTGCTCCAATAGAAGAAATTGCTGGTTATTGGAGAGAAGGAAGATTGATGTGATGCCCTAGCATGGATGAGTCTAGCTAGGGCATTCATTCTTGTTTTGTAAAAACCTTAAACTAGGGTTTTACCACTTTTACAGCAACTAGGGTTTAACCCTACCTCTTCTCCTCTTTACAGCTACCTCAGCATCGTCACGGGCAGGCCTCCTCAGGTCATGGGTAGTTGAGATATATCCCAGGCAGGTTGCAAACCCTCATGGTAGCCCTTTCCAACAACTCGGGCAACCCTCTATAGGGCTCGACCCCTCTGCAAACAATTCAGGAAGGCCCTATCAAGGCTTGGGCTTCCCTTTGATGCCCACGACCACCTACAGGAAACCCTAACAGGTCTCAGGGCAACCTTCTAAGGGTTTCTGGGCACCCAGTAGGCCCCAAACAATCCACAGGCAGACTGCTGGTGCCACTGGGCTTGACCAACAGCCCTAACAGGCCTCGGGCTAACCCTTCGGGCAGCAACAGATAAGCGTGGGAGGGCTAGAGCAGCAGCAGTTCGGCTCGAAAGAACTCGGGCAGTGTTGCAGCAGACCTGAGCAGGCTCGGGCAGAACCAACAGGAGATCTGGGCAGGGCAAGAGGCATGGGAAGAGGTCCGAGCAGGAGCAGAGGTTCGGGCAAAGGATCGAACAGAGGCACGAGCAACAGATCTGTCCTCTAGGCGGCAGATCAGACCACGGGCAGGGCAAACAAATATTCGGGCAACAGAAAACAAAGCCGGGTAGGGCTCGGGCAACTCGAGCAGAGCTGTAATAAATCTGGGCAGAGAAGAAAAAATCTAGGTAGCCTAGCAGAAAAATCCACGCAGGGTGTTAAAAGAAAATCCAAGCAGATCTGGATTTTTGGGCAGCTAGAAGGAACTAGGGCTTGAAGCCCTAGTTTGGATTTTTTTGTATAAAAGATTATCTTCTATAATTTTGTGGATTTGTTGAACAAACTCATTAGGGTTTGGTAATTCATTGAAGAACTTAGCCATCTCATTTACGAGATGAATTACTAATGCTTTTGGGGGTTTTGTCCTTTTAAGGTTTCCCCAGTGAAAAACTCTCGTGTTCAGTGTGTTGATGTGATTTACTGCACTTGTCATTTATTTTTATGTTAGTCTTCAAATTTTAAAAGTATTCATGCTAATGCTAAAATTCAACACTCAATAGATTATGTAGATTTTTACAATGGTCTTGAAAACGTCTACAAAACGCTTTGAGATAAGCATGCTTACATTTTGTAAAGAGATTACATTCATATTTCAGATTAAGAATGTTATTAAATAGATATTTATTCAAATGTTTAGTACCCAATCCAAGTCTTCACTATCCAATTGTTTTCACAGTGCTTAAGGTTGGAATGAGGGAAGAGCTGGACTCGAATAATTCTTGGACACCTGTGTACCATATGTATAAGCTAAGATGACCCTAAAAATGAGAAGTACAAGAGCAATACCCAAAAGGATTAGACCTTTGAGTTGTTGTATTTCTTGGTTTGTTGACGTGGATGCTTTGTTGCTTGCAATGATGTTGCTAAATAGACAATAGTGAAATTACCAAAAACCCAAATCAAAACCCATATATTGAGCTGCAACTTGTATAGATTCAAAATTAGATTCTATATAATGCAAAAATATGGATGGGATAAATGATCGTATTGTCCAATCGTCAATGTCCATTGTCAAAACTGAAGATACATGCCTAGAATATCTCCAAAATCTGCCCTGGACATCCCCGAAATCTACTTGGAACATACTTGAAATTTGCCTAGAATGTCCCCAAAATTTGTCAGGAACATTTTGGGTACGACTAGCAAGTCCCCAAGTCTTCGATGAAGTCCTTGATAGATTGGGGATGTTTCCTAGGGGTCACCTAGGTGTTGGAAAGTGGGGACGACAGGCGAGGATTTTTCTTTTGGAGGGGGTGCATCCCCAGGCAATATAGGTATTATCCCATCCAACATAGTGCTTTGTACCTTGGAGTGTTGCTGTCCAAACCTATCAAGACTTTGTTCTTCCTATAGCTCTTGATAATAAAGATATAATTTTCCTTGGTGACTACTATAGGGTTTTCATGTAATGGAACTTCATTGTCATAGGCATTCATGTGTTACTAATATTGATCTTGACAGGTTGAGTGAATGGGCCTCGAATTTTCTTTTGTTCGATTCACTTTTTTTTCTTCTCTTGACTCCATAAAGGCACTAGTTTACTAAGTTTTCTCTCTTATTTCACACCAATAAATGAACTTTTATTTATGTTGTTCAATCTTGCATCTTAGGCATATGAGATAGGCATTTTAGGCTTCTTTACTTATGTTTTTAGGGACATTACAACAAGATTAGCTTGCTTCATTTTGTTGCAAAAATAAAGATAAAGGTATACATTTTTCTTGGTTTATGTGCACAAAAATCATTAAAAAATCATAGAAAAACAAAAAACAACATTAAAAATGCTAAAAATAGTTCTAATTAGTTGTTATAATTTTTGTTTTATATCAAAATTAGTGTTGTTTATCCATCTAATTTGCATTGGCTTGCATGCCAAAATTCATAGTAAATTCCCCATCGATTTTTGTACATTTTTTTTTAGCTTTCAAAGCCTTTTATTAATTTGTCTTTTCATTCTTATATGTAGACTTTTAGGACAATGATTTTTCTATCTCAGTTTTAGAGTTACTGATCTTTTGCTTCTTGTTAATTTATCTTTAAAGTTACAAGGGATTCCTCCCTATGGTTAGCAAGCATTAATCCGAAATGGAAGGAAATAGTGCACCATTTCCAATTGCCTTGGAACTAGATAGTTTCAAGCGTTAATTTTTTGGTGTCGTTGTCAAGAAGCAAGCTAGGCTTCTTGATACTATGATATTGGTGAGTATTGTGTTTTATTGCAAATTTTATGCGTGGTTGGCAACTCCACTGGATGCAGGTTTCAATCTAAGTCACATGACATAAGAACACATAAATACAAGTATCTAACATGAGACACATTGACCTCAAAAACATTGCATGTAGCCACACACACACATATATTTATTTATTTAAAAATCTACAATTTACAAATACAAAAATGAAATATAGACAAAATGTCCATTTTTTTTTAGAGTAGAACATCTACAAAATGCTTGAAATCCCTTCAAGTCTTGATTTTACTCTTCACTTGCACAAGGGGAGACCATGGGAGCTCTTTATCTACAACTAAAAGTGAGAAAATAATGATTTTTTTTAGAGTTAGACATGTCTCACCTCAGTAGGCATGGTTCATACACAATGATAAATGTGAAACAAATTGGAACCTATGAAACATGATACATCAACCTGGGGACCATCTACAATATGTAGGATACAAACATGCCCGCCCAGGTTGATGTGTCCCATTTCTTAGGTTCTAATTTTTTTCACATTTATTATTGTCATGTGCGAGATACGTGTCCTTGCATGTCCATGTCCAATATGTAGGATACAAACACAAGCCCCTAGGTTGATGTGTCCTGTTTCATAGGTTCTAATTTGTTTCACATTTATTATTGTGTATGAACCATGCGTACTAAGTTGAGCAATTTATAATTGTATTTTTATATTTGACTTGGCGATTTCGTTCTTTTGGTTAAACTTCTTTGGTTGTTGTCATTCTAAGATGTATATGCACCTCTTGATTTTACTGCCATTATAGGGTATCAACATGTACCTCTTGATAATTATTAGAAAAATCTTGCACACTTTGATGTGGAGAATGTGACCACTGCTAAAGCACACCTGGATATTTTTTTCATTTTTCTTAAAAAAATGGATATTGTGCATGAAGATATTAATATGAAATTATTTGTCCAGAGTTTGAAAGATAAAGCACGGTATTGGTATGTGTGTTTATCCATTGCACATATAACTACTTTCAACACTTTTATGGCATTATACACAATTTTAGATATGAATGGGGTAGGAGCACCAATTTTTTTATTAATTGATCTCATCTTATGATAATAGATTTTGAAATGGTTGGTGAATTAACAAGTTCGCCAAAGATTAAGTAGAGATTGATTCATTACTCAAACCAGATGAAGCTTGTGGTTTAGATATGTACTTTTGTGCTTTTGATTCTAGTTTTGGGTTAATTCTAAGGAAATTATTAAGACAAGGCCTAAAGTATATTTAGAAAATGCTTATATTTTTGTTTGAGAACTTAGAAATTTATCTTAATGATAATTATGTTCGAATTGACAATTTTAGTGAAAGTATTTCTATAGATACATAGGTTTCTTAGTGCATTGAAGAGGAATCATGTGGTATAAAGTTTCTGAAGTTGAGGATAACTATTTATAGAAAGAGAATGATGATAGAACAAACTTGTCTTCTAGTCCTGTAGAAGAAATGGTATGTGATGATGTTTCTAGTATGCCTTCTTTTATTCCTTTGTTCACTGAGCATTATGAAGAATCAAAATATGTAGTTTCCAATATAATAGAGGACCTTAATCCTGAGGAAAATACACTTCTTTCTTCAAAGAGTATATGTGATTAATAGCTATAATATTTTGATGGAGTCTTTGAGCATAATGCAGATGTTCTTAATGCAAATGTTCTTTTTATTCTGTATTTCATCAAAAGAATAGTAGAGTAGAAAAATAGACACAACTAATAAAATCTAAGGACTTGGATCAATAAGAGAATTGATTGTTTTTTCTATGATGTTGCCAACTCATGCAAAACCACGTCCATAGATTTACGAAGAACCATGTTATCATCATGATAAGGATTATGAGAGACTTTACACACATTGTGTCTTTGATCATTAGCAACACCTTGGGGATCCTATTTATGACATTGATCATGAGGAGGAACCAAGTTGCCATCTTGACTTGTTAGGCTCTTCCTAGTATTGATGGTAGATTACAGAGGAAGTGGAGTTGATTGATCATGAGGATTGTGATCAACGTGAGATTACTTTTCCAATTTATATATGGAGTTGGTTTGAGATGAACACCCTATTGAGATATTGTTGCAGCTAGAAGAATAACCTTTGGTTCAATCAAAAGATGATTTTCCTCATAGTATGGTAATGACCTCGCAACCCACTTTTGTCCTTCAATGTGATCCTCAATTTAATCATTGCTAGGAAATTAGATTATATCATGATTTGGTTGAAATGAGGATGCTAGAGGTATTTCAAGAGGCAACACAAAAGTTTTAGCTTTTGTACTTTCTTCTTCTTCACTAGTGATCAATCATGTTATGTATTTCAGCTAGCAAAGGATGTTGGCTGTTTGACAATCAAGTATGTGAAGACTTAATTCCACCTCAGTGGAATTCATCATTGACTTTGCTTGAGATATGATTATGTTGATCACACACGTAGGATGAATCACTTATTCACATGGTTGTATTAGTTATTCGAGTATGTTGATCATTGCAAATATGATGTATTCCCATGATATATAATGTATAAAAAACAAAACATAAAGTTCAATTTATTAGGATATGTAAGTTCAGTTGTTACCTTTTTGAGCTACTGGGTAGGTTGAATCATGTTTTGTGCTTTAACTTTCCGTTATGTCAAAGTTCATTTTTTCGCATGAACTTTAGTTTTATTTCCTAGTATTTGCTTTGGTATTGGTCAAGTGGGTTTGGGAGGTGATTCCATGTCCTTAAATCTCCATTCGAGATGATGGCTTTTCATGCATTGAGTCATGTCTTTATTTGGTGTTTGTTTTGTAAAAAAACAAGTCATCACAATAACGTTTTGAGTCCTATTAAGATATTCCCTTTCAATTATCTAAAATCAGAGTAGTATGGCGAGGATTCAAATTTTTTATTGTTGATCGCTTGTCTTTTGGTCATGTACCAAGTATGAGTTTGAAATAGTCAAGTTCCATCACATCAATTACTTATTTGTACTATCCATATATGTGCTTCATGTTGGTTGGAGATAAGATACAATAAGATAATTTTATTAATGCCCAACAAATGACCACAAAAGTAGGTCAATGGGACTATGTAGAAACTTGATATCAATATAAAGTGGGAGCATCAAAGTAGATCCTATAAAAAGATAAAAGCATAATTAAAACCAAACCTTAGTCCTATAAATGGAGAGCCAAACTCAAAGAAAAATATTTACAAGGAGAGATACGAAGAGAATTGATCCAATGAAGGAAAGTGGATCCAAGAACTGTGATGCAAAGATCGTGATGGTGAAACTGTCATGGGTCATTGGAAACACTGGAAGCACTGGGAGTATCTCTCCTACCTTTCGAGGCCGACTGAAGAAAGCTCAAAATAGTACTTTGTTTGGAGAAAGAGCTAGAAGAGGACTTGTGATGAATAATGCATCGTTGCTTGGAGGAGGGTGCTTGATGTTGTAACTTGGAAGAAGTCATCTGTTTGTCACAATGGGGCCGAAATTTGTCCCTGTCTCCGGAGTTGGGAAGAGGTAGAGGTGGCTTGTCATGCCCTAATTGAGTGGGCAATGTTTACGCCACCATTTGTCTGTCTCTTGGTGCCCCTAGAGGAAAGTGTTTGAAAAACAGGATCGTAGAGCAATAACAATAAACAATAAACAAGATGGAAATATTAAAATATATTACAAGAGAGACACACATATAACGTGGTTCACCCAAGACGGGCTATGTCCACACATAAATTGCTAGTCTTTTATTACTATATCGCCCAACAAAATGAAGAGATACAACGTGTAACAATCCCGCTGCACTTCATTTTCATTCTCTCACACAATCATATAGATTGTTTTACAATGCTATAATACAATACATAGTCGTATTACAATGCTTTCCTTTTATAGGGGAATTACCATGGGAAAATACCACGGGTCACCCAATACCATGGGTCCGTAAACTGTTGGCCAACAAACATCCCAAAATTTTCTTACGAGAGCACTGCCCCCAGACCCTCCAGCTGGGGAGGATGGTCCCCCTTGGAACCCTGCGGGGTTACGATGCCCCCTTGCACCCCCCTGCTAGGATGAGTGTACAGTAAAACTCAGGTACAAACACGACTGGACAATAAGATATCTAAATCTGGAAGATCAGGCTCCACAACCAACAATCTCCCACTTGGAGACTAATCACAACAACTCCACCACTGCTGCACTTGCTAGACTATGCTCTTAACCTTGGACTTGGCAAATTTCTCTTCTTCACCTTCATGCTTGAAGGCCAAATGAAACTGAGCAAGAACTCAATTTCTCTCTGGTTACTACCTTTGTCAACATGTTTGCAGGATTCTGGCTAGTATGTATCTTTTCCAACTTTAATAGTTCATCTTTCAGAATAGATCTTATGAAATGGTACTTGAGCTGTATATGTTTAGTCTTCGAACCTTATACCGCTTCTTGCTTCCTTCTTTCAACCTGTAAACCCATTTATTCTGCAATGTTCTATTTTCTGCAGGCAACTCAACCAAATCCCAAGTATGGTTTCTTACCAATGAATCCATCTCCTCATTCATGCCTTGCTCCAACTTCTTTCTAGTTTCTCCCTGCATTGCCTCTTCATAACATTTTGGTTCACTAGAATTAGTGATCAATAAATAATACTGTGAATGAGGAAATCGTTCATTGGATCTACTTAACCTAGTAGATTTTCTTACATTTGTAGGAGTTTGAGGTACCTGCTGCCGCTCTTGATTTTCTGGTGCCTTTGGAACTTCATTTTCTTTGATTTTAGCAAGCACTGTGTACTTTGTGTTTTCCTTTTCCTCTTTCTTTCCTTGCAACTGATCTTTGTACATAACATTTTAATTGAATACTACATCTTTACTTCGAATGATTTTGTGATTTTCATAATCCCATAAGCGATAACCAAAATCATCAACACTGTATCCAATAAAGGCACATTTTTCTTGGATTTAGCCTCAAGCTTTGTTCTATTTCTTTTTATCGATATGGACAAATTCTTCACAACCAAAAGTTCTAAGAAATGAATAGTTTACCTTTTTACCTGTCCATGCCTCCTATGGAATCCCACCATCCAAAGCGCTTGAAGGCCCTCTGTTTATTAAGTAAACAACAATATTTACAACATCAACCCAAAATTGTAAGGGCAATCATGCATGCAATCTCATACACCTTGTGCGCTCCATGATCGTTCTGTTCATCCTTTGTGACACACCATTTTCTTGTGGTGTTCCTGGGACTGTCTTCTCTCTATGGATCCCATGGTATGAACAATAACTATCAAACTCCTTGCTGCAGTATTCACCTCCATTATCAGATCTGAGATTTTTCAACCTTTTCCCTGTCTCATTCTCAACCAAAGATTTCCAATTCTTAAAAGTAGCAAACACATCAGATTTCTGTCTAATGCAATAAACCCAAGTTTTTCTAGCCGCATCATCAATAAAAATAACATAATAACGAGAGCCACCAAGAGATTGTACCTTAGTCAGTCCCCATACATCTGTATGCACAAACTCTAACTTTTCACTCTTCTTTTGTTTCCCAAGCCTGAGAAATCTAACTCTCTTTTGTTTTCCATAAATACAGTTCTCACAGAATTCCAATACATGCTTCATATCTGGAAGTAATTTCCTTGAGTGGAGAATTTGCATCCCCTTCTCACTCATGTGGCCAAGTGTATGATGCCACAACGCTTCACCTATTTTTGTTGAAGCTATAGAGATAGAATGACTGGTATTATGAGGGCCTAAATACAACGTACCTATTCTATCTCATTTTGCTATTACCAGTGCTCCTTCAGTGATCTTCCACCCTGTTTTTCCAAACGTAGACAAATAACCGTCATCTCTCAATTGCCCTGTTGAGATCAAATTTCTTTTCATAGCAAGAATATGCTTTACATCTTTTAGCAGCCATTCATTTCCATTATTTAACTTAATCCGTGCCTTACCCATTCCAACAATTTTACATGGTTCATCATCCTCTAATAAAACATGTCCAAAATCACCTGGAATAAAATCATGAAAGAATGGTGCAGCATGACATGAAGCCCCTGAATCTACTACCTAGTAATCAATAGTATCATCTAATGCAAGAATCAAAGCATCTTGTAACACATCATCTGCTACATTGCTTCTTGAGTAGTCTCCTGTTGCCCGTCTCCTTTCTTCTTTGGAGCTCTGCAGTCTTTCTTCAAATGTCCTCTCTTACCAATTGTTAGAAAAATAGGATTGCATAGCAATAACAATAAACAATAAACAATAAACAAAATGCAAATATTAAAATACATTACAAGAGAGACACAGATATAATGTGGTTCACCTAAGATGAGCTACATCCACACATAATTTGTGAGTCCTTAATTATTATACCATCCATCAAAATGAAGTGATACAACCTGCAGCAACCCCGTTGCACTTCCTCTTCACTCTCTTATAGTCTCTCACACAATCACAGAGATTGTTTTACAATGCTACAATACAATACACAATTGTATTACAAAGCTTTCCTTTTATATGAGAATTACCGTGGGAAAATACCATGGGTCACGTAATACCATGGGTTTGTAAACTATTGGCCAACAAACATCTCAAAAATTTCTTTCGGGGGCACTACTCCCTGACCCCCACACCCTTTGTTGGCACGAGTGTACAATAAAACTGGGGTACAAACACAGCTGGACAATAACATCTCTAAATATGGAAGATCAGGCTCCACAAACAATAGAAGGAAGCACTAAAAAGAAGGAAGTGATAAGCTAAATGGAGCCTGGTCCTGACTGTGAATGTTGATGAAGGGTGAAGGAGCGAAGCCAAAGGAGCTCCTACAAGCATAAGGTTAGACATCTTTGATTGGGGTATCTAAAAAATCTAGTCAAAGTTTGAAGCCTTGTGAAAAGGTCCTTGAACAGATAATGAAACCACTTGCGGATCTTGTAGTAAATAGGACATCGAGAGATGAAGTGCTTTGTAGTCTCAACCCCTTGAAGTTTTCATACTTGGCAGATCTTGTTTGATTGATCAAGCTAGTGATCTGTCTCTACTTGGAGATGGTGAGAGCCCACTCTAAACTAGCTTAAAGGAATATGAAGTGTGTGCGCCAAATTGCAGAATGTGTAAGGGGTTTGAGCAATAATACAGTTCCTTAGATCCAAAAAGTGTGTGGCGTAGAAGGTCATCTTGGGACGTAACCCACCCGGAGGGTTGATCCAAGTGGCCTACACAAATCGCATGTAAATGTCATCTCTAGTGATTTTGTTTGGCTCCTGTCTATTAGGTAGAAGGTTGCTAGGCGCGTTTAAGGAATAACCAAAAGGAGGAAGTCGGTCCATCGCATTAACGACATATGCTAAAAGATCTGCAACACTCGCAAACTAACATCTAGAGCGACCTGAAGGGCTAGCTTAGGAAATGGCCTATGAAGAGAGATAGGCCAAGTATGGGTATCGACCACACACCTTCACCATATCTACGAAGCTCTGAAGGCGGTGCAAGAGGACGACAAGATTGAACATAGCCTCAAGCTGAAAAGTTCGAGGGCCAAACTCTGTGAACAAGATGAGCTGAGGAATTGTTTGTTTGCATTTGATGATGCAACAAAGGAGGAGGATCTATACTGTCTCTGCTGAGGCCCAATCACAGTCAAGTAGGACTGTGGGTCGGATAAGAGTATCCATGAGAGACATCTTGGAGGAGATGTCCTGAAAATGGAGTCTGAAGCACTATCTCTCTAAAAGGGTTAGGGAGCCATATCCTTTATTAAATCGGCGCTGAAGAGCATGCCTCAGGATGAAACAAGGACTCGTGAATTGAACCCCCAAATAGGCATAGGAGCTAGTGATCTTGACCACTTTCCCTCCAAAGAAGAAATGGAGATTAGTGAGAAGCCTCTTCGATCTATTGAAAATCACAATCAAACGACGAAGAGGCTAGATGTAGGATTTTATCATTATTTTTATTATAAAGGAAGTTGAGCTCATCTCTTGTATAAGAGAGCCTCTTCCTCAGTCATTTCTCATGTTTGGATTGGGGGAGAAATTCCAATAAGACTTAATGAAATATCTCTTGGTGCTTATGGATGGTTGATGCCAACACTATGATGAGGAAATTTTGCTAATGCTATTGTGTATTTTTTGGATCAAATATGGTTTCTTGATTGAGATGATTTGGATGTGAGCTTTTTGCTTTACAAGGCTAAATGTATTCAATTTATGGTTGAATAGGTGGCGTATTTTCAGCTCTTGATTGTATGCCTTAGGATTCCATGCCTGATTAATATTATGCCCAAGTTAGTGTCGAAGATACCACTTTGGTTATTCTCTTGTAGATCCTAAGATAAATTTGGCCTTTCTTAGATATGGTAGGAATTAATTCTCAAGCCCTAGCTATTCTTGGATGTTAGTGAGGTCTTCATTACTATCCTTGATTGACTCCATTTTGCCCATTTGATAAGGCACTACTCTCTAATCACTTCATCACCATTGTCATTTTACTTTTATAGAAACATGTTGTTTTAGTAACTAGGGTTACTCTTCAAATTCACCTTCTGCTTTATTGCTAAACCCTAGTAATCATGTTTAAGGACTCCTCCCTTGAGCTAGAGAAGAGCTAGCCTAAATAGCAAAAGAGGGATGGTGAGGTGATAATGTCCCCTTCTTAGTTATCCATAAGCTACCTTTAGTTTTAGGGATTTCAATCTCAAGATGCTAGTTTGTGTGGTAACACAACCCACCCAAAATCGAACTTTTAGAAGCGTGTCAAGCCCAACCTCCTTTGTTCAACTTAAAACTTTTCCAAATAAGATATCTCATCTTTTATATAAATTTGACCTTTTGCACTAGAAGATGAATAATTGCCCACATGACATTTATAATGGCCTCATAAAATGGTCCAAAATTAAAGTAATATGTTTTACATAAATTTTAACACCTAAAGGTCTCATAGTGGAGATCAACTTTTCCTTTTGCAACCACGACAAATTTTGCTTCTAAACAACACCTTGACAACCTTGAGGTACATGCAAAAAAAACCGAATGGAATTGCAAGGAAGTAGATTTTACATTTCTAACATTTTTTCCTTTTGTTGCCATAGAAAAATCCTTTGTGATTTTTAGTTATTTTTATCTCATTATTTTAAAAATAAAATAAAATCAAAACCCAAATCCTTGTCATTGTTTCACCAATTACATAAAATCCAAACAATTTTCTTGAAGGTCTACTTCCTTTGGTTCATATGTCAACTTTGCACTATGGATCCAAGTAATTTTTCTAGAGACTATTAACTACGAGCGTTGCTCATCTCCTCACAAATTGGCAACAACATAGTCAATTCTTCATGGAAACCCCTACATAACAATATCAAAACTTTTCCATGACAACAAGAAGAGTTTTAGAGAAAAATGAAGATGAAGGCAGAAATGATGGCCATGTTCTCGACCCTACAAAAAAAACTCCAACAACCACAAGTCTGTAATCAAGAGGTTTTCACCCCTCTGCAATATTGGGCCCCTCCTACAACAATGTCCATGTCTCTTGTCCCTCTATCCATGCTCACCATTATCCTCCTACACCTTCTGTCCCATTTAACGCGGTGCAAAACCTAGCATGCATGGTCTCAAAATCCAAAGCAACCTTGATAGTCCATTTCAATGCCTATTATTTTTCAACAACATACTTAACTAGCAGTTTTTGAAGTTGTCCACACTGTTGATAGGCAATCAGACTATTCTAACTCCACTGCATGTATCCTATAGTGTTGAAGAATCATCCAAAATTCATCTCCCCATGAACCATATATATTTCTGAACTATATATTTATATATATATGAGCCCGATGGGTTAGGTCAAGTGGTTGAGAGTTGTATGCAGAAGGTCTTGAGGTCAAATCCCCAAGTGGCTATACTTAGATATATAAGAGCCTCAAGTATGTCTCCATCAAGTTAGCTAACAATTCTTCTATAAAATTGTGAACCACAATATATATATATATATATATATATATATTTATGTAAACTTCAATCTGTATGAATAATCTCCCAAGCCTTTTATGAAAAAAATATATACCCTTTCATTATAATATCTTATTATTCTCACCTTATTCTACTATATTTTATTCCTATCAATTTAGATTCTTTTAGAGCTTCATTCTTAGCCCTTTGCCACTAATTTTTTTTAAAGTTTTTATAATTTTACTTGGCCCTTTTGATCATACTATGCTTTTGGTCCTTTTCAAAATTTTGTTAAAAACATGACTATTTTACTAAATATTTATAAAAATAAAAAAGCATTTTCAAAATTTTGTTAAAAACATAACTATTTTACTAAATATTTATAAAAAATAAAAATAAAAAACCTGGGCTTTTTATGCTAACCAGGCTTTTGGCCATTTTCAATTTGTTGTCAAAAAAGAACCAGAATATAACAGAACCGACTAAACCAAAATAGAACCAGAGCCGACTAAACCACCGCTGTGAGAAATTAAAAATAAAAATGGAAAGTGTCTATCCAAACAGTGATAGCCGCCCCTGCCGCCATTGGCAGAGCGGTTTAGCGGACTAAACGGCTATTATCACAGATGATAAGTTATAACCACCACGAACCGAAGAAAGATGAGCATAGGAAATTATATCAACTCCGCGAATTTTATTTGATCAACAGGAATTTAAGCTGCCAGCAGAGGCAGTCCAAGTATCGTAGCTTTTTAAACAACCTCGTTCAATTGGTTTCATTCGTGACTGTTCAAGTCTTTTACAAGATTAATTAGAATTTAGTAGGTTCCATCCTAAAGTGAAATCGAGACTGGTCTAAAATCGTGACTGGACAAGCTCTATGAAGGATATAAAACCCAAAAGATTATCAAAAGTTTATAAATAAAACACAAGTTAAAATAAAGTATAAGTGAAAATATTAGGGATATATTCTTTTTGGAAACCTTTAAAAAAAGCCTTTTTTATATTCAGAAAATTAAGAAGATAAAAATGGTTAAGTCTTAAGTTAATTATAAAATGCATGAGAAATGAGTTAATTAAAGTTATTAAAGTCATAGTAGTATGATAAGAAATAAGAAGAACTTATATCAAGGAAGATATAAGTCTTAAATCAAGGTATTATTTAACGAAAAGAAAATGGGCTTAAAAGTGAAAATAAAAGAAGTTTTTTAAAACTTATGAAAAATACATTTATAGGGGTCTATGGAATAACTAATTTCTATTTGACAATTAACGATTATATCTTTATATCTTAATTCAACATCATATCTATGTGTAACAAAATGTTGTCATTATTCTAGGTTATCCATGGTTAGAAACATTGGGAACGTTGATGTTAAATGTTAAAAAAAGTTTTAGACAATTTGTTGTAATATATCACAATGAAGTCATGCTTAGAAGAGTTCCCATTAGAAGATTTCAAACATATTTCGAGAGTGATCTCTTAAATCAATTAGAACTTTGTATAAAAGATGCAAAAGGAATTTGAAAAGGTTATCATAGATAAAGATGAAAAACTTTCTCACCTAAGAAACCATAGCCAGAGTTTATTAGACAAAATCAAGTTAAAAACTGATAAGTTGCTACAGGAAAAGCTATTACAACTTACTAGTAAAGAATCAAGGGCCGATAAGGAAATAATGACTGAACCAATTGCAAAAGAGGAGTCTATAGACATTAAAATTCAGATGTCAGAAAAAGGAACCAGTACAGATCCAAATGACGTCTAAATTCATAAAAATGTTGAGTATGAAATAGTGTAAACTAATAATTCACAAAAAGTATCAAAAGATGAAAGTTTTAAAGATATGGCACCAGATACAAGGATACCTTATCGACATCCTAATCATAAGAGTTGATTCATAAACCAAATAGTATGTCAACATCACCAAAAGGAGTTGCCTTATGTTCCAAAGAATACTCATACTGGTACAATTTGATTTCAAGGTAAAAGTCATCATGAAAATTGCAATACAATAGGTTCTCTCCAAGAACCCCATAAATGTTTAGTTGCACAAAAGGTGAGCATACCCTTTTACAATTCAATAGTTATGTTTGGTGTTTCAAAGATCACATTGGCTTGTATCTTATAACGTGGCAAGTTTAAAAATGAACAATCCCGAGAAGACATTAGGCACAAAAACTAAGTCATAATTTTTGTATGCTTTGAGGACAAATCATTTTAAAAAGACTAGGCTATATATATATATATAGTCTCTAATTTGCCTATTTAAGGAAAATATGTACGAGGCCTCTCATTGTAATCTCTAATCTATCTCATATTTTTATCTCATATTTTTTCCTATTTTGGATATTTATTGTTTGAACTAGATTGGTTTGCTTCACTTTAACAAACCCCTCTCTTTGTTTACATTCAATGTTGCTCCTAGAATGTTCTACTCCCTCAGTAGCTTTGAAGACAAGGCATGGGGTCTTCCAAGTTCCAACTTACATAGGGGGAACTCCTTGCATCATATGACCCTCCATATCCTCACCTTGCTTTGGATGAGGATTTGTTCAACTCTTTCCTCCCAAATGCTTGGTTATAAAGCATACCAAGTTAAACCCTTTCAAGTACAATGCTACTTATGTTCTGAATGTTCTTCCTATTCATGTTCCTTCTATAATAGACACAAAATATTTTGAAAAAATGCTTCCCCTTATTTACCTTCAATAGACTTCTCTTGGTTTTGTTCTTTGTTCTTAGCAAGCAGGACATCCAACAACTTTCTTCCATGAGCCTCTCCCTTCAATAAAGCACTTCGCCAATAGTTCAAGCACTCCATTTTTTGCAAGGATGTGCTAGAGCAAAGACCTCAACTACACAAGGCTCAAGGATTATTTTGTACTTTGTTGGAAGGGATGTACCACAAACTTCAACAAAATTAGAGGATGATTCCTTTAAAGTAGGGACAAAATGGTGAGAAATGGCATGTGTAAAAAGGATAATGTATCAACCCCAAAGGTTAGATGCATTAGTTGAACCATTCTCCTAGAGTTACCAACCATTATTATGGTTGGAAATTGAGCCACCGTCTATTTGAGTATTTTGGGGGAAGAGGAAGGGAACCCAAAAGATTTTCCTTGGAAAGGAAAAAGAAAAGTGGATGGTGTACCATATTTGTGAATTTTTATTTGTAACTCCTATGTTAAGGAGACACATTGTAATCAATCAATGCACTAATCAGTCCATCAATCACAACACAAATCATATTAATTACACCATCAATAACGCCCATTATGTATGCTTATAAATATCTAATGGATTATAGAGTGCAAAGAGTGGGTATGATTGGGGCTATTTTGTAATATCCCAAATACTAATATTCTCTAATGTTCTACTGTAGTGCTGACTCGCACATTCAATCTCATTCAAAAATACGAAATAACTAGGCATGCAAACTTGCCTTGCAAAAATTCCCTAAAATGTAGCTGAATTAGGGTTAGGGTTTGCAGATAGAAATTAACACTTACCACTGATATTTCGGCTGATAATGACTCTAGAGATAGTTGCATGCATAAAGATCCGGATAGGTGGTCTAGTAGTGCTCCTTTCCTCTGGTGTTACCACCTCGTAGTACCGTAAGCACCCTCCAGATTGAAGGTGACGTTTTTGTAGGAGGAGAGGTCAGATCGGGCTGAAAATTCCTGAGCTTGTTTGTCTGTTGATGCCGAAAAGATGGACTGGCGCATGCAGAGGTTTGGCTGCCTCTGATTGCCCTAACAAATTGATTGGTAGTTTTCATTAGAGGAAATTTGGGGTCTAAAATGGGCCTGATAAGAAACGCGCCAACAATAAGTTCTTGTGAGTTGGAATTCAAGAACCAATAGAATTCCAATAAAATGAGTCAACCATAATGGTTGAATTGACATATTTGTCATAAAAAAAACTACTTTTTTTGTTTGTATTTTCGACATATCTCCTTGTGTTTTTACTCAAATTTCGATTCGGGGAGCTCGTTGGATGTGGAATTTGATTCCGCATCCAACGATTACCCACACTGCATACTTTTGATGGACCCTGCTACCCCAAAAACAAGAAATATCTGAAAAATGCGATGATGATGTCATCATCATATTTTTTTAGGTATTTCTTATTTTTGGGGTAGCAGGGTTCGTCAAAAGTATGCAGTGTGGGTACTTGCTGGATGTGGAATCAAATTCCGCATCGAACGAGCTCCCCCGATCGAAATTTGAGTAAAAATACAGGGAGATATGTCAAAAATACGAACACAAAAAATAGTTTTTTTCTTTTTTCCTCCAAAATTAATAAATATTATTTTATTATTTTAACCATTTGTTTATTATTTTAACTATTATTTTAATATTTTCCTTAGGAGGCCCATTTTAGACCTCAATTCCTCTAATGGTTGCTCACGCCCCCAACTGCTCGGTTTGGCTGATAGCTGCTCCAGGTGAGCAAACCGATGATTGATAATCACTGTATGTCGTAGGATAGGCCTGCTGAGAAAGAGGAAGCTGACATGTGGAGGAAAGAATGGCTTTTGTGGTCCCAGCGAATCCTTCTATGGTTTCCCCGGTACTTCTGGCTACAAAACGTGGATCCGCCAATAACCCTTCGGAATGTGTTGGATCTCCGAATACTAAAGTATATGATGGATGCTGTGGATAAACCTGGATGATCTATCCTAATAAGAGACTAGCGCAGATATCTCACTGCCGAACCCTCGCTAGCTGAAGGCACCGTCTTCAACCCCAACTGTTGCGGTTGCACGCTGTGCTACTGCTCGAAACTCAAAATTCAATCAACAATAATAATAAATAACTCCTTTAGTCTCATAACCCTCTTAAATAGAGTCTCATGTACTTTTAGGGTTTGCATGTCACTTTTAGGGTTTCCGCTTCACTTTTGCATGCATGCAATTCTATTTTGATGTTGACTTGTTAAGCCTAAAGAAACAAGGCTTCTTTTATCCGATTGATGAATTGACACTAAATGAATGTCCTGCTCTGCTTTAAGTATCAAATGCCCTCAGTCAATTCCCTCTAATGCAGTATCTACTCGAACCTATGGGAATTAAGTAAGTTAGCGAGTGTTTTTGGATGCTTAATTAGAGGGGGACATCACAATCCTCCCCGCTTGAAATTGCTTGTCCTCAGACAACTGCAAACTAGGATGCTGCAATACTTACTCTCCTTCCCATGTGACATCCTCCATAGGTAATTCCTTCCATTTCACCAGATACTCTTGAATCACCTTGTTTCAGAGCTTCCTTTCTCGCACATGTGGGATTTGCTCTGGAATCAGTACCAGTAGCCCTTCGTCATCTAAGGGAGGTAACTCAGTGGATGGAGCAATGTGTTGTCCTAATGTTTTCTTGAGACTTGACACATGAAATACATTGTGAATCTTGCTTTCCTTCGGGAGTTCTAGCTCATAAGTCACCTCTCCAACCTTCTAAATTACCTTGTAAAGACCGTAGAAGCGAGGTTTTAGTTTTTCCACTCCTTTCTTCTTGAGGGAAGATTTTCTGTATGGTTGTAGCCGTAAGTATACCAGATCTCTTACCTCGAAGCCCCTCTCAACCCTGTGTCTATTTGCGTATAGTTTTTGCTGATTCTGTGCTGCCTGTAAGTTCTCTCTCAGGATCTTAAGGATATCCTGACTGTCCTGTATCCAATCTTTGGGCTTGGGTGCTCTGCTGTCTCCAAAAGCTAGACTTACGAAGCTCAGTGCCTCATAGCCATACAATGCTTTAAAAGGTGTCATCCGGATGGCCATATAGTAGGTGGTATTGTAGCAGTATTCCTCTAAGTGTAGCCACTTAATCCATGCCCTCTGTTGGCCTGCTACATAATTGCGCAGATACCCTTCAACCCACTTGTTGACAATCTCTGTCTGTCCGTGACTTTGCGGGTGATAGCTTGTACTTGTAGCGAGTTCTGTCCCTACCAATTTGAATAGCTCCTGCCAGAAGGCACTAGTGAATTTACTGTCCCGATCACTGATAGTGGTCTTGGGTAGCCCATGCAATCTGAAGACCTCTCTGAAAAATAACTCGACTTCTTGGGCTGCGGAGTAATCAGATGAGAAACCAAAGAAATGGGCAAATTTGGTCAGTCGATCAACCACAACATATAAGCAATCTCGCCCTTGGACCTTGAGAAACCCTGTAATGAAGTCCATGGAGATACTTTCCCACTTCTGTTCTGGGATTGGTAGTGGCTGAAGTAACCCTGCTGCACTCACGCATGTGCTGCATAACTTCACCCTTCAGACCCTTCCATGAGAACCTCTCTCGGATCTGCCTGTAGGTCTTCAAGAAACCCTGATGTCGTGATAATGGGGAGTCATGTGATGCTTGTACGATATTCCTTTTTAAGGCTGATTCTAGGACAAGGTATATCCTGCTCTTGTAATAGACGATGTCATCAATAATTATGTACTTGTCATCCTGAATATGTCCATCCAATAATTCGCAATCAAATTTATTTTTGGAGTACTCTAATAAGAGAAGAGACCTCCAATCTGTGGACATACTCATGAGAGATAATGAAGCGGGTTGTTTGGATAATGCATCAACTACTATATTGTTCTTACCCTTCACATAATCTATCTCGAAATCGTAGGATTGCATCTTGCTGATCCATTTTTGTTGGCGCTCATTCAACTCCTTCTGCTCCAAGAAGTACTTGAGGCTGTTATGATTTGTCTTGATTCTGAACTTGTTGCCCACTAGGTACTGTCTGAATTTAGTGAGAGCATGTAAGATGGCTAGCATCTCCTTTTCATATATGGAGTAGTGGCGCTCATAGTTTTTCACTTTCCTGCTCTCGAATGTAATCGGGTGATGGTTTTGCATCAGTGTTGCCCCTAGCCCTTCCCCTGATGCATCACATTCTACCACAAATGGTTGTGAGAAGTCTGGTAGTGCCAAAACCAGGCAAGAACTCATGATGACTTTCATCTCCTCAAAGGTTTTCTGTGCTAATTCTGTCTAGGTGAAGGCTCCCTTCTTTGTGAGATCAATGAGTGGTGCAGAAAACTGGGAGAACCCCTTAACATACCTCCGGTAATATGTGCAAAGGCCTAAGAAGCCTTTTAGTTCCGTGACTGTTTTTGGCGTGGGCCAATCCCTGATAGCTCGGATTTTCTTCATATGAACCCGTACCGCTTCTGCACTGATGATGTGCCCTAGATACAACATCTCCTTCATGCCAAATTCACACTTAGATATCTTCGCGTAAAGCGAGTGCTCTTCTAGAATGCTCAATAATTCATCTAAATGTTTCAGATGCTCCTCCCACGTTTTGTTGTAAATCAAAATATCATCAAAGATTACTAGCAAATACTTACGTAACTGAGTTCTGAAAGTATGGTTCATGCACGAATGGAAGGTGGCTGGAGCATTGGTGAGTCCAAAAGGCATGACCAAGAACTTATAGTGACCATAGTGGCAATAGAAAGCTGTTTTGGAAATATCTTGGTCCCTTACTCAGATCTGGTGGTACCCTGAGCGAAGATCAATCTTTGGAAAGTATTTGACACCCGCAACACGTCCATGAGTTCATCAATCCTAGGAATGTGATACCTGTTTTTGATGGTATTTTTGTTGAGTGCTCTATAATTGATGCACATTCGCAAGGTGCCATCCTTCTTCTTAACTAAGACCACTGATGATGCAAAGGGACTAGAACTGGGCCGAATATATCCTAGTTCTAGTAATTCCTTGATTGTCTTCTTGATCTCATCCTTATATCTTTTGGGATTCCGGTAAGGAGTGGTGATGACTACATGTGTCCCCTCCTCTATCTCAATGATATGCTCAAATCCCCTGTCTAGTGGTCTACCTGGTGGAATATCTCGAAATACCTTTTCGTGCTTCTGCAATACAACCTGAATATCTGCTGGGTGTTGGGTGTTGTTCTCTAGAGGTTTCCTAAAGGTGACTAAACATTCTACTGACCATTCTATGTCATCCTGCCTAAGCACTTCCTCCATTCTCTGTGAAGAGACTGGTTTTGGGGAATAAGTGTTCATGCCCCTCAAAAATACCCATTTCCCATGTGGTCCCTGGAATTCCATTTCCATTGCTCGGTAGTTTGTAGTATATTTCCCTATTGAATAAAGCCATTGAATGCCTAATACTACATGTGTATTTGCCACATCCACTACATAAAATGAATCTGTCATCTGGTAGTTGCCTGATGTGACATTCAGTTTTGGAATCCAATAGTTGCACTCCATGCTAGAGTTTTCGGCTACTGCTAGAGTAAATCCCTCAAACTTCTCTGCCAGAATACCCCTCTTGGCCACCCAAGATGAATCAATGAAATTGTGGGTTTCTCCCCCATCAATTGGTACTCCAACTCTGTGGCCCTGTACTATTCCGTTGACCCTGAGAATATGGAATCTAGGTACTCCAGATAGCTTAGCAATAACTCCCTCTGGTATATCACCTTGGACTGACTCCTCCTCTGCTGCCCGCAATCCTTCTGTTGTTTCCTACTCGTAGTCCTTCCCTTCACTGTCTGAACATACCTCTATGTAGTGGGCTTTGACCTTCCCTGAGCACTTGTGTCCTGGAACCCATGGTTCATGACAAGTAAAACACAATTTCTTTCATCTCAAGTCTTTCCTAGTGTCATTGTCTAACCATGTTTTCTTCGGTAAGTCCTGCTGGAAAGGTTTCTTGTCCTTGTCCCTAACTGGAAAGTTGGTCTTGAGTGGGAACCTATTCTTTGGGACTGAGTCTTGCAGATATTTGGCTCGGCTGATGGCATCGTGTAGAGTGGAGGGTTTGTAGGCTTTCACCCACCCCCGTAGTGGCTCTGTCAAGGCCTCAGTAAACAACATAGTCAACCTGCTCTCCGACACATTTGTCACCATAACAGCTACCCTATGGAACTCTGAGATGAAGGCCTCGGTGCTACCTGTCTGTTTGAGTTGAGCCAACTCTATGAAATGTATCTCTGGATCTTTCCTGTCGAACTGATCCATGAGTTTTTGAGTGAACTCACTATAGGAGTGGATGGTGTTGTGACCCAATGCCATTAATCCATGGTACCACCACTCATAAATCTCTTTGTCCAGGTGGAGTGTAGCCAATTTAATGGCATCTGTCTCTATCATGGGATTGAGTTGGAAATAGGTATCCAACTTCTGAACCCATATCCTCACTGAACATCTGCGAGCCCCATAAAACTTTGGGATGGTCAACCTGCCCAAGGGTTTCTGCAACTCATAGTTATGATTGAATCCTTTGTTGAAATTCCTGGGTCTGTTCCTACTCTTCATGTTGCAAAAATATAAAAAAGACATGGCTGCATGAAACTCATCCCCTAAGTCTCTGTATTCCTGCAAATAGGTCCCAAAGGGTTCACTAAGCTCTACCTGCATGACTGGACCTGCTACTACATTTGCCAAGAAGTGAGGCATAGTAGGCCTGCTGGAAGGTATGTTAGATATGTGGGGTGTGTTTTGCATATTGGTGTATGCATGTTTCCCACTACTGCTTGTAGACCCTCTATCTACCGGTGAGAGAGGTGTACTTCTATTACCTGGTTTTGGTTTCGCTGATAATCTGTTGATTGCATTAAGTACGTCATTTTTCCCTTTGGCTAAGTCTTGCAATGCGCTTACTAGGTTGCGAAACTCCATTCTGTCCTCATCTTCTCCCGTTCCTTTTCCCTTGTTAGAGTGTATACCTGTTGGGTCCATGTTTGAGTTGGTATCTTCTAGTTGGATATCCTCAAATTCCTCTGTGTACCTACTCCTTCTTTTCCTATAGGTTACAAAAGTGTCCTATTCTGTATTCATCTACTTCTCATGTTCAAGCCCACAACTGGCAAGGAACATGCTTTGATACCACTGTAATCTCCCAAATACTGATATTCTCTAATGTTCTACTGTAGTGCTGACTCACACATTCAATCTCATACAAAAGTACAAAATAATTGGGCATGCAAACTTGCCATGCAAAAATGCCCTAAAATGTAGTTGAATTAGGGTTAGGGTTGGCAGATAGAAATTAACACTTACCACTGATATTTCGGCTGATAATGACTCTAGAGATAGCTGCATGCATAAAGATCCGGATAGGTGGTCTAGTAGTGCTCATTTCCTCCGGTGTTACCGCCCCGCAGTACCGTAAGCACCCTCCAGACTGAAGGTGACGTTTTTGTAGGAGGAGAGGTTAGATCGTGCTGAAACTTTCGGAGCTTTTCCGTTTGCTGATGCCAGAGAGATGGACTGGCACATGCGGAGGTTTGGCTGCCTCTGAGTGCCCTAGCGAATTGAATGGCAGTTCTGCTGCTCACGCCCCCAACTGCTCTGTTTGGCTGATAGCTGCTCCAGGTGAGCAAACTGATGGCGGATAATCACTGTATGCCGTAGGATAGTCCTGCTGAGAAAGAGGAAGCTGACATGCAGAGGAAAGACTGGGTTTTATGGTCCCAACGAATCCTTCTATGGTTTCCTCGGTACTTTTTGCTGCAAAACATGGATCCGCTAATAACCGTTCGAAATGTGTTGGATCTTCGAATACTGAAGTATATTATGGATGATGTGGATAAACCTAGATGATCTATCCCAATAAGAGAGTAGGGCAGATATCTCACTGTCGAACCTTCCCTAGCTGAAGACACTGTCTCCAACCCCAACTGTTGCGGCTGCACACTGTGTTGCTGCTCGAAACTCCAAAATCAATCAACAATAATAATAGATAACTCCTTTAGTCTCATAATCCTCTTAAATAGAGTCTCATGTAATTTTAGGGTTTGCATGTCACTTTTAGGGTTTTCGCTTCATTTTTTCATGCATGCAATTCTATTTTGATGTCGACTTTTTAAGCCTAAAGAAACAAGGCTTCTTTTATCCGACTGATGACTTGACACTAAATGAATGTCCTGTTCTGCTCTAAGTATCAAATGCCCTTAGTCAATTCCCTCTCATGTAGCACCCGCTCAAACCTATGGGAATTAAGTAGGTTAGCGAGTGTTTTTGGATGCTTAATTAGAGGGGGACATCACATATTTCATTTCACTTGTTTGCCTATGGATGCTTTCTCGAATCATGCATGTATCAATTGGTATTAGAACTCGATGATCAAGGCTTATACCCACCTTTATTTAGTTCAAATTTAACTTTACATTCCACCTAGAATCAAGCTTTTTCAAGACTGTCAAACTTTAGGTGTCAAGGAAGTTTCCTTATTGCACTATAATCAATGTTGTACTAAGCATCATTACCATAGAGCAAGCGGAGGAAGTAGAAAACACCCTACAAGCATATCTTGATAGTCTGCTAGTAAAGTTGGCTAAGAAAAAGGAAATACATCTAAGAATAACAACTCAAAAGTGATTTGGACTCATTTGTAAAATCCTTTTGCAACAATATCTCCTCCTGGCAAAAAGATTGGTCATAAATGGATAAGGCTAGATAATATGCCTCGTTGATAATGCTGCTAAGAGTTTCCAAGAGCATAATTAACTAGCTAAGGGGAAGAAGTATGCAACAAAATACATGAATCAAGAATAACACACTCATGTCCACACATACAAAAGGATTGAAGTAAGAACCAACTTTTTGAATATTTAAACGGAAAACACTAGAGTGGATGAGGATATAAATATGTATTTAAGCCTTCACTTATTGATCTTTAGTTCAAACTTAGAGACTCCCTTTAGAGATAATTACGAAACATTCATTCATTACACCCATGATTTCGTCTTACATTATCATATTCACTTGTTCCATGCATTGAGTTGTCATGTAATAGTCTTGGTTTTGAATTTGACAAACTCCAAATCTAGTATTCCCTCCTTGCATTCATTTTAGTTTCATCTAAGAATATATATATATATGATTGCATGCTTCACATTATACTAATTTACGACATTCTCTAAGCCTTGCTTAGTTATAGTAACTTGGACAAGTAACTTAGAACCTACTATTCTTCGGCTAGAGTCACTTATCCTTGTAGTGCCAAGCTTCACATAAAATCATAATTGGGATGGTCACCAATTGTTTTGTCACATGTCTCTATTATGTAGGTCTAATTGGTGACTTAAGAAAATATTTAGATGCCAACTCAGAGCTCACAATTTTCCTAAAAATGGTACCTTGTACTCCACAACTTATCTCTATTATCACATCATAGTTAAAATAATCTCTTTACAGTCCACAATCTATAGCCATTTTCCATAGACAATTTAAGATGTAATCAATTTTTTATGAAGTTCATATTCCCATACTCTTTTGAGGTGTGATTGATAATTATTTTATGGATTTCATCATGGACATGATTATAAGTTTCCAAATATAGGAATAAATTAATTAGGAGCAAAAGGTTGATTAACAACTAAATTCATCAAACCAATAAGGTCCTATAAGAAGGCCCTAACAAGGTTTGGGACATGTCCAAAAAAGGTTCAAGTAAAAACATAGGCAAGAGCTTTTGGGGATTAATTAAATTCTATAAGGAAACAAGCCAACCATATAGTACTTGCAAAAAATGGAGAGGAATCAAAACACATTTCAAATGATAGAAGACAAGGAAAACTTCTAGACATCTAAGGAGTAGCATACATGTTCAAAATCCTAGTATGGAAACCTTCAAAGTATAGAATGTACATCAAGTGCTTCCTTTGATTGCAAACTTCAAATGCATTAAACCGTAACAAATAAACATATAATATGGTGATGCTACACTAGTGAAATGCAATTACCTTGTTTTTAAGGTTGTTTTACGAGAATGAATTGGACCAATGGTCGTGTGAAATTAACGCCAATAAAAATTTAGGTATCATGCTGCTTAACTCTTATTGGAACTAACTAATCCCAAACGATTTTTAACATAAAGATACATTCCAATTATAATTTGATGTTTGGGAAGAATAGTTTCAAATATTTATGATACAACAAAATCAAAATATAGAAATTACAAAACAAACTAAGCAACTTTCTCAAATATCTACATCATAAATTGGAACAAAATCAACAAATATAACTAGAAATACAAGGTTAGGAAATGTGACAATTTAATATACCTTTATTAACAAAAAGAGAACCTGGACGCAAATTCTCGTGTGCTTGTATGATACTTTTCTCTATGCCATCCACGATAACATCAAATGATTGTCGAACGAAACCAAGAGATGTAAATAAATAAAAACCAAATTGTAGGTACCCCCCAGGACCAGAGTGTGTGTGAATACCACTTATAGCGACATTGTCTTTGGTGTACAAGTTTCCATACCTGCTCACCAACCAACTTCATTAAAAATCCTTACATAGTACTTAAACATAAAAAGATTCAAATAGTAATATTTCCACTTCCAATTTACTATAAAGGAAATAGAAAACACATTTTTGGGTACAACGAAAAAACACCTTTGAAAGGACACAATTAATATAATGACATACAATTTAACTACATATAAAATCTAAAAGAAACTGATAAAATTCACAAAACTATGTATAACACTTAACAAATGAAATGAATAACAATAGATCAAGACACACACACACACACACATATTGTTTAAAGGTTCCTAACACATTGATTGACTACCTAATATGATGTTTGACGATTAGATTTTCTATGCTAGGGTCTAAGGTTTCTTATGTCATAAGGTCTATAACATCCTAATTGTTGTCACACACATAATTATTGGTTGTCTCTTCACATTTACTACTTCTAGGAAATGTGGTCTTCATACTTGTAGAATTAGCAATGGTTTTCCTAGTCCTACCCTAAGGTAGGCAAGAGGTCATTATAATGGTGACCCCATTACCCAATATATTGTCGTTTTGGTTGACTTGCAAGGAGCATCTATGCAAGGAGGAAATAATGGAAATCATGGTGACACCAAATTCTCTACGAAAGTTCATCCCAAAGGTTTTCCATGAGATAATGAAATCAAGCTTAATGAGTTTCCCATTAATAATACAAATTATGAATATGTTGTGTGAAAATTTAAAATGGCATTCCCTATTAGGGTACTTTGTTGGTGGTATGCTACTAGATTTTATGATTAAGACTAAGGTTAAAGAGACCTAGTAAACATATCATTGAGTTTGCAAAGCCATGTACACCCTAACCAATGGCTCTTATTAGTTTTCACTTAGGAATAAAGTAGATTCCATGAATTGGTTACTTGTGATTGTCAGATGTGTCAAAATGCCCTAGTTGTCCTCATAGAGTGGCATGAATAATTCTCAATGAATATAATCACACAAATGTGCTTCCCAATATGGGTAGAATTCTAGGTATACCCACATAATATTGGGATATCTTAGAACACTTTTCCACATTGGTTAGCAAATTTATGTGTCATAAGCCTATCAGAGTTTTCAACCCATGACCCTAGAAGAGGGCGTGCCTTAGAGCCAACTTATCCAAGTATCTCAAGGATTTTATGTACATGTAAGTGGGAATAAAGTTATACGCTAGCAAAAAAGTTAAATCAAGCTCTTGAACTCCTGGATCAAGTGGCAAATCCCAGGACACAATATTAAGGACTATCCCGTAATGACAATATTTGAAAATGCAAAAGATCAAGCCACTGAGAATGTGCAAGCCCAAGATCCAACAACCTTGCCCTAAACACTCAATGAAGAAAGTGAGAAGGGCCAAAGCTCTGGAATCCCAAAAGGCCCAACTAACCCCAACGCTTAAGCAATCATGGGAAAATATCTTATTAATGCTTCCTAGCCCACATCCTCTTGAGGGGGTGGGGGGGAGTAGGGCCCAATATTCGCCCATGTGCCTAAACTCTCAATTGGATTTTGAAGTGGAAGATTCTCCAAAGAAACATAAGAACATAATCCTAAATCAATGGCTCTTGCCCAAGATGCAAAACATGACCTCTCCAAATTCCTTTAGCTCCATTGGGAGCCTAGGAGAAGCATAAATGATGGGATTCCATATTGAAATTTCGTAATGAAGGTCATATCATGTAATTCTTGAGGCTTGATTAATCCATGCCACAAATCCATCTATCTGGAGGGTACATGATATTTTTTTTTATTTAGATATTTTGTGTTTTCAAGAAGTTGAGGTAACTTGGTTCATTTGTTGAAAATAACCCATTAGGAAATATGGTCGACTGATATTATTGTTTTTATTAACCATGTCAAAGGTAAAGGAAGGGTCACACCCTAATCTCCCTGAAGCTAGTCATTGGTCATGGTACCATTCCTATAAATCCCCTCTTTTGAAATTGTTTGATTTAGATTCCCAAGTCCTTGGGTTGACCGACATATATGCTTCAAATGATGCAAATCAAAGAATGTCCTTGTGGGGATAGTTGGACAATGAGGTTCCAAATGACACATGGTTGTTGTATGGATATTTTAATGCTGAAACCCAACAACATATAGAGGGTTTGTTACATGTCTATAGGACAACATGGTAGCAAATGACCTAGAATGCCCTTAAGTCCATGCTTGAGCTCTACAACCCCAATAAATTCTATTGTCAGGGTTTCCTAAGCTTTGGTTTACTTAGTCTAATTTCTAAGTAAGAAGCAAAAGAGTGTTTATACAACTAGATAGAGCCATTATTGCATAACAAATTTTCTTCCTTTTTTACCACTTCGAAAGAACATATATCTAGGTTTTAAGTGAGCCTATCCTTTCTGATACCTAGTGTGCCATTTCTCTATTTCTTGGGGAGCTGCAAAATAAAAAAAGAATTGTGATTCTTGAATTCCATACATGACTTCAACAACGTATGGAAGAAGGAACACTACCTTTTCTATTCATGGAGGTGTTACAAAAATATAAAAGAACCACAACCCTTTCTATTTCTTGAGGAGCTACAAAAATAAAATAAAATAATCACAAGCTTTTCTATTTCTTGAGGAGCTACAAAAAAACTGCGATCCTTGAAGTCCTCCCCAAAATTGCTTGATATGACACTATTAAGACCAATTGGCCCATTTGTTTTGTTATATGTTATCTATTCGATTTTTGTAGTTCACCAAGAAATATAAGAAAATTTGCAATCCTTGAAGTCCATACATGAGTTCAACCATGCAAGGTATAAAGAAGCAATTTTAATAGTAATTTCTATTAAGTTCTCTTGAATTAAAACACATGTGCCACACCCCATTTTTTTAAAAATCAGGACCATTGATGTGAAACAAGGACTAATGCTCTCTCTGGCATGCCTATTGTCTAAACGCTTCTTTGTATGTTTTCTTATTTTTCGTAATCCATAGGAGAGGTGCATAGATTTTGTTTGGAAACATAGAATTAAATCCATGAGATGGTAAACATTTCTCTTGAGAGGTAAACCAATAAAAATTGATTTGTCTAAAACTCTCTATACTCTTTTAGTAGATCCTAAATTTCCTTTTGTAGGCTGATTTTTTCAAAATTTTTCTTACCTTCAATGAACCTTTTGAATAAAAAATATAGTATTGTTTAGGTTCTCTAATAAGTCCATTGGAAGCATGTTTTGGAAGTATTACTTTCTTATCCTTTTCTTCTTCCATTGGAATAAGCATGTGCCACTCATCAACTTTCTCACAATAATATGTATTAGGTATCTCATCATGAACAATGCTTTTCTTACACTACCACAACCTTGCAGTAGCCTATGACAAGCAATTGTGCAAAAGATATCGGACCACATTTCATTTACATATTATACTAAATTTGAAGTAATCAAGCACCAATGAGACCCATTTTTTCCATCCCCGTCTTGTACCTAACCTATCTTATATGGATTTGGATGTGACTTCTTAGCCAAAACTGAGATATGGATATGTAAGAGTTTATACATTCATATTTCTACCTAAATCAATCATCAAAGTACATAACTTATATTTACTTTGCATTTTGTATGGAAAATGCTCTTTCTTATGCATGGATCTTCCTATTTTTCATGCTTGCAATATGTTCACTAAAGTAGAAGATTTTTGCCATCTTTAGGTACATACACTTGTTCTTATTCATTCTTATTGCACTTCAATTATTAATTTGTTGATCCAAACTCGCCATCTCTTGTTGATCCTTATGCTCTTGAAACATTCCCATGAGTAATAAGTTTCGACAATACCGCATCAATAATGAATTATCAATCCCTTGTTCCACATCCTTGACCATTCATAGTGCTTCAATCAAATTCATGATTTTTGGTGGAATAACTCTCTCTTCCTTCTACAAAATGGTATTGATGATCTTGTTGACCTCCTTGTCTAGCACGTCCAATGTTGGATTTCTACATGTGTTGATCACTCATCACTTCTTGAGTCATCTTCTTCTTGATTCCACCAAACTTTCTAGGCTCATAAATCCCATATTCTCTTGGATGGGAAATAACATCCTGATTATGAATCTAGTAGTCATTCTCCCAATACTTAAACTATCAAAATATTTTACCAAATCACAAATAACTCATCTAGCTTTTGTTTGATACTTTTTTGGAAGTTGCTTTGACAAACACACATTGAGATTGAGGGCTCCATTGCATATAGATGTCCTTTGGCTTGGATGCCAAGTCTAAGAAGCATCTACTTTGCCAAATTGCCTAGGACTTGCTCCTAGCCTCTTCCCTTTTGGGAAACATGACATTTGGATGGTAAAGGCTATAGCAAGAATGGAACCTGGCTAATGATCTCACCATTAAACGAAGGCCCCATTTGACATTTTGTTTGATACTTTGGAGTTCTTTAATTATAAACTTCTCATAATCTCACGACAATTCTTTTCCTTCACTACCTAATTAGATATTCCTATGTTGTAGGAAGCCTCATTCTTTGTTCTATTAGGTTAGTGGAGCAAAACTTTCTACTTTTCTTTCAAGGTTTGAATTTCTAGATTTGCAAAATTTAAGATTTTAAAGAACATTTCTATAACTGAAATTGAATTATGTGAAGTTTAAGATTTAATATTACCATTTAATCCGGGTATTGAATTTCTCATCAGGCTTAAGATTACCATCATCTTCAAGTACTAGTTTTCCCAATAGGCTCATGATTACCATCATATTTAGATACTGCTTTTCCTTGTTCTAATCCTAATCCAATTTTCCCAAATTTAATGTCCTTAGAGATGGCAAGACATCCCTTACTACTTGTTAGCACTCTAGGAAACTCCTCTAGGTTGTAGCTCGAGGATGCCTGGTAACTTCAATATTTTTCAATGGTTTTCTAAATGGATCAAGTCAGATGACCTACAAGACCTCACTCTCTCAAGACATGCATAAAACTCAATCAAATAGATAAGGATTCTAACTATCAATGTTCAAAGGGTTGATAATAGGGTGAATAGATGGAGAACTCACTATGTTGGCAGATTCATATATAAAGCAATCACATATGAATGGCTAATCATAATAAGGAAAGATACTTGAAATTCAACTCATCAACACAAAGATAGGATGACAACTATCTAGTATTAGACAAAAAGAATAAACCTGAACTAAACATCCAAGCACAAGTACAGAACAGAAAAGAGATGGAATCTGAACATATAATGGCAAAAGAGCTTATATTAAATGATGAATAACATGAGAAGCTTGATAACAATAAGGGTCTAAAAGTCTCCGAAGTCAAATCCTTGCTTCAACATTAGTCACAGGATTTATAGCCTTTACAAAAAATTTCAGATCTTGAAAAGTTGGACCTGATTTACTAAAAATAGATAACATAATTGTTTTGCAAAAATTGAGGTAAAAAACCCTAATTGAAGTGCTAGTTTATGTAAGTTTAATACTTGTTCACTCCTTGAACTCTTTGATAATTGCAGTGATAACTGAAGTAGAGCTATGACCTGTTATCTGACAGATAAGTCACAGTTTGTAAAAAAGAGGTAGGGTTTGTGACCCATTTCTCCTTGATGGCACCCTTAAAACTGGAAGAGACCCCCTCCACTGAGGCCTTTAATCAATTTTCAGCTTCATAATTCACCCCTGAGGTGTTTGTATCCATCAAAATTGGTCTTGCATGGAAGCATGTCTTTCTGCACCCTTTTGTGCTTTCGGTGGTTAAGCTAATAGAATTATGGGTATGTAAGCTGCCGAAAGATCTGCTTTCGGTGGCTAATGAACATCTGCTGCGTTCGTCTAAGCCACTGAAAGCTCTATTTTCTGCAAAATTTAATTAGTCTTTCATCAACCTTTTACAACTTTACTCCTGACCTTCTAGTACTTCTTCAACTTGCATAAGATTTGGAATATCAATAACATCATGGGCTACCTCCGGGTCCTGAAGGCTAATAGCTTCCTCTGCTAGGGTTTCTAGTGCAAGGTGTGTTTTAGGGTTTGGATCCTTCTTCTGCAACCTTGACATTCTGACATCCTATAGAGCTTGGAGTTATCCTTCATCAATCTTAGATTTATTCTTTTCAGTAGGACATACATCCCTCTCATTTCTAGAATGGAATTATGCAATTCAGTGTTTTTCTTGGTTAATCTTGCATTATTTCTTTTTATCTCTCTATCTAAGACCTCTAGTTCATGTATCTTCCTTAATAGCTGGTTGATTCTCTAAGACCTAGGTTTGCTTGAGGAAGCCTCTGCCATTGGTTCATCTTGACCTTCCCTTGGTGTTGGTGAGGGAAAATCCTCTTGTTTTGCTGTAATTTGCTTTGTTAGGTCAACTTCCTGCCCTTCTTCTTTTTCAGAGTCTGAGTAAGGTAAGTTAAGTACATTTTTACCTTGTGCTGGGGCCTCCTCCTCCTTTTCATTGAAATCTAGATTTCTCTTGGTTCTGTTGGTCTTGGGAGTTGGAGAGGGCTGATTTACTGCCACTGGTGAGATGGCCCTTCTCTTTCTCTTGCCACTACTGGGAGTGGTGGACTTCTTTGAAGGGGACTTTCCCTTGTCTTTTGGCTGTAAACCTGTTTCAAACTCGTTCCAGAATAAGAAATATGTCCATGCTATGTTTCTTCTTTGCAGCAATTCTTGGATAATGAGTTTTATCAGGCCATGGTGGGATAACTTGCCTACAATTTTGGTGGGCTGGGCCTTGACCTGGTGGGCCATCTTGGTTAGGCTCTTGTGGAGCTAGAAAGGCCAGTTTAGTGGGCTCCTGCCTATGAAATGGTTCATCAATTTAAAGTGGTATATGATCACCCTGTTATACCTGCCTTCACAGGTTATATAAACTAGGATTGCTTACAACAACTGCTGCCACTTCTCCTCAAGCCAGCTTGAAGGAATGCTTTTCTTCCATACTGCATCCTTGTGTTCAGGCTTCAAGTAAGACCTGAATTCCACATCCTTTGTGATGGTAGTCTTGAACCATTTCTCCCCAGTCCTTGGGAGTTCTACTATTTCTGCTATTAGGGATTCATCAACATGGAACTCTTCTGTGCCTGTCAATTCCTTGGAGCCATCAAAAGAAAGAGCAAAGGATTCTGCCACTTGCTGGTGGGATCCCTGTATTTTCTCACAGAACCTGTAAAAGCTTGCATCTTTGAAGAATTGGCATACTTCTGGATGTGACTCAAGATAGCTAATGTCACCTAATTCCTGTCTGAGGGTAGGTATTCCTCCTTTCTTCATGTCTGGACTGCGCTTCTAGTTCCTGCAAAAATTAAAATTCGAATTCGGGGAAGGAGATTACTGCGCTGGTTTCAGGGATGGCCTAGAGCAGTGAGGATGCATGCAGGGAAACGTGGAGTGGAATGAGGATAGGGTGCTGAATTTGAGGGGCTGATCAATCGATTGGTACTTGAGCAAGATGACGATAAACTTTGGTGAGAACCATGAGATAACCAATACACCAATCATTTTTAACTGGAACTTGATGTTTCGTGGTGGTTCAACTACAGCCATGGGACAGGTGGAGGGTAGCTAGGGTTTTGGTCTCTATCAACAATCATTTCGGTCTAATAACGACCTCTTATTCACCAATTCATGATTTTCTGCAGTCCCCAGTCTTTTTGGCAGTTAGGTGCTTGATCATGACGTTCCTCATGCTAACGATGTTTGATTTCGATGGATATGCTAACCGTTTTCCTCTTTTGGTGCTTTCGGTGGTTAAGGGAATCTTGGGTCTAATTTGTAAGCTGGCGAAAGCTAGGATTTACGGTGGCTAAGGCACTGTTGGTACATTCGCCTAAGCCATCGGAAGCTGCCTTTTCAAAATTTATTAAAAAACGGAATCAACAGGCTTTCGGTGGTTAATGTAGTCTTGAGTCCAAGCTTTTAGTTCCTGAAAGCTAGGCTTTTCGGTGGCTAATGAACCGTTGAAAAGTTCGCCTAAGCCACCGAAAGCTAAACTTTTGATTTTTGTGAAAAAACAGAATACAAGGCACTCCAATTTTGTTAATCACACATAAATATTTCATAATGTGCCCTGAAATCTTCATCACTGTGCTAAAATAAATTGTCTGAGTTTTGACCTATTGAAAACTAATTTATTTAGGAGATAACACTATTCAAAGCACCTCTTCCAATTGTTTATGGACTGAGCAACCCTGATTTTGCAAAATAATTGCAATCTTGTTTTGCAAATTTGTCTTATGTTTGTTGCATATAATAAATCATATGCTTGAATGAATCAAAGCATCAACTTCTTGAATAGATTGCTATTCAAATCACCTCCTCCAAATGTGTATGGACGCTACCTTGATTTTGCAAACTAATTGCAATTGTATTATGCAAATTTCTCTTATGTTTGCTGCATATCGTTCATCATTATGATTCAAAGCATTGACTTCTTGAATAGATTCCTCCATCTTCTTTGATATCAACTTCCTCTTTCTTAAAAGAAAACCTTTGTTTGTAGGAATTCTGCAACCGGTGCAGACACCGCTTGTTCCTCTCCCATGTATGGTCGCCAAATTTGTTAGTGGATAAATCTACTCAAGCTAACTCAAGCCAGATCTCCCTAGTCCAAGTGGATCTAGAACAAATCACGTACACAATACAACCTACATTCCCAGATCAAATAGAAATGCAAGTTAACAGATAGATCACCTACTCGAGGTTTGCAAATCCTCTTCTCTCTTTGTTGATCCAAGCTTAAAATCCTTCTGATTTTGAGCTGCAAAACTCTGTAGAGCAAGTGGAAACACACAAACAAAACATGCATATCTAAACATGAGTTGATATAAGATAACAATTAAGGGAAAAAACTCTAAACATTATCAACACAACAATGTTTATGGAAAGAGATTTATATCACTGTAATCAAGTAGATACATAGAATTACATAAAAAATGAGTGTCACAACCTAGCCTTAACGCCCCAACCTTCCATCCAACAATCCAAGACAAGCCTCCGAAGAGTGATGGTAAGCCTCCCAAAGGATGATAGGGATCACCTAGAAATTCCACCAGCATAAGAGTACCATAGTACTTCCCCCCTTCACAATGGAGAGAGGGTTTAATTTATAAGGCTAAAGGGATAGAGTAGGTTGAGGATTAGGAGGAGGGGTCTAAGGGATCTTCCCCATAGGTTAGGGAACTGAATTCCACCTCACCTAGAAGTTAGGGAAGGTCCTCCACCTCATCCACCTTTGAGAAGGGTCTCGAAGCGTCGTTTTTTTTCCTCTAAGCAACCCTGGCGCACTTTGCAGTAGGGGACAAAGCGCCAAAGAGGGATGGCGCACCTTGCAAGAGGGGAAAGAGTGCCAGTGGCGCTCCTTGCATGAAGGGAAAGAGCGCTAGGTGCGTCTGCCTACCTAGAGAGGGTAAAAGGGGTAGGAAGAACCTCAATCTCAATCAAGTATAGCAGAGGGAGCTTTAGGGATTAGGCACAAGGTTGACACATGGATCAAGATGACAAGATTTCAGTGTAACAACCTTACAAAATTAAATATCTGATCTCTAAATTTCTGCCTACTAAAATCAATACTTATCTTTAAAAAAAAACTTACCTTAAAAAAAACAAAAAACAAGAACAAAAAAAACAAGAGTTAAATAACAAGAAAACATTATAACTCATTTAAATTAGCAAAAACACAATAAATTCTCAATACAACAAATATTCAAATCAATCAAAACAAAAACATGCTTCCATAAATCTCAATTTTTTTCAATACCAACTCCTTCAAATATTAAAAATCCATCTTCATTATTATCCATAAATCCCAATTTCTTTCCATCCCAACTCCCTTGAAATATTGAAAATCCATTTCATCATTATCTACATATGTTTATTGTTATCCTTGATATCTTATTATACTTGCAACATCCATAAATAATTATCATTACAATTCCATAAAACTTGTCTGATAATATTTAAGAATAATCATTAAAATTCATGGAACATATGTATAATCCCCAATAAGCAAATCCTTCAAAACCATAAGCAAGATATTTAAGTTTTGATTTATTCCATAAAACTTGTCTGATAATAATAAAGAATAATCATTAAAATTCATGGAACAAATGTCCAATAATACCCAATAAGCAAATCCTCCAAAACCGTAGGCAAACGGTCAACTTTGGATTTAGCAATGCACTAATTTCATTTTGACATAACCAGGCCTGAATTCTGATACCTGGACTTGAGACGCTCGAGGATCTTGATCGTAACAATCTGGGCTGCCATACATGCACCCAAATTAACGAACACGAGGCTCTTCCTATTGGGTTCGCCCACAATGAATGTTCTGGGCCTCAGCCTGAGATGAATACCAGAGCTAATCTACTCGATGTTGCCATAGCCCATCATGTTCACGTCCGCGGCCGGTCCCGTGATGTCATATGACCCTGTGCCGATCAGATAGCTGCCGTTGGAGGAGGTCGGCGAGGAGCCATATATTAGCAGACAGATGGTGAAAACACACAGAGGAGCAATGGCCTTTGCATCCGTCATTGCGACTAATAGGAATATGGAGCCAGCAGTACGATGTATTATATTGGTTGATAAGGGCGTTTGCGTGACCCAAGATCTCCATATTCAATTATACCACATATACAAGCACAATGCATAGCGACAATTGATTAGCAAATTTATATGCCATAAGCCTATCAAAGTTTATAACCCAGGGCCCTAGAAGAGGGTGTGCATTAGAGCCAACTTGTCAAATATCTCAAGGAGTTTATTTACATGAAAGTGGGAGTGTTGCAAACCCATGGACACAATATTAAGGACTACCCCTCTAATGATCATAGTTGAAAATGCAAAAGCTCAAGCCAAAGCCAATAAGAATGTGCAAGCTTGAGCTCTAATAACCTTGCCCTCGACAATCAATGAAGGTAGTGAAAAAAGCCAAAACTCAATGAAGGTAGTGAAAAAAAGCCAAAACTCAAGTCCGAAAAATTCCCAACTAGCCTCAACACTTAAGCGATCACAAACAAAGATCCCATTAAGGTCTCCCTCTCGAGGGGTTGGGGGGAGTAGGGCCCAATATTTTCCCATGTGCCTTAACTCTCAGTTGGTTTTTGAAGAGGAATATCCTTGAAAGAAACATTAGAACCTAATCCTAAATGAATGGATCCTTCCCAAGATACAAAACACGACCTCTCTAAATGCCTTTAGTTTCCTTAGGAGCCTCAGAGTAACATAGATGATGGAATTCCATATTGAAAGCCTGCAATGAAAGTCCTATCATGTAATGCTCGAGGACTAACTAATCCATTTCGCGAATCAATCTATTCGGAGGGTACGTGATGTTATTTTTTGAGTGTGTGTTTCAAGAAGTTAAGGTAACATGTTTTATTGTTGAAAACAACCCTTTGGGCAATGATATTGTCGAAGGTAAAGGAGGAGTCACACCCTAGTCTCCTTGAAGCTAGTCATTGGTCATGGCATCAATCCTACAAATCCCATGCTTTGGACATTGTTTGATTTAGATGGTCAAGTCCTTTGGTTGGCCAACATACATGCTTCAAATGATGCAAATCAAAGAATGTCCTTATGGGATTTTTTGGACAATGAGCTTCCAAAATTCACGTGACTGTTATGTGGATATAAAAGTAATATTGGAACTCACAAGCATATAGAGGGCTTGTTACTTGTCTAGAGGACAACACGGGAGAAAATGACCTAGAATGCCCTTAAGGTCATGTTCGAGTTCTACAACCCCATTAAATTCTTTTTTCATGGTTTTCCTAAGCTTTGGTTTACCTAGTCTAATTTCTAATAAGGGAGTAAAAGAGTGCTTACATGGCTAGATAGAGCCATTATTACATAACAAGATTTCTTCTTTTTTGACCACTATGGAAGAACATATGTCTAAATTCTAAGTGGTCTTACTCTTTTTGATACCCAACATGCTATATTTTCTATATCTTGGGGAGTTGAAAAACAAAAAGAATGATGATCCTTGAAGTCCATACACGAGTTCAACCATGTGTGTAAGGAGAAACACGATCTTTTCTATTCCTTGGGGAGCTGTGAAAAATTAAAAAGAACCATGATCCTTTCTATGCCTTGAGGAGCTATAAAAATAAAAAACATAACCACGATCTTTTATATTTCTTGAGGAGTTACAAAAGTAAAACGAAACCACAATCCTTGAATTCCTTTGAAATGACACTATTCTAGCGAATTGGCCTATTTGTTTTGTTATATGTTCTTTAATGGATTTTTGCAACTCCCCAAAAATAAGAAAAATAGCAATCCTTGAAGTCCATAAATGATTTCAACCATGCAAGATATAAAGAAACAATTTTTATAGTATTTTTTACTAAGTTCTCTTCAATCAAAACGCATGTGCCACATCCCATTTTCTTTGGAGCCATGAGCATTGGTGTGAAACACGGACTAATACTCTCTATAACATGACTTTTGTGCAAAAGCTTCCCTGTAAGTATTGTTATTTTCATTATCCATATGAGAGGTGCATAGTATCTTTGTTATTTTCATTATCCATATGAGAGATGCATAATATCTTTGTTTGGCAACATAGAGTTAAATCAATGAGATGACATACATTTCTCTCAAGAGGTAAAGTTGTCAATTTTTTGTTGTCTAAAAATTGCTATACTCTTTTAATAAATCTTAAAGTTCCTTTGGTAGGTTAATCTTTTCAAAGTTGTCTTTCCTTCAATGATTTTTTTAGATAAAAAATATAGTATTATTTAGTTTCTCTAATAAGTCCATTAGAAGCACATTTTGAAAGTATTATTTCTTATCCTTTTCCTCTTCCATATCAATAAGCATGTGCCACTTATATATTCTTTCTCACAATAATATGTATTACCTCTCTCATTATGAACAATTCTTTGATTACCCTACCATAACCTTGTGATAGTATATTACAAGCAATCATGCAAAATATGTTATACCACACTTCATTTAAACATATGATACCAAGTTTGAAGTAACCAAGCACTAGTGAGACCCATTTGTTCCATTCCCATCTGGCATCTAACATAAAATCGATGTGGATCTGGATTCTTAGCTAAAACTTAGCTATGGATACATAAGAGTTTATTAAATTCATATTGCTACCTAAATAAATCGCCAAAAGTACATAACTTGCATTTACTTTGCATTTTGTATGGAAAATGCTCTTTCTTATGTATGAATATTCCTATTTTTCATGCTTGCAATCTGTTCACTAAAACAAAAGATTTTCCCATCTTCAAGTACATACACTACTTTTTCTTATTCAATCTTCTTGCATTTAAGCTACTAAAATGTTGGTCCAAACTCTCATCTCTTGTTGACCCTTCTGCCCATCAAACATTCCCACGACTTATAAGATTCTATAATACCACATCAATAATGAATTATCAATCCCTTTTCCCACATACTTGACCATTCATAGTGCTTCAACTACATCCATGATATTTGGTGCAATAACTCTCCCTTCCTTCTACAAAATGGTTTTGATGACACCGTTGACCTCCTTGTCTAGCATGTCCAATGTTGGAATTGTACATGTGTTGATCACTCATCACTCCTTGAGTAATCTTTTTCTTGATTCCACCAAACTTGCTAGGCTCATAAATCCCATATTCTCTTGAATGGGAAATAACACCTTGATTATGAATCCAGTAGCCATTCACCCAATACTTAAACAATCAAAATTCTTTTACCAATCGACAACTAAATAATCTAGCTTTTGTTTGATACTTATTTTTGGAAGTTGCTTTGACAAACACACCTTGAGATCGAAGGCTGAATTGCATGACATAGACTTCCTTTGGCTTGGGTGCCAAGTCTAAGAAGCATCTATTTTTCCAAATCACCCGAGACTTGCTCCTAGCCTCTTACCTTTTGAGAAACATGCCATTTGGGTGGTGAAAATTATAGCAAGAATCGAACATAGCAAATGATTTAACACTATGTTGATCTCAGCGCTAAACCAAGGCCCCATTTGGCATTTTGTTTAATACTTTGAAATTTCCTAAATGTAAATTGCTCATAATCTCATGACAACAATTTTCCTTCACTACCTAATTAGATATTCCCATGTTGTAGGAAGCCTTATTCTCTGTTCTATTAGGTTAGTGGAGTAAACCTTTCCACACCACATCTACTTTCCTTTCAAGGTTTGAATTTTTAGATTTGTAAAATTTAAGATTTTAAAGAACATTTCTATAAGATAAAGTGAATGATGTCAAGTTTAAGGCTTAAGATAGCCATCTAATCTAGGTACTAATTTTCCCATCAAGCTTAAGATTACCATAATTTTCAAGTACTGAATTTCCCAAGAGGCTCAAGATTACCATCATATTTATGTACCTCTTTTCCTTCTTCTAATCCTTATCCAATTTTCTCAAATTTGATGTCCCATATGAGTGACAATACCTATCTTACTATTTAAAGCACCTCCTCCAACTATTTATGGACTTGGGCTACCTTGATTATGCAAACTAATTGCGATCTTATCCTTCAAAATTGTCTTATATTTGTTGCATATAATCAATCATATAATTCAAAGCATTGACTTCTTGAATAGACTCCTCCATCTTCTTTGGAAACAACTTGCTCTTTCTTAAAAGAAAACCTTACAAAACTTAAATTTCTTGTCTCTATATTGCTTCCTTCTAAAATCAATAGTTACTTAATACAAGGAAAGAACAAAAAAAAACAGTCAGATGATTCAAAGCTGACTTTTCTTGAATAGATTCCATCTTCTTTGGCAGCAACTTACTCTTTCTTGAAAGAAAACATTACAAAACCTAATGTTCTTGTCTCTATATTGCTACCTACTAAAATTAATACTTACCTTACACAAGTAAAGAACAAAAAAAAATCATATAATTCAAAACATTGACTTCCTACACCTTGAATAGACTCTTACACCTTCTTTGACAACAAGCAATAAACTTTACAAAACCTAAATTTCTATATTGCTACCTTCTTAAAAAAAAAAAGTTAAACAACCAGATAACATCACAACTCAAATAAATTAACAAAAATACAGTAAATTCTCAAAAAAATCACAAATTCAAGTTAAACCAAACATACGTACATGAATCTCAATTCCTTCTCATGTCAACATGTCAACATGTCAAACTCCTTGAAATATTGAAAATCCATCTTCATCATTATCCATATAACCATATCTTTATATCTTATTATGCTTAGAACATTCAAAAATAATTAGGAATACAATTCTATTATTATTATTATTATTAAATAATAATAAAGAATTACCATTAAAATTCATAAAACATATATCCAATAATACCCATAAGCAAATCCTCCAAAACCATAAATCCTCCAAAACCATAAACAAAAGGTCCAACTTTGAATTTAGCAATGCACTAATTTACATAACCACTTAGCATTTCCAGGGCCTGAATTCAGATACCTGGACTTGACACGCTCAAGGACCTTGATCGAAACAATCTGGGCTGCCATACATGCATCCAAATTAACGAACACAAGCCTCTTCCCATTGGGTTCCCCCACAATGAATGTTCTGGCTCTCAGCCTGAGATGAATACCAGAGCTAATCTGCTCGATGTTGCCGTAGCCCATCATGTTCACATTCGCAGCCGGTCCTGTGATGTCATATGACCCTGTGCCGATCAGATAGCTGCCGTTGGAGGAGGCCGCCGAGGAGCCATAAATTAACAGAGAGAGGGCGAGAATACACAGAGAACGAGCAATAGCCTTTGTATCCGCCATTGCGACTAGTAGGATTATGGAGTCAGCAGTATGATTTATGGTTGATAAGGGTGCTTGGGTTACGTTCACGTGAAACGAGTTACGTAATTCAGAGCTCTCAGTCGCTCTGCCTTTTTTTTCCCTTCCCCATGATGTGGATAACATAACTAATCACTGGCAGGTTTTGAAATCTATCCTCCCACCGTGTTATATGTTTTGAAACAGTTTATAAATTATTAGGACGGTATTGATGGAATTTTAATAAAATTCATAAAATTATAAATTATGGTGCTTTTCCTAGATTTTTTGTTGTTGTTATTGATCAATTCATTTAGATTTTTATATTAATTGAAATTAATGTTAACATGTTTATTTATAAACATGTAAAATGAAAAAAATAAGTAGTTGGTATCTATATAGAATTAAATTTTAAAATTTAATGGGCATAAATATGTCATTATAATGAGATAATTTATAATAATATTAAATAGATAATAATGGTAAGATAGATAACAATGATAAGTTAAAGATAATAATGATATCTGATAGGTAAGATAGATAACAATGATAAGTTAAGGATAAGTTAAAGATAATAGGAAAGTAACTTGTCATCATTTAAGTTAACCTTACTTTTAAGGTTGTTTGTTTACTTTAACTTGTAAATTTATGTATAGCATAAATATAAGTATCATTAGTATAATAAAATGTAACTTGTATGTATGAATAAAATGCCATATTAAAGTGACTCATGACCATTTGAGCTAACCTTTAAGGTTGCATGCTTACTTTAACTTGTAAATTTATGTATAGCATAAATATAAGTATTATTGGTATAAATAAATGTAACTTGTATGCTTGAATTAAATTTGACTTCTTACCTAGTTATTGAATTTGATAAATTATTGGCATTAATATAATGTTTGTTACAATAAAAGATTTGATAATCTTTTGTTTGAGGAAAGAGTATAGCATT
Organism: Pseudotsuga menziesii; assembly: GCA_001517045.1. NCBI lineage: Eukaryota > Viridiplantae > Streptophyta > Pinopsida > Pinales > Pinaceae > Pseudotsuga > Pseudotsuga menziesii. The sequence goes on from LPNX010874253.1 coordinate 204,444, forward strand.
TTATTAATGATGAATTGAAATTAACTTTCTAGTGATGTCTTATAAATGCTTTTAATTACACTAAGAGTAGTGAGGTGCTCTATAACCTAGCATGGAGGAGATGTTGTTAGTAAAGCTATGTAAGGTGACATATTTTAATTATAAAAAAAATAAAAATAAAATGGAAAACGCGTGGACTAAAAAATATTTACATATATTTGAATGAAAATTACTTATATGTAATTTCATTTAAACATATGCAAATATTTACACCTCAAGAAATTGGATCCATCTGTGTGTGCTTGATGGATATGATGGTTAGTTTCCAATTGATTTCTTTAATATTGAAATAAAAATATTATAACTTTGTTTGCGATTTGTAATTTAATATGAGTGTGTTTTAAAAAATATAGAGAGAAAACAATAATAGTTTTGAGGTTAGTTTTAGTGATGGGATTGGTGATTGAGTTAAATAATTAATACTTTGAGGACTGATATGATGGAGGAGGGCCCTTATTAGAGCTGGAAATGAAATTTTGATAAACGAGGACAACATTAATTAAACATTTCATGAAACACATCTAAGAGAACATCTTCAATGTGAACAATATTGGCATGTGGGCAGGTCATACTTTAAAGAGAGTTAATGACTAGCAAGTCATGATTGTTGGTATTATGTGTGTAAATTTATGGAGTTGTCTACCTACATTAGTGTACTTTGTTGTTTTATTGTGTCATAAACAATGATGTCAACATGGTGTGATTGAATATCAACATGAGCAGATTTTCTTCCTATGTAGTCGAATTATAATTCTAGAGTGTGCAACAATGATTTTAGCACATCTATGACCCAATGTCGTTTTTCACTCTAATCCACAACAAAGGTTGATCGATGCAATGCACATCCTGCATTGATTTTATTGCATTATTCCACATTTCTAGTGCAACAACAAAATATGTATGCACATACTTAGATAAATTCTAGTAAGATATTCTCTTGGTGTGAATCCAATAGTGAAGAACTTAGTCAGAAAGTATTGATGTGGAACAAAATCCCACAAATAAGAAGGTATTAATATGGAATAAAACCCCACAAATAAGAAAGTATTAACGTGAAACAAAATCTCATAATACAAATATGCCACTAAAGTAAAATATCTTACCATTACAAACATCCTATAAATAATAACTACAAATTAGAGAAAGCTCAAAAGACATGATATGAAAATAGTTGGTAATATGACATCAACATAAAAATTTACACTATAACTTATAAAATAAGTTTTTAATACCGATGAAATCAACTTCTAATATTTTTAATAGAGATCATCCCTAAAATAAATCACTTCTATCTCATATTTTGTATAGATATAAAAAAATATTCCCATTTTGTCATTTAAATGCATGTTTGTGTTAAACTATAACTTTGCCTTAATATTTTTCATTCCTTATTCCTTAAATATAACTATCATTGATATGTATACAATGTGATTCCTATTCATGAATAAGAAATACTCAAATATCCTAGCCATCAAATTTGACATATTATTTGCATGAACGTGACAACGGTTACATTAGGAGATTTAATACTAATTTTTTTGTGATGAAAAAAGAATAAAACATTAATCTTCCACAAATGTCTTGACATTGAAATAAAGGTGTTTTGAATTATTGTCAAACTAATGTTTTTGATATTGAAATAAAAACGTTTCAAATTTATTGGTGATTTGTACTTATCTCATGAATTGTATTTCTCTCTCTCACACACACAGAGTAGGAAACCCTTCGCGTACTTCCCCATGATTCATGGATGGTAAACACAATAAATTGTTATCTTTGATTATGATCCTAACCCCAAGGGGATCAAGACTCAAGAGAGTTGAATCTATGACTTCCTCGACTATGGGGCGAGAGATATCATGTTTACATCAAGACTAATTGATCTAATATGCATGATTAAAAAAAATATAGAGAGAAATATATGAAGTTTTCAATTTTTTGGATTAGTTTTAGTGATGAGGTTCATTGTGCAGTCAAATCCCCACATGATTCAAGGACTGACAACTAAATTTTTTAATATAGGAATGCATATTTTTTAGATATCTAGGGCATGTTGAAAACCGATCTCAACCCGGTCGCAAATCTCTATAATCTTAGATAATACACTGATACTTAAATCAATCCCAGCTTACATATATGAATATAATCATGATCATAATAAGAAACACATGATATCTCTACAAATTAACACAATAGCAATCACACATAAATGACACAGTTTTTTTGGTCAAATGGCCTTGGAAAAACCCTTGCGAGAAAACCGATGAGAAAGATAAAAGCAACTTTTATAATCTTAAGCAAGTGCAATAGGTACAACATAGTAGTCCACAATGGACTTATCTCTGAGCCACACAGGCACCAAGTTCGATTGATGGAAGTTGGGTAATGCGCCTCTCTCTGGATCACTGCACCCCACTCTGAATGAATGCGCCCCTCTAATTTGAATATATCTATCTCTTTGAATTGTTATTGGATCAAGACCTCTTTCCCTCCTACCTTCGGATCACTTTCTTAGTGATTCCCTCTCTCAGATATGGAAGAGATCTCTCTTAGAGCTCGCCCTCTTTTGTGAATGCGCCCATATGCTTAGGACATGGACCCCTACTTTGACTGGTAAATCAACTGTGCTTTGTAATTGGATATATCTCACTCTAAATAAGTCTCTTCCTCCAAAGTGAAATATTTCTACCATAGATGAAGCATACTCGATCTGTATTAGATCTGAATCCTCCCTCTTAGAAAGATTGTGCCCTCTCCTCTCTAGAATTCTCCCTCTTGCATCTAGTGATTCACACTCTTTCTCTGATGACCTGAATCACACAAGCAATATTGAATTTGTCCTCTTGAATGCATTTTTCTAATCCATTGGTGATATTAGAGCTCAAAAACCCTAATTCAAGTTGCATGCATAAATTACACTAGTGCATTAATAAATGTTGTAAAATGCATGCATGCACATGCAATGTGCAAATCTCATGCACATGCACCCCTACTTCTCATGCAAATGCACCATCAGAAACTTGTGCATCTCTGCACTCCTCACATCCACCTGGGAGAAATCACTACAACCTCTACTTGTCTTCTTCACTGAATCCATGACTACTAGCAGAGTGTATCTCATACTTCACACTACTGCCTATATTGATAATGCACCTCCATGCTAGGAATAACCACATAGAGTACATCACGAGATACACATCTATCTCTAACACTCCCTCTTATCGAGAGAAGTCTGACCACTGATGCCTGGATCCAACAAATCCGTTGCTGCTGTAACCCCCCCCTCTGAATTGGACGCCACCACTTCAATCTGATATGATAATCCTTGATCCACCTCCATCAAAGTATCCCTGAGAGAAGACTCTTGGTCTCCCTTATTTTCTCTCACTCATTACTGATCCACACTCCCTATGAATCTCTACTACAACCATCCTCTGAAGCTACTATCTAGTGGATCCAATGACTTGCATCTAAAATCCCTGCTCTAAGATGTCTCACCTCGATCTTGAGCACTATCTAGCTTAGTCATCTCATACCAACTCAAAATTTGGCCAATACTTGTATGAGCATCTCAGCCATATTTTTGATTTAAGGACTCACTTCTCAGTGGCTCATCAATACTGGGAGCATCTCGCTCTCTATCCATCTCAGAATTCGATGAGGACTTTGAAATCCACCCATATTCTCCTAAAGTGGGATGGCCCCAAACTACATACTCCTAGACAACTCGATGACCCATCAATACTAGATCAACTCCCACTGGATAGGTGAATATAAGCTCCCTTTGAAACAATACAAACTAACTTGCATCCTCTAAGGCCGACATTGAAAGTATGTTGACTTCCAATCCTAGATTGTAGAGAACCCTTGATACTTCTAGGAGTTCTCCAAAATATAGAAGGAACTATAATTTTCCCCACTCTCTGACCATATGCATTGACCCCTCAACATCTGTAGGATGCTTTGGAATCGTCTCTAGGATGAGGAATGCATCTCGCATCCATGCCATATGACTACAATGCCTACATTCAACCATGCACCTCTCATCAACCTTAATATTAGGTTGACTGCTATCTCAACCTGATACAAAGGAACAAAGAGATAATTCTTTGTCAATCCTGGCAGTGAACTCGCCCATGTCCTTAGCTACAGCTACTTGTTCTTCCTTCTCCTTCTTATTCTTCTTTTTGTGAGGGAATTGGCCTGCATAGTGTCCATACTCATTGCAAGAAAAGCACTTTAGTTTTCTTAGGTATTTATTTTGATCTCCCTTCTTGGATCTCTACTTGCTGTTAGAAGCAAGAGCCACATATTCCTCATCTAGAGCAGAAGAGCTACCCTCAAGATATCCTCTTCGAGTCTCTTCCTGTGTGAAATTGTCCCACAAAATATCCCACTTAAGGATTTTCTCTCCACCACAATAGACTCTACAAACACTGCCCATGGCTTGGTCACTCCATTCAGGGATGTTCGTACTAGCTCACTATCTTGGATATTTTCCCCAACCGCCCCCAACTCATCTCTTACTTGTATAGTGTGAGTAAGTTATGTGGCCATGCTTTCAGTTTTCATCATCTTAATTCTTTTTAGTGTTTCTCTGAGTACCATATTCCTATTTTTGTTGGATATTTGGTATAAGTTAGTTAAGGTGTCCCGCATATCATACATATTGTCATTTCTTGTGATGTACGGGATCACATGGTACTTGATATCATCAAGGAGGATTCTCCAGGATTTGATATTATTCTTACATAGGTTGATTTTGTAGTAGAATATGTCGAAACTGTAACAGGTTTTTGCAATCGTACTCTCCACAATATCCCATAACTCAAGTTCCTTCAGTAGAAAAAAAACCTATCCTTCTATCCATTGAAATTCGAGACCCCATCTAACTGATGCTCAACCCTCAAACTAGTAGCCATAATCTATGATAAACTAAATTGAACCAAGACTATCTTGGTGATCACAAAAATACCTCTAGGTCACATATCTGGCCCTGTTGAAGCCTCGGGTAAGTTGGTTGCTGGAATGTGTTCCAAGGCTCACAACGGAGGATGAAAACCTAGCCAAAGGCTTTAGGCAATCCTATGCAAGTATTACCCTATCCTCAAGCTGTTTGGTGTGGTTAACACCCACAGATATTCGGCCTCCATTGGCACTCTTTGATTCGATGAGTTTTGATCCTAGAAGGATCCATCTTCCCATAGAAAGAAGAAAAGTGTCTTAAGTCTAAAACAATCTACCTAGAAAGGAAATCTAAACTAAGCTAGAGCTACCTTGATAAGGATGTCGTTTGATGTACAAGTCAACTTGATATGAAAACAGATAAGTATGTTCATCAATTTAACAGAAACGTGAAAGAGATTCGATTACTTATCAACTCGAATTACTATCAATCAATCAAAATTGGCTGATAGTAAGTTAAATATTTAGAAACATTCAATATTAACCTGTGATTAATATGTTAATTGAAAAATTAACATAGATTATACCTATTTGTGAATAATTTGCAGAAATAGATAAAAGTTTTAATTGAATAAACTCTTTTAAAACCTTAATCATACATATATCATGAGCAAAGATAAATCAAAACTGTAGATAAATGTACTTATGAATTACAGAAGATTAACAGTCTTTGATAAGCAATTCAAAGGAAGAAAAACCAATATTATCAAGGAAACTTGACCAATAGACAAAGAGGATCTAAGGGAATAACTTCATTATATTACTGGAAATTTGTAACAAATTACAAGACCTGCATTAATCAAAGTTTCTCCAGTCTCCTTAGCTGATTTTCTCTTCCAAATCCCCCCCTATTACATGAGAAACTTCCCCCTTAAATAATAGTTACAAAAGAATAAATCCCCAAGAAACTAGGATTGGAATATCCATAAGAAACTAATAACCAAGAAATTCTCGCCACCTAGCCCAAATCTCCAACAATTCGTCTATGTTTGGATAATTTGTTGTTTCAAACCCGAGTTGGACATCACATTTAAAATTTTCAGTCTCATTATTAGACAACTTGTGCCAAATATGGATAAAAATGTGGATCTTTCCTTCAATCGCAAAAGGTTGTCTTACTAATTGATCCATGTCTTCAATGCTGATATGGTCAAGACCCTGAATTTTCTCTTTGGCTTCATCACACCGACGTTCAACCTATTCAATCATTAGCTTTGGCGGACAAGCATTTTCAATGAGGTCCATGCTAGGAAAGCACAAGAATTCCATAATATTATCAACAACATACCACCTCTTCCCACAGATAGCCTGTGCCTTCTAGATGGTATCTTAAATCCTCTCATTCAAATTAAGCTAAGCACTCAAAACAATTCTGATTTTCTTCAATTGAAAAGTGCTAAGGATAGTGATATTCTTTGGTGTATCCTTCATATACCTTTGTTAATCCTGGATATCATCATAAGCCTTAGAAGCTTGTTCTCTTTTAGTTGTTTTCTCCTCAAGAGTGACAAACATCTTTCCAAAAACAACATGAGTCTAAAAAATATCATCCAGAGTCCTAAACATTTCAGTTATCAACTCATGATGCTCTTGATTTACCTGGATAGCCAAATCCTTAAACTCCTATTGAGAAAACCTAGAAAAAGCAGAGGAAGTTGCACTTGCAGTTGCATCTTCACATTGTTTTTCAAGTGTAGCCATCCTTCATGTAATAGTGGCATTTGTAGTCTGTTCCTTCTGCAATTCAGCTTGGAGAGAAGTATTCTTCAGCTGCAATCTATTCAACATGTTTTCAGATACCCTTTTAAGATCAGCAACATAAGCATCATGCTCCTTTCTGGTCCTATCCAACTCTTCTTCAAGCTTGCTTATTTATTCCTTTCTTCTGTCAAACTCCATGTTCAATGTTTTAAATGCATCAAGATTAGCACCTGTGAATGCACCCAAAGTTGTAGCTATATCAACAACATCTACTTGAGGATCACCAGACTGATGTGTCCAGATTATCTAATTAGCTTCAACACCACCTTGATCTCTACTTCTCTTCTTTCCTCTTCTAAGCATTGCCTTGGTTGATTTGCTGTAGAAATAATCACCAAGAGGGACTACATTGTCTTCATCAAACTCGACCACTAACTCAGTAAAGGATATAGTCGCATCCATTGTTGAGACCAATGAAGATGTTTGAGTTATGGTGGTAGTGGGTATAGGCATAGTAATATGCGAAGTAGGTAATGGAAAATAGGTGTTTTGATCAAGTGTTGTTTCAGAGGTTGAAGAAAAGACTGGGATGGAAGTTTTAGGAGATGGAATGTGAACATTAGTAGTTGGAAGTGATGATGAAGGCACCAAAATTTTCTCAAGGATTGATGATGATGAAAGGGTAAATGAGGATAATTGCAGAGGAATTTTCAAAGACTTGGTTTCTGCAAGAGTGGACTGAAACATGGGAGGTTGGACTAAGATAGGTATGATAGGGAAAGATGTAAATGTTAAAGTATGATAGAGTTGAGATAGTGAGGGTGATGGGATTGCTCCAGCAGGAAAAGTAAAGAGATTCTAGATGGATGAGAGGAGCAGTGCTTAAGTTGAAGAATAAGACTCAGAAGTGGATTGTGAACTCTTCAGAATAGGGATAGAACCTTTCATATCATTACCATTACAAAAATATATAAATGCTTGGAAATATTCATCTACTTCTTCGAGCACAGACACAGGGGTAATCACCGACTCTTCGGTATCACAGACACTCAAATCTATAGTAGGGGTTTGAGTAGCAATTATCTGAATTTTCTATTTCTTAAATGGATTAACCTCAACTGTTGCTTGTTCATCACATACCTGGGTAACTGCAGTAGCTACCTGAATGTCAGCAACAGGGTTAGCAACTGGAGCTACTTGAGTATCCAATACAGAAGTCATCTGGGCTAATTTCTGCTTTGATTGCTGAGAAGTCTGCAAGATAGCTTTTAATTGTTGAGCAACGGTTACATGTGGAATATATTCCATAGGGATTTTACCTTTACCTCCATCTGGATAAGTTATCACTGATAGACCTTCTGCTTCGTGAGATTCTTTACCTTCTCTATATTTTCTTACCTTTTCCAGTATGTTCAGCTCCATTGTCTTATAAACCGAAACCCTAGCTTTAATCTCCTATTGATATTGTAAAATGAGGTTTTGTTCATCCTTTCTCTTAGCTCTAGCCACGAATTTAGAAAATGTTTTCACTCCTTGATAAATAGAATCATCGAGGCTTTCCTCATGAACATAATCAATCTTGACATGGTGTTGCTTGAAATGGGCACTAAGAAACCCTTTAGGGTCATGTTTCTTTTTGCTAGCAAAACCAAGTTTCAATGAAGCTACCTGATCACCGAACACTGCAACCCAAGTTGAAGTTGGGACAACCAATGGCCCGAGGTCCAAAGGGAATTTAGGCCATCCTTTCTTTTTAGGACCAACTAGTTTCTTGTAGACACCATCAGTTATGGTTTGGAAAGAAACCTCTTCAATGACCAACCTGTTAGGAACTATCTTTGGAAGCATATGGATAGTATTGCTACCCCAAATTCGGATGTATGAAAATTACTCACCAACATACCAGTCACCCATTGTAGAAATGAAAGTTCTAGCCTCAGCTGAAAACGCAAGAGCTTCTTGTTTGAATATTGAAAGATAAATGTGGCCAAAGAAATGTTAACAGATTTCATAAAATATAGCTGCTTAATTAGCATCCCACAGTGCTAAATAATAAATAGGTAATGGAGGGTTCGATAAAGTCCAGTTCCATCTCAAATTGGGATATTAGAACTCAGTGTAGAATACATCAATTATAAAGGTTAAAAGGAAGAAATTAGGCTTCTTCTGGGAAGTAGCTTTCTGATAATCCTAGATAGCCTTTTTGAGCTCTAACGATAGGATTGATGCCCACGGGAAAGATTCACCAGTTGTCAGAACATGATGGGCAACCAGAGCCCATTCAGCTTTAAAGACAGAACAATTGGGAAGACCATAAAGTCTACATAACATGGCTACCAACAAGGAATAAGGTTCCCTAAACCAGGCGACTGGGTATAGGTTATCAGCTTTATGCGAAAATTTTCTAGGTTCATTCATCCAGGATTTCAACATTTAGTCAAAATTGTACCTGGTCTTGGAAGTTTGGGCAAACTCAACATTAAGAGGTTGCACAGCTGGTTTAAGGGCATAATCTCTGGTAAGGACCTTGGGATGGAAGGTGGCTAACTGTGAACATGCACTATCATTAAAATACTGGTCTTTAGGGTTCACGTGGTCCACAATCCATTTGACGACATCAATGTAGGGGAGTATAGCAGGCCTGACAACAATGGCATGCAACCTAGAATCCCTAATTTTCTAGTAAGCCAACTGGTCATTTTGAATATCATAGATGTCATCATTGTCAAAGCTTGAGTAGACTTTGGGCCATTAAATTTGATAAATCTCAGTAATCCTACCACTGGTGTCTGAGAAGACGCCGAATTTTGGATCCTTGGTCAACATGTCTTTATGTGTGCTTTTGTAGCGAGTAATTCGTGACATTCTGGGAGATTGAATAACTCTGTTCAAATGCATAAACAATAAATCAAGACAAATTGAAAAGCAGAGTAACAACAAAAATCAAACCATAAAACAGACGGGAAAAACCAACCTGAATCGACTGAAGCTGTAGAATGATCTCTGTTAAAAACAAATCGCAATAAAACTCAGACGACAATGTAATTTTTGAAAACGAAAATGGTAAAGAAAATGCAAAGAACATGTCTATTTATAGATTTTCCGTAGGTTTAATTTAGATCGTAGGATGTAAAGAAATAAACGATGGATATTAAATCTTGCGAGATGTGGGATCAAGTCGCAAGTTTTAAATTTTATTAACCTTCCCACAATTCGCATCCCAAAATTCAGGATTCAGGTTTCAGGAACTTACCATGCCACACTTAATTCAAACTTCTTCCCGAATTCCGCAATCCGAAAATTTCGGGTTTCGGGTTTTGTGATGACAAAATGCAATTATAAAAATTGATTTTCGCACTTCGCATCCCGAATTTCGGGTTTCGGGAATGAAAATTTGGAAATATGAAAATCAAGCTCCCGCAACCCGAATTTCGAGTTTCGGGAAAGACTTATTTTTTGGAAAGTTTAGTTCTTCCTGAAATTCACAAAAAAGCACAAAAAATGCATGAATTTTCAAAAATTGTTAACTAAATCAAATTATGATAAAGGCATAGAAACCATGATGAATTTTCATTGGGGAACCCCTAAAAATGACTGGGGAACTTAAAACATTACCTTAGCATATAAAATTGGCGCTCCCATGTTTTTATCCAAAACATGGGATCTGTTGTATCTACAACAAATGGCGACTGGCTGGGATGAACCAGTTATCTCTATAAATAAGAATTTCTTCACCAAGAAAAACATGTCAGTAAACAAACAATTCAGCCTGAATTTTTAGAAAATGTTTACATAATGATGTAACCAACAAGCATAATTACAAAATGATTTACACATTCCCATCCATGATCAATTGAAATGATGCAAACCTGGTTAGGAAGTATGAAGAATAATAACGATCATTTACCTTCAGGCAATCATAGGCATACAGTTTAAGTTGAACCTGGGAGCAAACCTAAGACTACCCCAACATCCAATCATAGGTCACCTTGATTTATTTATTAGATTCTTCTCTTTTTTTTTAAAATGATTACTTGTAAGACCTTATGGACATAAGACCACTGCCCCAATTAGGTAACCAGTTCCATTCACAAATCTGATCTGGAAACTGAACAAGCCATCTCGGTAAGGAGACCCCTTGTCTTCCAACTATATTGCTGAAAGCAACTATCATGGCCTGGTAACCATCTAATGATAATTTCAGTCCAACATCAAAACTATGATCATGACAGGGCTGGCTTGTGATAAGACCCCCCTTCCCTTATGTACAACAATTGCCTTACAGGAACAAACCATAATTTATTTGACTGTGAATTAGAAGACGCTACCATGGTTTGGTATCCACATAATGGTAGCGTTACTCACTGATGCTTTGGAGATCATGAATGAACCGACCTGTGATAGGATCTTCCATCTTTTAGCAGAAACTAAAAGCCATCTCTCCAATTTAATGGTGAAGATGTCATTCCACCAAGCATCTATGAACCTAATGGGTTGGCTTGTGGCTTGCAATCCACAAGTGCTAACGAAAATAATTTACAATGTGACTATGATAGGATCCAGGGTAGACAAGGATGACCAAGTTATAAAGGTATGTTGCATTGCACTAATGAAGACATGAGATTAGAAGAATCGATTACCTCCACAACCCCCATTACAGTAATAAAGCATGTGTAAATATATTGACTGGGATGAGAATGTATAGATCCAAAATTCTACAATTATTGGTTGCCAATTGTATGTAAAAAAAATCCCGACATAGGATAAAAAGATTGAAACTGACAATGTATTTAGAATGCATTCTTTAGATGAACTGATCAACCTCCATGACCAAATGTGCATGTATTATTAAAATTCCTACCAATATCAGAAAACAATCAATCCAAACAAAGGAAACATAAAAATGTACACACCAAACCTATATACATGGTATCAAAATGTTCAGACAAAATACTTTTTGAGCAGGGACACATTCATTGGGTAGTTATCAATGACTCCTTCCATTGTCTGCAACCGAACTGTGCTAGGACCAATCTTTTTTGTAACAATGAAAGGTCCTAGCCAAAGGCGTTGAAACTTGGTATATTCTTTATTGTCTTTATGTTGTTTATCCCATCTCAATACTAAATCCCCGACTGAAAAGTCTCTGTCTGAAGAAGATTTCTCATTGAACCATTGTTTAACTAACTGTTGATGTTGATACATCTTGTTTTTGGACTTTTTTTAATCTTCTTCTAGCTCAAGCAAGGTATCAATTCTCTACTGAAGTGAGGATGAATCATCTTATTGAATGGATTGGGCTAGTTGTAATGAGGGGATAGCAAGGTTGGATGGCATAATGGATTCCTTGCAATAAACTAAACAATAAGAAGAATTACCAATGGCTACCTTCGGGGTGATTCGGTATGCCCAAAGAGCATTGTAAAGTTGGGTATGCCAATCTTTATGATGAGAGGCCACTATTTTGTTCAAAATGTTTATTAGGTTCTTGTTGGAAGAATCAACAAGCCCATTACCCTGAGGATAATAATTGGCAGAAAGCTTAAGCTTGATCCCTTTTTCAAGGGCATAGGATGTAAGATCAATGGATGTGAAGTAGGATGCATTGTCAAAAACGAGATATTCAGGGGCACCAAACCTAGTGACTATTTGAATTTCAATAAAGGATATCACTTGGTTTGTATTGCACTGTCTAAGAGGAACTGCTTGCACCCACTTGGTAAAATAATTTGTAGTTGGCACGATGTACTTGTGTTGCAGGGAAGAAACAGGGTTGATGGGCCCGACAAAATCCAATCCCCATTGCTGAAATGGGAATTGGACTGCCAGTGGCTGTAAGGGGAAGGCATGTTTTTTTACTTTGCCAACACACTTCTGACAAGGCTCACATTTCCTAACATAAGCATGGGCATCTATCAACAAACTAGGCCAGTAATATCCTGCCCTTATGATCTTGTGATCTATCATCTCTCCCAAGAAATGCCCGCCTACAGGTCCTGTATGAAATTGAAAAAGGATATCATCAGTTTGATCCTTCTCTAAACATTTGAGGAAAACTCCATCGTAGTTTTTTCTAAACAGAATATCGTCAATAAATTGATACGGAGCTAATTTTAACCTTAAAGCTCTAGTTTTTTAGAGTCAAGATTTTCAGGGGCAAACCCATGATTTAGAAAAAACTTCATATGATCGTACCATTAAGATGTTGTAGTTTCAATTGCATTAATAGAACCTGTGGGTACAACTTCCTCTTGCTCCCATTTAATTTGCTGATCTTCAGGGTCATTCGATTGAGCGGTTAGCAGACATAGACCTTGCCCTTTGACAATATTTGTTGGGTTGATCTCCAAGTCATATTCTTGCAACGTTGTCATCCAATGAGCCCTATTCTCACCTAATTCCTTCTGAACGAAGACATTTCGAATACTGCATAAGGGACAATCACCTTAGTCCTCGATTTTAATAGGTACGGTCTAAAATGTTTTACCGACTTGTAAATCGTGTAAGCTTGTTTATCGATCAGGGACTAGTTAAGTTCGGCCCCTTCAAACGTTGAACTCATAAAAGAAATGGGGATTTCAGCATCATCATGATTTTTCTGTTTTAGGACAGCTGCATAGGAAAAGTCAGTAGCAAAAGTGTATAGCATAAAATCTTTGTTGAAATCTGGAGACATCAGTGCAAGTGCTTTTGCAATGGCTCTCCTAATTTCAACAAAGTCATTTCTTTGTTCGTCGAACCATTTAAACTATACATCTTTCTTAACTAATTGTTGCAATGGTTTAACGATCTGAGCAAAATTTGGTACAAACCTGCGAACAAAATTGATCTTACCCAAGAATGACTACATGGATTTCCGTGAACCTGGGATACCGAACTTTGAAATGACTTTAGTGTGCTCTAGATCGATAATCATGCCTTCCTTAGAAACAATGAAACCTAAGAGCTTACCTTCTATGACCGTAAATATAGACTTCTCGGGGTTGAGTGAAATCCCATACTTTTTGCTGCGTTCAAATACATGTTTCAAAGCAGACAAATGTTCATATCATTTTTTAGAATAGATTGTTACATCATCTGAGTATACCATGACAGAATTGTACCCGTGAAAGCTATATCCATAGCTCTCTAGAATGTGGCTCCTGCATTTATCAGTCCGAAAGGCATTCGTCTATAAGCAAAGGTTCCCCAGGGGGTCCTAAAAGCTGTTTTTAACTGATCATCAAGGGAAACCAGGACTTGGTTGTATCCTGAGAATCCATCAAGGAGTGAAAACATCTCAGACCCAGCCACCCTCTACAAAATCCGCTCCATGAGAGGAACATGGTAATTGTCTTTTTCGAAGGCTTTGTTTAAGTTTCTGAAATCGACATAGAGCCCGATTTCCCCATTCTTCTTTCGAACAGGTACCAAGTTGACAATCCACTGGGTATGCATGACAGGGAATATGATTTGCGTTGTCAGTAACTTATCAATTTCTTTCTTTACAGAGGGTTCCAAGCTAGGATGCATCTTCCTTAACTTCTGTTGGTAAGGTCTTACTTCTGGTTTCATTGGGATATTATGTTGCATGATGCTAGTGTCAAAGGTTTTCAGTTTGTCGTACGTCCATGCAAAGACGTATTTGAATTCTTTGCACAACTTGGTAAAGGCTCTCCTTTCTTCACCAGAGCAATCAACTCCAAGGTTGATGAAGCGAGGATTTTGTTCAGTGCCTAAGTTGACAAGTTCATAATTGAGAGATGAACTCTGTGTTTTACAGTTGGTCGTTCGTTTGAACTTGTCTTGCAGGTCGTAAAATCTTTCTAAGTTGATAACTGGTTTCGGGATAATATTGGAAAGATCAGACAAGGATTTATGATGTTCAGCCTCAGCAATAGCCATACCTTGAAAGGTGTCTTGGGATGAAAGAAAATCCAATATTTGCTGGTCATCGTCGAATACTTTCCAATTCGTGACATTGTCCAGAATGGAAGGCCTGTACATCAATTCAATTGAAATTTTTTTTGGAGACAAACCTTCAAGTGGGATCAACCTAGATGCAGTATTGGCCAGAAGATCAGCGTCAAAATTCTGTGATCTAGGGACTGACTTGATGTTGAATGCTGAGAAAGAGTTAGTAAGATCCCTGATCAACTTCTGATGGTTAATTAAAAAAGGAGGCAGGAAATGTATCTGGTTTCTCACCTGTTTCACTATGATTTCAGAATCTCCAACGCATTCAATTACCTTTGCACCCATGTCAATGGCTTTCCTAAGTTCTTGGACCAGTGCCTCATACTCAGCTACATTATTGGTGCATTCGAACTCCAGTCTGCATGCAATCTTAGTTTTGGTCCCTTTTGGATCAATGAGGACACATCTTGCACCAACTCCATCTTTAGACCTTGAGCCATCAAAAAACAAAGTCCATGCAATAGGATCAATCCTAAAATTAGTATTTACATTATATACATTGTGTACAATGGTACCATAGAATGGTACAAAAGAAACATGGGCAATTGGCGACTGATTCTGTACATTCTCAATGGGTGAAGCATCAGCAAAAAATCTCCAAAGAATGTGTCAAATGTGAAGTGTCCAATATGAGTGTTGAAGTAGGAGATAGATTCATTGGAACCATCAAGATCAGTAACTGTTTGCTTCATAATTGGTTCTCTCCTGACCTTAAGTTTGTTGGGTTGTCCATTGAGAGGTAGCCATAGGTGAGACCAATCAGTGGCAAAGTAACCTTTCAGATTTTTAGACAAATCTCTACTTAGCCACATCCCATAAGTTTCTGGGATGTCAATAACCACAATGTGTATTGTCTGGTGGATTCTGGGATCAATATACAATCTCAACAGAACATTCCTCAGTATTTCCACTACTTTAACTTTAGATCTATCAAGTTGGATAATTTGAATAGGGAAAGGTTCCCAAGTAGCATTTAATTTTTTACAGACAAAGAGAGGCATCACATTTGATGAGGCGCCTTAATCTATCATGCAATTGTGCACATTCCTGTTGAAAATATCAAACATAAGCAAGAAAGGAGGAATTCCCTTGCTTCCAGGTTTCTAATTATTTGGTTTAGCATAAGAGTCAAGGTTATTGTTTTGAGTTTCCCTTGGTTGTTTAATTATCATACTTTTAGGGAGGGAATCTCTTATAGAAGGGATTTTAAGAAGATCAAATAATGGGATATTAGCTTTGACTATTTTTAAATCTTCAGCCAAATTGTATTCAGATTCAAGAATGACAGTATCCTTTTGCAGGGAAGCTTTACCTTTATTTGGAACTGATGTTTAAGGTTGTTGTTCCTCAGAAGGTAGCCCTTTGGATCTAGTGTTATGAGTTTGTTGTAAATTGAAGACCATGTCAAGTTCTTCTTCTTCTTCTCCAGAAAAGAAACTTACATCACTGACATGTTGGTCTTCTTCTTCTTCTTCTTATGGTTATTGTGACTCTAGGTTTGTTCGATCATAAGAGGACTCAGAGGCGTCCTGTGTTCCTAAGGCCAGGGATTTCAAAACAGAGAATATTTATTCCGAGGTGAATCCTTCACTTGGATTAGGAGGTGGTGGATTTTTGGGAGGTTGATTAGGTCTCCTGAATGGCGGCCTTGCAAATCCCCTGTTATTAGTTTGATTTTCATTAGTATTTTTCTTTAAATTAACCATCTCGTTTGACATTTTTTGGAGAAGCTTCTTCATGTTAGTCATATTGAAAGGATCTGAGTTTGTAGCAGTGGTTTTGGGAACGTTTTCAATTCTTCTGCAGGAGGTGGATGCTTGCTCAGCTGATGTGTCAGGATTTTCTTTCAGGCAAAACATATCTTTCTCCACTTGGATGGATTCACAGAAAGCCTCCTGTAGATTTTCTTTGCGAGCCCTTTTAACCCACATAGCTATTTGAGTCATAAGACCCTTAATGTAATATGCCACCAACAATTCTTCAACGGGAAGAACAGTGGAAGAAATTATATTTTTAAGATATGAAAACCTCTGGTTGTAGTATTTACCCCTTTCTTTCCGTTTAGTCTTCATGGAGGAAAGTTATATAGCTAAATCTTCCAGGGTTTTGTCATCCCAAAATTTCTGAGTGAAGAGTTCTACGAATACATCCCATGATGGGATAGATCCAACTTCCAAAGCAAAATTCCACGTGGAAGATTTACCCTCAAAATTATAAGGGAATAAAATACAAACTACGTCTTAGTATATCACATTTCTGAGTCTGATTTCCTGCATAAAGGTTT
The DNA here is from genome assembly GCA_001517045.1 of Pseudotsuga menziesii. Lineage (NCBI taxonomy): Eukaryota > Viridiplantae > Streptophyta > Pinopsida > Pinales > Pinaceae > Pseudotsuga > Pseudotsuga menziesii. The sequence goes on from LPNX010874253.1 coordinate 221,389, forward strand.
TAATGTGGTCTTCCATTGGGATCTTATCATCAGGGTCATACTTCGAAAGCCACTTTTTAGGATTCTTAGGAAATCTATGTTGATCACCCAAGACAAACACGACATCTCCATCTAACCAAGGCCTATTTGGTCATTCGTCAACCATTGGGATGTCTTCTTCCGACGATCTGGAAGATTCCGAATCTGATGATTTGTCTGAGGAGGATGAAGAAGAAGGTGGTGAAGGTGGAGGCCCAACGATTAATATGTTGTGTTGAGGAGTGCTTTATTCTAGAAATAATGAGTCAAGATTTAATCTAGGGGTCGATGCAGAACTATAAGCATTGTTACCTTCTTCTGTGTTTTGGTTGTCTAGATTATGGTTGTCTCGACAATTGTTCTGGGGATTGTTGGTCTGAAGACGCCCCTCAGCAAAACTCTGTCGAATCTAGGAAATGTTATCAGAATTACCTTTCAGCAATTGTTCGATTGTAATGGGCCCCAAAGTAGGTGATACAAGGACGTACCTAGCCCCCGAAGTTATTTGTTCATTAACAGGAGTAGGAGGGATGGTGGCTAAAGCTTGTACCGGTTGTTTGATGGATGAAGAGGCATGTGTGAGACTACAGGTAACAATCAGATCTCTTGGTGGAGGGGGCTTTTCTGTATTCTGTTTAGGCATGATTTAGTTCAGTCCCTCCTTCTAGTGCCATTTGTTGAAGCCTTGGGTAAGTTGGTTGCTGGAATGTGTTCCAAGGCTCATAATAGAGGATGAAAACACAACCAAAGGCTTCAGGCAATCCTATGCAAGTATTAACCTATCATTGAGCTGTTTGGTGTGGTTAACACCCACAGATATTTGGCCTCCACTGGCAATCTTTGAGTCGATGAGTTTTGATACTTGAAGGATCGGTCTTCCTATAGAAAGAAGAAAAGTGTCTTAAGTCTAAAACAATCTACCTAGAAAGGAAATATAAACTAAGCTAGAGCTACCTTGATAAGGATGTCGTTTGATGTACACGTCAACTTGATATGAAAACAAATCAGTATGTTCATCAATTTAACAGAAACGTGAAAGAAATTCGATTACTTATCAACTCGAATTGGTTGATGGTAAATTAAAGATTTAGAAACATTCAATATTAACATGTGATTAATATGTTAATTGGAAAATTAACATAGATTATAACTGTCTGTGAATCATTTGCAGAAATAGATAAAAGTTTTAATTGAATTAACTCTTTTAAAACCTTAATCATACATATGTAATGAGAAAAGATAAATCAAAATTGTAGATAAATGTACTTATGAATTGCAGAAGATTAACAGTCTTTGATAAACAAATTGAAGTAAGAAAAATCAATATTATCAAGGAAACTTGACCAATAGACAAAGAGGATCTAAGAGAATAACTTCATTGTATTACTGAAAGTTTGTAACAAACTACAAGACCTGCATTAATCGAAGTTTCTCGAGTATCCTTCACTGATTTTCTCCTCCAATATTCCCCCATATTACATGAGAAACTTCCCCCTTAAATAATAGTTACAAAAGAATAAATCCCCAAGAAACTAGGAAATATCCATAAGAAACTAATAACCAATAAATTCTCGCCACCTGGCCCAAATATCTAACAATTCGCCTATGATTGGATAATTTTTTATTTCAAACCTGAGTTGGACATCACATTTAAAATTTTCAATCTCATTCTTAGACAACTTGTGCCAAATACGGATAAAAATGTGGATCTTTCCTTCAATCACAAAAGGTTGTCTTACTAACTGATCCACGTCTTCAATGCTGATATGGTCAAGACCCTGAATTTTTTCTCTGGCTTCGTCACACCGACGTTCAACCTGTTCAATCATTAAATTTGGTGAACAAGCATTTTCAATCGGAGGTCCATGTTAGGAAAGCGCAAGAATTCCATAATATTATCAACAGCATACCACCTCCTCCCACAGATAGCCTGCTCCTTCTGGATGGTATCTTCAATCGTCTCATTCAAATTAAGCCAAGCAATCAAAACATTTCTGATTTTCTTTAGTTGAAAACTGCTAAGGATAGTGATATTCTTTGGTCTATCCTTCGTATACCTTTGCCAATCCTGGATATCATCATAAGCCTTAGAAGCTTGTTCTCTTTTAGTTGTTTTCTCCTTAAGAGGTAAACATCTTGCCAAAAAGAACACGAGTCTCAAAAATATCATCCAGAGTCCTAAACATTTCAGTTATCAACTCATGATGCTCTTGATTTACCTGGATAGCCAAATCCTTAAACTCCTGTTGAAAAAACCTAGAAAAAGTAGAGGAAGTTGCACTTGCAGTTGCATCTTCACATTGTTTTTCAAGTGTAACTATCCTTCGTGTAATAGTGGAATTTGTAGTCTGTTCCTTCTGCAATTCATCTTGGAGAGAAGTATTCTTCAGCTACAATTCATTCAACCTGTTTTCAGATACCCTTTTAAGATCAACAACATAAGTATCATGCTCCTTTCTGGTCCTGTCTAACTCTTCTTCAAGCTTGCTTATTTCTTCCTTTCTTCTGTCAAACTCCATGTTCAATGTTTTAACTGCATCAAGATTAGTACTTGTGAATGCACCCAAAGCTGTAGCTGTATCAACAACATCTACCTAAGGATCACCAGACTGTTGTGTCCAGGTTATCTGATTAGCTTCAACACCACCTTGATCTTTGCTTCTCTTCTTTCCTCTTCTAAGCACTACCTTAGTTGATTTGTTGTAGAAATAATCACCAAGAGGGACTACATTATCTTCATCAAACTCAGACACTGACTCAGTAAATGATGTAGCCGCATGGAATGTGAACATTAGTAGTTGGAAGTGATGATGAAGGCACCAAAATTTTCTCAGGGATTGATGATGATGAAAGGGTAAATGAGGGTAACTGCAGAGGAATTTTCAAACACTGGGTCTCTGCAAGAGTGGATTGAAACATGGGAGGTTGGACTGAGATAGGTATGATAGGGGTAGATGTAAATGTTAAAGTATGATAGATTTGATATAGTGAGGGTGATGGGATTGCTCCAGCAGGAAAAGTAGAGAGAGTATGGATGGATGAGAGGAGAAATGCTGAAGTTGAAGAATAAGACTTAGAAGTGGATTGTGAACTCTTCGGAACAGGGATAGAACCTTTCATATCATTACCATTAAACAAATCTATAAATGCTTACAAATATTCATCTACTTCTTCGAGCACAGGAACATGGGTAATCACCTCCTCTTCTGTAACATAATCACTCAAATCTATAGTAGGGGTTTGAGTAGCAGTTATCTAAATTTTCTGTTTGTTAAATGGATTAACCTCAATTGTTGCTTGTTCATCACATACCTGGGTAACTGCAGTAGTTATCTAAATGTCAGCAGCAAGGTTAGTGGTTGCAACTACTTGAGTATCCAATACAGAATTCATATGGGCTAATTTATGCTTTGATTGCTGAGAAGTCTGCAAGATAGCTTTTAATTGCTGAGCAACAATTAGCAGTGTAATATCTCCCATAGGGATTTTACCTTTACCTCCATTTGGATAAGTTATCACTGATAGACCTTATTCTTCAAGCTTCTCTATATTTTCTTACCTTTTCCAATATGTTCAGCGCCATTGTCCTGTAAACTGAAACCCTAGCTTTATTCTCCTGTTGATATTGTAAAATGAGGTTTTGTTCATCCTTGCTCTTAGCTCTAACCAAGACCTCAAAAAAAGTTTTCACTCCCTGATAAATAGAATCATCAGTGATTTCCTCATGAACATAATCAATCTTGACACGGTGTTGCTTGAAATGGGCACTAAGAAACCCTTTAGGGTCATGTTTCCTTTTGCTAGCAAAACCAAGTTTCAATGAAGCTACCTGATCACCCAACACTGCAACCCAAGTTGAAGTTGGGACAACCAATGGCCCGAGGTCCAAAGGGAATTTAGGCCATCCTTTCTTTTTAGGGCCAACTAGTTTCTTGTAGACACCATCAATTACAGTCTAGAAAGAAACCTCTTCAATGACCAACCTGTTAGGAACTATGTTGGGTAGCATATGGACAGTATTGCTACCCAAAATTCGGATGTATGAAATGACTCGCCAACATACCAGTCACCCATTGTAGCAATGAAAGTTCTAGCCTTAGCTGAAAATGCAGGAGCTTCCTATTTGAATATTGAAAGATAAATGCTGCCAAACAAATGTTCATAGATTTTATAAAATATAGCCGCATAATTAGCATCCCACAGTGCTGAATAATAAATAGGTATTGGAGGGTCCGGTAAAGTCGAGTTCCATCCCAAATTGGGATATTGGAACTCAGTGCAGAATACATCAATTATAAAGGCCGAAAGAAAGAAATTAGGCTTCTTCCGGGTAGGCAGTAGCTTTCTGATAATCTTGGATAGCCGTTTTCAGCTCCACCGACAGGATTGATGCCCACAGGAAAGATTCACCAGTTGTCAGAACATGATGGGCGACTGGATCCCATTCAGCTTTAAAGACAGAACAATTGGGAAGAGCATAAAGTATACATAACATGGCTGCCAATAAGTAATAAGGTTCCCTAAACCAAGTGACCGGGTATAGGTTATCAGCTTTCTGCGAAAATTTGCTAGGTTCATTCATCTAGGATTTCAACATTTCGTCAAAATTGTACCTGGGCTTGGAAGTTTGGGAAAACTCAGCATTAAGAGGTTGCACAACTGGTTTAAGAGCATAAGCTCTGGTAAAGACCTCGGGACGGAAGGTGGCTAATTGTGAACCTACAATATCATTAAAAGACTGGTCTTTACGGCTTGTGTGGTACACAATCCATTTGACGGCGTCAGTGTAGGGGAGTATAGCAGGCCTGGCAGCAATGGCATGTAGCCCAGAATCCTTAATTTTCTGGTAAGTCGACTGGTCATTTTGAATATAAGAGAGCTCATCATTGTCAAAGATTGAGTAGAATTTGGGCCATTCAATTTGATAAATCTCAGTAATCCTACCATTGGTGTCTAAGAAGATGCTGAATTTTGGATCCTTGATCAACATGTCTTTACATGTGCTCTTGCAACGAGTAATTCGTGACATTCTGGGAGATTGAATAATTCTATTTAGATGCATAAACAATAAATCAAGACAAATTGAAAAAGAAGAGTAACAACAAAAATCAAACCATAAAACAGACAGGAAAAACCAACCTGAATTGACTGAAGCTGTAGAATGATCTCTGGTAAAAAAAAATCGAGTAAAACTCAGATGGCAATGTAGTTTTTGAAAACGAAAATGGTAAAGAAAATTCAAATAACATGTCTATTTATAGATTTTCCGCAGTTTTAATTTAGACCTTAGGATTTAAAGAGATAAACAGTGGAGATTAAATATTGCGGGATGCGGGATCAAGTCACAAGATTTAAATTTTATTAACCTTCCCGCAATCCGCATCCTGAAATTCAGGATTCGGGAACTTACCATGCCACACTTAATTCAAACTTCTTCTTGAAATACGCAATCTGAAAATTTTGGGTTTCAGGATGACAAAATGCAATTATAAAAATGTTTCTGCACTCAGCATCCTGATTTTTGGGTTTTGGGATTCGGGAATGAAAAGTTGGAAATATGAAAATCAAGCTCCTGCAACCCGAATTTCAGGTTTCGAGAAAGAATTATTTTTTGGAAAATTTAGTTCTTCCCGAAATTCACAAAAACACACCAAAAATGCTTGAATTTTCAAAAATTGTTAACTAAATCAAATTATGATAAAGACATAGAAACCATGATGAATTTTCAATGGGGAACCCCTAAAAACGACTAAGGAACTTAGAACATTACCTTCGCACATAAAATTGGGGTTCCCATGTTTTTATCCAAAACATGGGATTTGTTGTATCTATAATAGGCCCCTAGTCACTTAGATCCGGTAGATCTCTCACATATCTAGACCCCAACCTCTCAGATTTAATGAGTCCTTACAAATATAGTATGAATAGTCGCAGATCTAAACCCTAACTCACAGATTTGATGCAAATGATATATATCCAACTAGATATGGTACAACTCACAGATATGGGTGTGAGAGCTCTGACCTTTAACAAGGTTCTCATACCATGTAGATTTTTCAGATATCTAGGGAACATTGAAAACTGATCTCGACCTGGTCACAAATCTCTCTAATCCTAGGTAATATAATGGTACTTAACCCAATCCCAGATAAAATATAATCATATAATCATGATCATAATAAGAAACACATGAGATCTCTACAAATTAACACAATAGCAATCACACATAAATGACACAGTGTTTTCAGTCAAATGACCTTAGAAAAACCCTTGCAGGAAAATCAGTGAGAAATATGGAAGCAAATTTTATAATCTTAAGCAAGTACAATAGATACAATAGAGTAATCCACAATCGACTAATCTCTGAGCCACATAGGCTCTAAATCTGACTGATGGAAGTTGGGTAATGCGCCTCTCTCTAGATTATTGTGCCCCACTATGAATGAATTTTCCCCTCCACTGATTGCGCCTCTCTTCTCTGACTGTATATTTATCTCTAAACTACTATCGAACCATGACCTCTTTCCCTCCTACCTCTGTATCACTCTCTCAGATCTGGAAGAGCTATCTCTCAGAGCTCACCCTTCTCGGTGAATGCACCTCTATGCTCAGGAAATGCACTTGCACTCTGATTGGTGAGTCAATTGTGCTCTGTGGCTGGATCTATCTCACTTTGACTCAGTCTTTTCCTCCAAAGTGATCTCTCTCTCTCCCAGAGATGAAGTATACTCGATCTGTCTCATATATGAATCCTACCTCTCTGCAACTCTCTAGAATTTTCCCTCTTGCATGAATTGATTCGCCCTCTCTCTTTGATCACTTGAATACACAAGCAATATTGAATTTTGCCTCCCGAATTCCTTTTTCTAATTCACTGTAGAGATTAGGGATCAAAATACCTAATTGAATTGCATCCATAAATTACACTAGTGCATTAAAAAATGGTGTAAATTCATGCATGCAATGCAATGTGAAAATGTCATGCACATGCATCATCCAACCTCCATACAAATTCACACCTACTTCTCATGCACATGCATCATGCAACCTCCCTGCATCATTATAAAATTGTGCATCTTTGCACTCCTCACATCCACGTGGAAGAAGCCATTGCAACCTTTGCATGTATTCATCACTGAATCTCTGACTAATAGCAGAGTGTATCTCACACTCCACACTCCTACCTATGCTGATAATGTAATGTCCCTTTTTTTGGAATTTTATTAAAATGCCCAATTTTCCAATTTTTTTCACAATTTTGGCTCTTGACTAGTTTTAGTGTCTTGGTCTCCAAATATGCCCAATTGCTCCAAAATATTTAGATAAGGTGTATGAATGATAAAAATAACTTAATTATTATTTTAAGGGATGTATTATGGTCCTCCATTCAGTTCTGCAAGTCTATATCAAATTTTGAATAAGATAGATGAATTTACTAGCCATTTTGGGGCTCAAATCCCTCCCGGGTAATTGTCGGAATGGCTTCCCAAATGTACATAAACTCACTCAAATTCTCAAATTGAATCATGGTATGTGTATAAGACATTATCAGAGACTCATATGCATAACCAATCGAATCCCATGGCTGTTATCACTTCATTCAATCAGATATAAAAAACTAGTTTTGGACCCTTGGGGAGACAAGATGTAGTTTGCTCCAAATGATATGAAATTCAACCCAATGGGCACAAATTATTAGTTACTGGACATGAAACCCATATTAGACATTAATTAAAGTTCATTCATTCAGAATAGCTCACCAAGTGCGGCTCACTCCATAGAGCTAAAATATGGTGAGAAAACTTGAGATGAATGGAAGAACAAGCTGATATTGAGATGTCCATGAAATTCCTATAGCTTGAACCTGCAAATAAGACTCCATTAAAACTCCATGAAAGACCTGAGTGGAATTTCTAAACACCAACTAGGATGGGAATTTTTCACCCTCGAAATTGGCTTAAGCAAGAAAACTAGTCATCCACTAGCTCTCACAATTCACAAATCACAATTTCACAAATGAGAAAAAGCTTCTTCTCATGGATGATCCCTGTATTTTATAAACATTATTGGTCTTCTAAGATTCTAAATCCATCCATAAACCAAATCCAAGTCGAATTGGTGTGGCTGCTTGTGCTATGCCATGTGGCCTCTCTCTTCACCTTCCCTCTTCTCCCAAATTTAAGTAGGAGCCTCTTGGCCTTCTCCAACTCCCAAATTAGACCTCTAAGATGCTCTATTCAGTACTGACATGTCATTATGTCAGTATTTCAGCCTTTAGATCTGACTTGTGTCATAACTGTCATAGAATCTCCATCATTGCTGTCATAGATGTCATAAATGTAAGGGGAATCTAGCCAAGTGTCCATGAAACCCCCATTTGGCTCTTCCTCTACCATGTAAGTTACAAATCATCCCAAATTTTACCTATGAAGTATACGAACAATTATATTAACCTAATAATCCATCCCAAAACATTAGGCTTCCCATAGATTCGAAATTACAAGAGGAGGATGCCATCTAACATAGGAATTATAGCTTGAGTGGGACCCATGGTCTCCATGTGTCTCCATTCTCCATATCCATTTCAATATTCTCTTGTATTTATTTAATAAGCTACATTATTAAATATTTATCCTCTTCTAATGTCTAAACATCATTTATTATCCCCCTTATTCCAAATCTCAAAGCATCCACCCCCAACCTAGGAAACTAGTGATTTTCCTCCTTGGCAATTATTTGACTTTTAGAATCCCTTTGACAAATTTCATGAATATAAAAAATGTGATTTGGCCATTGTTACCCAATGCAAAATTTGGGAAATTACAAATCCTCCCTTCTCAATATTGCTTGTCCTCAAGCAATTTCAAAATGGTTGTTGAAGAACCTGCTTTCTGTATGATTCTTTGAAGTCGCCATTGAGCTGCCCACCTTGAGTCTTTGAGATTCCATGAATATTTCATAGAGGAACCACCATGCTTGCTGCTCCACTACTCTGATTAAAATCACCTTATTAAGTTGGGAATCCATCTCCCATACTGCTTGTTTCCCAAATAATTTGAAATCGATGGGACTAAAAACTATCCCAAGGTCCCATTGCTTGCATTGCACTCCAACAATTAAGAGTGATCTCCAACCCACACCATTTGGAAAGAGAATTCTTGGATCCCATTTTCTTGTATGCATTCTTCCAAACATCATGAGTGCATAATATATATCATCAAAGTATATAAAAACATAATAAGAATGTACATCAAGGAGGTGCCTCACCAAGAAATCATGAAAGTGCTTATACCTCCCAGTGAGTAGACTACCATTTTCCAAGTACATACATGCTTCAAGTGACCAATAAAATATGCTCCAATGACATAGGTGAGTATCCCATGTCCTATAATGTTGCTCCAAAAGGAAGTGATATGTATCAAAATATTCAGCCATGTATTCTTTCATCCAAGAAGTGAACGAAGAATCTCCATGCAAATTTGAACCAAATAATGAGCAACAGAAACAAGGAGACTTCAAATGACTCAAAGAAGTATTACCCATACATCCATGAATGAGTGAATCATAAAGATATAACAATTTATGTGGTTGGCAACAAAACTGTTCTCCTATCATAAGTCTATTCACCCTAGTGTTGGATGAAGTTCCTCCAACATCAAATGAACCAAGTGTTGAGCAATAAAAACCATGAGTCTTCAAGTGACTCAAATGCATATCATAGGTGCATCCATGTAGATGTGCATCATCAGAAAGTAACAAGGAATGATGCTGCAAATGTGAATAAGAATGTGCTCCAAATGATATGTAATGTGCATCAATATAATCATCCATGTGTTCTTTCATCCAATAAGTGAATGGAGAACCTCCACCAAAATCTGAACAAAATAAGGAGCAAGGAAAACATGAAGACTTCAAGTGGCTCAAAGAAGTCTCACCAATACACTCATGAATATGTATTTCATCATATAACATCAGAGGATGTTGCTGCCAATAATAATGTTCTTCAATCATATAACTCTTCACCCAAGTGTGGGATGAAGTTCTTCCAACTTCAAATAGACTAGGAAAGGAGCAAGGAAAATCATGAGTCTCCAAGTGACTCAAGTGAACATCATAGGTGCACCCATGTAGATGTGTATAATCATAATGTAAAAAAGGATGCTGCTGCAAATGTAAATAATATGGTGCTATAATAATTCCATCATAAAAAGGAGAAATAGAATTCCCATTCTCTTCATGTGGCACCATAAAAAAGAAACCTTTCACCCATACTTCATTAGGATGACTGATGCAAAATTTAGAAGTGTAGGATGTAGGAGAAAGAACCAACTCACCCTAATGATCAGTAAGTGCAAATTTTTCATAATGTGAAGGATCCATAGGGGTAGGATTACGCACCTCCCTAAAAAATGCAAAAAATTCCTCATGGGTTGGTTCCAAGGTGGTGGAATTATGCACTTCTTCAAAAATTGTGTAACCATTTTCAAGAGGCAACTCAAGTTCCTCTTCCACCATTACTAGTGATTGGATCTCATCACTATCATCCGCAAGCACATCAAGAACCTGCAATTTTTCATGTTTCTCATGATCCATCATGTCATGAGAATCCTCCAAGCAATCTACCTTATGAAAATATGAAACATCGGAGGAAAAACAAGTGTCTTGCAACTTTTCAAGAAGTTGCTCATTTTGAATTGTGAGCTTATCAATAACTTCATTATTCTTCAAGTAGGATTCATGTAACCATTCAATAAGCTCAATGACATTTTTCCTATAAAAAATCAAAGACATGAAATTACCTTTGATGTTGCACATTGCTCTTTGAATGTTCTCCATGTCTTCAAGGAATGATGGCTCCTCCAAGGAAGTATCTCTCCAACAAGAATTTGATACCAATGCTTGAGTGTCATGGAGTATTCTAAGGGACTCTTGGATTTTATTTTCATTCATATTTAAGGGCCCTTCAAGAAAATGAGGCTCCTGCAAATGAACCTCCTCATATTATTCCTTCTTGCTTGGACCAACTTCAAGAAGCTCAAGTGGTGATGGGGAATTTGATCTTGTTTCTTCTTCAACTGCTACAAGGTCTTCGTTTTCATGTTTAATGGAATTTTTCCTTGCAGAAACATTTTGAAATCTGATCTCTATGTCACCAAAATAGATTTTTGAGCACCCATCAGTAGGTACTCCTTCATAATTCAAGCATCCATCAGTAGATGCTTTTTGGTCCATGTGCATAGTAGAATTTGTTTCAGAATGATATTCAATAGTTTCAAGGTACTCTTCTTCCTTCTCATGTGATGTTTCCTCATATTTTTCAAAGTCATTTTGGAGTGAATTCCTATCCTCTTCATGTACTACTTCTTCTACTTCACCTATTTCAGAACTAGGTGGTTCATGGGTCTCCTCCTTTTGCTCCTTCAAGCAAACTGATGCATTTTTCCCCTTGGTTTTCTTAAAATCAATATATTTTTCCCAACTTTGGATAGCAAAAAATTAGAATCTTTTCATAATATTCTTTTTCATGTCTTCAAGGATAGGTTCCATGCTTTTTATTATCTCCTCACCATCATATGAGGTTCTCTTTTCATGCCTAGTCATAGTTTCCAAAAAATTGCCTTCTTCTCCTATTTTTTTTTCCCTCTTCATCAAAAGAAATTTTGGGTTTCAATATATAATGGTGGCCCATGAATTATTGTACTCATAAATTTCAGACCACATCAGGTGCCAAGATCATGCTTTGATACCACTTTAATGTCCTTTTTTTTGGAATTTTATTAAAATGCGCAATTTTCCAATTTTTTTCACAATTTTGGCTCTTGACTAGTTTTAGTGTTTTGGTCTCCAAATCAGCCCAATTGCTCCAAAATCTTCAGAGAAGGAATATGAGTTATAAAATAACTTAATTATTATGTTCATGGATGTATTATGGTCCCCCAATCAGTTCTGCAAGTCTATATCAAATTCTGAATAAGATAGACGAATTTACTAGCAAGTTTGGGGCTCAAATCCCTCCTGGGTAATTGCTGGAATGGATTCCCAAATGTACATAAAATCACTCAAATTCTCAAATTTAATCAGGGGGTGTGTAGAATACATTATCAGAGACTCATATTCATAACCAATCTAACTCCCATGGCTGTTATCACTTCATTCAATCAGATATAAAAAAAAACTAGTTTTGGACCCTTGGGGAAACGAGATGTAGTTTGCTCCAAATGATATGAAATTTGACCCAATGGCCACAAATTCTCAGTTACTGAACATTAAACCCATAGTATAAATTAATTACAGTTCATTCATTCATAAATCATTAATGGTGCACACATATATTCAATTACATCAAGATTGCAAGAGTTTACAACAAGGTGTTGGGGAAATCGCATTGTTTCTTCAATATTAGACAATAATACATGAGATATATTGAATTTTTGACCTGAGAGATTTATGAAATTAAATAACAGAGAATTTACATCAGAATACAAAATACTGGAGCAATATAATCTCCCTCAAAGAGATGAATAGCTCACCAAGTGCACCTCACTGCATAGAGTTGAATATGGTGAGAAAACTTGAGATGAATGGAAGAACAAGCTGATATTGAGATGTCCATGAAATTAATGTAGCTTGAACATGAAAATAATACTCCATTAAATCTCCATGAAATACCTGAGTGTCCTTTCCAAACACCAACTAGGATGGGAATCTTTCACCCTCGAAATTGGCTTAAGTAAGAAAACTAGTCATCCACTAGCTCTCACAATTCACAAATCACAATTTCACAAATGATAAAAAGCTTCTTCTCGTGGCTGATCCCTGTATTTTATAAACATTATTGGTATTCTAAGGTTCCAAATCCATCCATAAACCAAATCCAAGTCGAATTGGTGTGGCTTCTCATGCTATGCCACGTGGCCTCTCTCTTCACCTTCCCTCTTCTCCCAAATTTGAGTAGGAGCCTCTTGGCCTTCTCCAACTCCCAAATTAGACCTCTACGATTCTCTATTCAGTCCTGAAATGTCATTATGTTAGACTTCAGATCTGACTTGTGTCATAACTCTCATATAATCTTCATCATTGCTGTCATAGATGTCATAAATGTAAGGGGAATCTAGCTAAGTGTCCATGAAACTCCCATTTGGCTCTTCCTCTCCCATGTAAGTTACAATTCATCCAAAATCAGAACTATGAAGTATATGGATAGTTATATTAACCTCATAATCCATCCCAAAACATTAGGCTTCCCATAGATTCGAAATTACAAGAGGAGGATGTCATTTAACATAGGAATTCTAGCTTGAGTGGGCCCCATAGTCTCCATGTGTCTCCATTCTCCATAGCCATTTCAATTTTCTCTTGTATTTATTTAATAAGCTACATTATTAAATATTTATCCCCTTCTAATTTCTAAACATCATTTATTATCCCCCTTATTCCAAATCTCAAAGCTTCCACCCCCAACCTAGGAAACTATGATTTTCCTCGGCAATTATTTGACTTTTAGCATCCCTTTGACAACTTTCATGAATATGGAAAATGTGATTTGGCCATTGTGACCCAATTTAAAATTTGGGACATTACAAATCCTCCCTTCTCAATATTTCTTGTCCTCAAGCAATTTCAAACATGGTTGTTGAAGAAACTGCTTTCTGTATGATTCTTTGAAGTTGCCACCGAGCTGCCCACCTTGAGTCTTTGAGCTTCCATGAATATTTCAGAGAGGAACCACCATTCTTGTTGCTGAACTACTCTGATTAACCTCACCTTATTAAGTTGGGAATCCATCTCCCATACTTCTTGTTTCCCAAAGGATTTGAAATCAGTGGGACTAAAAACTATCCCAGGGTCCCATTGCTTGCATTGCACTCCAACAATTACGAGTGCTCTCCAACCCATACCATTTGGAAAGAGAATTCCTAGAACCCATTTGATTGTATGCATTCTTCCAAACACCATGAGAGCATAATATATATCATCAAAGTATATAACAACATAATAAGAATGTACATCAAGGAGGTGCCTCACCAAGAATTCATGAAAGTGCTTATACCTCCCAGTGAGTAGACTACCATTTGCCAAGTACATACATGCTTAAAGTGACCAATCAAATATACTCCAATGACATAGGTGAGTATCCCATGTCCTATAATGCTGCTCCAAAATAAGTGATATGTATCAAAATATTCGGCCATGTATTCTTTGATCCATTAAGTGAATGAATAATCTCCACTCAAATTTGAACGAAGCAGTGAGCAACAAAAACAAGGAGACTTCAAATGACTCAAAGAAGTATTACCCATACATCCATGAACGAGTGAATCATAAAGATATAACAATATATGTGGCTGGAAACAAAAATGCTCTCCTATCATAAGTCTATTCACCCTAGTGTTGGATGAAGTTCCTCCAACATCAAATGAACCAAGTGTTGAGCAATAAAAACCATGAGTCTTCAAGTGACTCAAATGCATATCATAGGTGCATCCATGTAGATGTGCATCATCAGAAAGTAACAAGGAATGATGTTGCAAATGTGAATAAGAATGTGCTCCAAATTATATGTAATGTGCATCAATATAATCATCCATGTGTCTTTTCATCCAATAAGTGAATGGAGAACCTCCACCAAAATCTGAACAAAATAAGGAGCAAGGAAAACATGAAGACTTCAAGTGGCTCAAAGAAGTCTCATCAATACACTCATGAATATGTATATCATCATGTATCATCAAAGGATGTTGCTTCCAATAATAATGTTCTTCAATCATATAACTCTTCACCCAAGTGTGGGATGAAGTTCTTCCAACTTCAAATAGACTAGGAAAGGAGCAAGGTAAATCATGAGTCTCCAAGTGACTCAAGTGAACATCATAGGTGCACCCATGTAGATGTGTATAATCATAATGTAAAAAAGGATGCTTCTGCAAATGTAAATAAGATGGTGCTCTAATAATTCCATCATAAAAAGGAGAATTAAAATGTCCATGCTCTTCATGTGGCACCATCAAAAAGAAACCTTTCACCCATACTTCATTAGGATGATTGCTGCAAAATTTAGAAGTGTAGGATGTAGGAGAAAGAACCAACTCACCCAAATGATAAGTAAGCACAAAATTGTCATAATGTGAAGGATCCATAGGGGTAGGATTATGCACCTCCCTAAAAAATGCAAAAAATTCCTCATGGGTTGGTTCCAAGGTGGTGGAATTATGCACTTCTTCAAAAATTGTGTAACCATTTTCAAGAGGCAACTCAAGTTCCCCTTCCACCATTACTAGTGTTTGGATCTCATCACTATCATCCTCAAGCAAATCAAGAACCTACAATTTTTCATGTTTCTCATGATCCATCATGTCATGAGAATCCTCCAAGCAATCTACCTTATGAAAATCTGAAACATCGGAGGAAAAACAAGTGTCTTGCAACTTTTCAAGAAGTTGCTCATTTTGAATTGTGAGCTTATCAATAACTTCATTATTGTTCAAGTAGGATTCATGTAACCATTCACTAAGCTCAATGACATTTTTCCTATAAAAAAGAAAAGACATGAAATTACCTTTGATGTTGCACATTTCTCTTTGAATCTTTTGCATGTCTTCAAGGAATGATGTCTCCTCCAAGGAAGTAGCTCTCCAACAAGAATTTGATACCAATTCTTGAGTGTCATCGAATATTCTAAGGGCCTATTGGATTTTCTTTTTATTCATCTTTAAGGACCCTTCAAGAAAATGAGGCTCCTGCAAATGAACCTCCTCATATTCTTCCTTCTTGCTTGGACCGACTTCATGAAGCTCAAGTGGTGATGGGGAAGTTGATCTTGTTTCTTCTTCAACTGCTACAAGGTCTTCATTTTCATGTTTAATGGAATTTTGGCTTGCAGAAACATTTTGAAATCTGATCTCTATGTCACCAACATAGAGTTGTGAGTACCCATAAGTAGGTACTCCTTCATAGTTCAAGGATCCATCTGTAGATGCTCTTTGGTCCATGTCCATAGTAGAATTTGTTTCAGAATGATATTCAATAGTTTCAAGGTACTCTTCTTCCTTATTGTTATCATCAGATCTGCTCCAACAAACTTTCAGTTTCTGGCAGCATCCCAAATGTCTGAAGATAAGAGCCTATTAATAAATCAGGTGGAGTCTAGTTTTGGAGCAAGGATGTTTGAGCATGATGACTTGGCTGATGAAGCTGAGAATCTAATGATTAAGTTGAAATTTTTGACATACAAGCTTAGGAAAAGCAATATCCATGCCATCCATCCAACAACCCATTCATGATTATGTTTGGAATAATGCAACTCATCCTTTCACAAATTCCAGATTTTGACCAACTATGGTGGCTTTCTATAGTAGTTTCTATCATGTCATTTAGATATTCATCAATAGGCCTTGGCCTTTGGATTGGTAAAGTTGTAGAGTCTGTAAAACAAGATTTCAGAAGCATTGATATTCTTGTGCACTCACTTGCAAATGGTCCAGAGTATTGCAGCTGCAGAATCAGATTCAGAGGCCAATTATCAAGGTGCAGTGGAAGTGATAGCAATTCAAAATGGGGAAGAGGGTATGATGGATAAAGGGAACATAGATATTTCCAGTACAATCCCGCAGTCTTATAAAATGCCCCTTCCTACGCCAAAGACTTTATGAAGGCGAGAAACACTGTTGCTAGCTTATCAGACACTTGGAATAGTATACGAAGATCTAGGAACTTCTCCCTTGTATGTCTTCTCTTCTATTGGTCTTGAAAATCCACAGGAGAAAGATATCCTGGGATGTCTTAGCATCATATTTTGGACTCTAACCATGATCATCATGGTAAAGTATGTTATGATTGTCCTTCGAGAAAATGATCATGGAGAAGGAGGCACATTCGATGTATACTCCTTATTATCTCAGCATGTGAACCTTGAAAAAAGCATTGGCAAGCAATTCACACGCCTTGCATCAGATACTAAGTTAAAGTTTTTTAGGAAGCAAAATAGTGGAAAATTTATCAACTCGAAGACAAAGGAATTGATTGAGAAGAGTGCAACAACTCAAAGAATTTTAATTATTGTTGTCATGATAGGCACTTGTATGGTGATTGGCGATGGAATTCTTACTCTTGCAATTTCAGTGATGTTAGCTGTGCAAGGAATTAAGGACCAAAATACCTTGTCATTGGTTGCAATCAGCTTGTCCAATTCCGTTTGATGAGGCCAAGCTATGGAAGGGTGAAAATGGGAATGAGTTCAAAAATCAAATTCAATTGCAATTCAGAAATATCAGTGCAATAATGGACTGTGTTGGATGTAAAAAATGTCAGATGTGGGGAAAGCTTCAGATTCTCGGTCTTGGAACAGCTTTGAAAATACTTTTCTTAGTGGATAGCAATGACTTAATAAACCAACAAGCACAATTGCAGTTACAGAGAAATGAAGTGATTGCGTTAATAAATCTTCTCAGCAGATTATCAGAGTCGGTTCAAGTACTACAAGAATGAGTGGCCTCATTTGATGATCTGGACAGGAGCTGGAGCTACTCCAGGAAGCAACAACACTCGCTCTGAGTTCTTCATGTTTTGTCTTCATCTTCTGCTTGTGAAGACTGAATTGTTGTGTTGATTTGATGACATAGACTTAACACTCAGGTAAAACCATTGATATGGGTTGAAACTCAAGTGGAACAACATTCAAAAAGTTGAGTAGAATATTCAGTGAAGAGCACACAACAACTTCAAAGATCGCAGTACAGCAACGAATGTTGACATTCAGCTGCCTGTTCTAGCTGATGCTACCACACCTCATATACGAACCTCCATGGGTTCTGCTTCTTATGCACTAGAGAGGGATGCATTGCTTTGGAAAATCAAATCATTTCCAGGTGGAAAGGAATACATGCTGAGGGCTGAATTTGTCCTTCCTAGCATAACTGCTGAAGATGCAACCCCAGAACGTAACGCACCAATTCGAGTCAAATTTGAGATACCATATTTTACTGTGTCAGGATTCTGGACCACAGATTGATGGCAGAGTATATTATATGTGTCAACACAAATACCAAATGGCAGAGTATATTAATTCTAGATCCAATTATTCAGGCAGAAAATCAGAACGAGCTCCAGATAATTAAGGCAGACAGTTTTAGAAGATTGACTTTTCTATTTTTGAAGAAATTCGATCCATAGAAGTAGGATCTAATAAACCATCTTAGAAGCTCATATGTTTTGTATATAAGGATAATAGGTAGATATGACAGAGGTGGCAATTGGAGTGATGGAGATCCAGTTTTGATGACATTCTGTATGACATGAAATACTCTACATCTTCAATACAGGTTCTGCTTTGATATGAGTATGATTATGATTTGGCTGTGTATCTTATGAATTATATTTCTTATTATTTATCCTGTATATGGTCAATTGAATCCCATTACATGATTCTTATGGTGAAATACAGTTATCTTTTAAACTTTTAAAAACAGAGTCAGTATCATTTCATAAATTCATGATCGTAGTTCCTTTGATATTGGATTTTGTATTCTATTTTATGTTGTACAGTTCTTTAATGATTATGTGATTTTCCTATATCTTTAATTTCATACCAGCCCAATTTTTCTCTTGATTTCACTGAATTATATTTTTGAAAAAGATTTCTTTAAGCTTGAACCCCTGTCGTCTAGGTTCAACTTTAGGGATAACATCTTCTGGCGCAGTTGTCGGGGACGGAGAAACAAAAGGATATCTTCCCCAGGAAAGAATGACAACGATTAGATCCAGCTATTGATGGTGGACAAGAGCAGGACACTAGTTTGACTACAGATTTATTCACCGGGAGACTCTGTGTTTGAAGAATCCAGAGGCGATTTTACAAGATGTCAAAGCATTTTGAAACCATGTTGGCACAGAGATTTGCTCTGCTCAATTTCTCAAATGTTCCTGGCTTTCCAAATATAGTACCTATCATTGATGAATGGGGAGATTTTCTTCTGCGATTCCAAGAAAAGGAAGAAGAAAATCCGGCACACCATGTAATTAAAATTCATCAATACATGGATCAGTTGAGCATACATCATGAAGATGTATTGATGAAAATGTTTATGTATTCATTAGATGGTTGTGCGAGACAATGGTATAGAACTCTTCCTACTTCTAGTATTTCCTCTTTGAAATATTTTCATGATGCCTTTTATTCATATTGTAAGAGGATTTACCCAGCTGAGTGTCGTTTTGAGCATTGCTGTAGGGGATATGCATTATATATCCAGGGTTTAGAAGCAGATTCTTCCAGTAGTAAAGATGAAGCCGGTGGTTATGCTATGAAGAAGGAAGAAGATTTATTATCTTCCTCTAATTCTATTTTACAACAAGAAATTTTTCAAAATTATGATATTAAAGTTGATGATAGCATCATAGAACATAAATCTTTATCTTTAGAAATCGATCAGAATGCCCCATTTTATGATGAAGACATTCAAGTTTTAGATTGGGATCAGCATCAACTGATTCAATCTGAAGTTATGCCAATCTATGATGAGTATTCAGATGAAAAAGAGCAAATCCCTACATCACCTTTTGTTGATTTGAGGAGCAGCCAACGGATGTATGACAACTATGAATCAAATTTTGATGAGGAACAACATTGTGTGGAAATCAACTATCATGAATCCGTAGAATACATTGAGAAGCCATATTTGCAATTCAGTTTGCAGGTAGATGAAAGTGGCAGCCATTATGAGGAAGAGGATATACAGAGATATTTTGATCTTCAACTTAAACAGCAACAAGAGGTATTTCTTTATTGCTTCATTGATCCATTTGTTGATTATATGGAGTCTTTGAGCAACTCAAATGTCAGATTGTTTTTGTCAAATGAAGGTTGGCTTTTCCCTTCTTTTGAAATGAATTTTGATATTCCATGGGCTCCTTTATTCATCATCTCCAGATTAGAAGTTTTACCAGTTAGTCAATTATTTGTATGGCTTCATTGGAAGCATGATTTTACCTAATCAAAAGAAAGCATATGATTAGAATGGGAGCTGTAAATAAATAAGCTTGATGCTTCAAGCAGTTCCTTAAGTTTGTAGAGTATGATCAGATTGTTGTGAGAGGATTATTTCAATTTGCAGAGTATTTTAAAGATTCAATCAGTAGTTTGTTTTCAAGCCTTTTAAGTAGCAGAGATTTTGTGATGAAGACTCCAGCCCAATGAAATGGAAAGGCACTTGGTCTACTTGTTCTTGGCAGCTCACAGGGAGCATGCCATCCCCAGACGAAGCCAGATGTTATCATCAGATCTGTTCCAACAAACTTTCAGTTTCTGACAGCATCCCAAATGTCTGAAGATAAGAGCCTATTAATAAATCAGGTGGAGTCTAGTTTTGGAGCAAGGATGTTTGAGCATGATGAATTAGATGATGAAGTTGAGAATCTAATGATTAAGTTGAAATTTTTGACATACAAGCTTAGGAAAATCAATATCCATGGCATCCATCCAACAACCCATTCATGATTATGTTTGGAATAATGCAACTCATCCTTTCACAAATTCCAGATTTTGACAAACTCTGGTGGCTTTCTATAGTAGCTACTGTCATGTCATTTAGCTATTCATCAATAGGCCTTGACCTTTGTATTGGTAAAGTTGTAGAGTCTACAAAACAAGATTTCGGAAGCATTGATATTCTTGTGCACTCACTTGCAAATGGTCCAGAGTATTGCAGCTGCAGAATCAGATTCAGAGGCCAATTATCAAGGTGCAGTGGAAGTGATAGCAATTCAAAATGGGGAAGAGGGTATGATGGATAAAGGGAACCCAGATATTTCCAGTACAATCCCGCAGTCTTATAAAATGCCCCTTCCTATGCCAAATACTTTTTGAAGGTGAGAAACACTATTGCTAGCTTATCAGACACTTGGAATAGTATACGAAGATCTAGGAACTTCTCCCTTGTATGTCTTCTCTTCTATTGGTCTTGAAAATCCACAGGAGAAATATATTATGGGATGTCTTAGCATCATATTCTAGACTCTAACCATGATCGCCATAGTCAAGTATGTTATGATTGTCCTTCAAGCAAATGATCATGGAGAAGGAGGCACATTCGCTGTATACTCCTTATTATCTCAGCATGTGAACCTTGAGAAAAGCATTGGCAAGCAATTCACACGCCTTGCATCAGATACTAAGTTAAAGTTTTTTAGGAAGCAAAATGGTGGAAAAGTTATCAACTCGAAGACAAAGGAATTGATTGATAAGAGTGCAACATCTCAAAGAATTTTAATTATTGTTGTCATGATAGGCCCTTGTATGGTGATTGGCGATGGAGCACTTACTCCTGCAATTTCAGTGATGTCAGTTGTGCAAGGAATTAAGGACCAAAATACCTTGTCATTGGTTGCAATTAGCTTGTCCAATTCCGTTTGATGAGGCCAAGCTATGGAAGGGTAAAAATGGGAATGAGTTGAAAAATCAAATTCAATTGCAGTTCAGAAATATCAGTGCAATAATGGACTGTGTTGGATGTAAAAAATGTCGACTGTGGGGAAAGCTTCAGATCCTTGGTCTTGGAACAAATTTGAAAATACTTTGCTCAGTGGATAGCAATGAATTAATAAACCAACAAGCACAGCTGCAGTTACATAGAAATGAAGTGATTGCGTTAATAAATCTTCTCAGCAGATTATCAGAGTCGGTTCAAGCACTGCAAGAATGAGTGGCCTCATTTGACGATCTGAACAGGAGTTGGAGCTACTCCAGGAAGTAGCAACACTCGCTCTCAGTTCTTCACATTTTGTCTTCATCTTCTGCTTGTGAAGACTGAATTGCTATGTTGATTTGATGACATATAGACTTACCACTCATGTAAAACCATTAATATGAGTTGAAACTCAAGTGGAACAACATTCAAAAAGTCGAGTAGAATATTCGGTGAAGAGCATGCAGCAACATCAAAGATCGTAGTACAGCAACAAATGTTGACATTCAACTTCCTGTTCTAGCTGATGCTACCACACCTCATATACGAACCTCCATGGGTTCTACTTCTTATGCACTGGAGAGGGATGCATTTCTTTGGAAAATCAAATCATTTCCAGGTGGAAAGGAATACATGCTGAGGGCTGAATTTGTCCTTCCTAGCATAACTGCTGAAGACGCAACCCCAGAACAACACACACCAATTCGAGTCAAATTTGAGATACCATATTTTACTGTGTCAGGATTCTGGACCACAGATTGATGGCAGAGTATATTATATGTGTCAACACAAATACCAAATGGTAGAGTATATTAATTCTAGATCCAATTATTCAGGCGGAAAATCAGAACGAGCTCAAGATAATTAAGGCAGACAGTTTTAGAAGATTGACTTTTCTATTTTTGAAGAAATTCGATCCATAGAAGTAGGATCTGATAAACCATCTTAGAAGATCATATGTTTTGTATATAAGGATAATAGGTAGATATGACAGAGATGGCAATTGGAGTGATGGAGATCCAATTTTGATGGCATTCTGTATGACATGAAATACTCTACATCTTCAATACAGGTTCTGCTTTGGTATGAGTATGATTATGATTTGGCTGTGTATCTTATGAATTGTATTTCTTATGATTTATCCTGTATATGGTCAATTGAATCCCATTACATGATTCTTATGGTGAAATACAATTATTTTTTAAACTTTTAAAAATAGAGTCAGTATCATTTCATAAATTCATGATCGTAGTTCCTTTGATATTGGATTTTGTATTATGTTTTATGTTGTACAGTTCTTTAATGATTATGTGATTTTCCTATATCTTTAATTTCATACCAACCCAATTTTTTTCTTGATTTCATTGAATTATATTTTTGAAAAAGATTTATTTAAGCTTGAACCCCTATAGTCTAGGTTCAACTTTAGGGATAACACTTATCATGTTATGTTTCCTCATATTTTTCAAAGTCATTTTGGAGTGAATTTCTATCCTCTTCATGTGCTAATTCTTCTACTTCACCTATTACAGAACTAGGTGGTTCATGGGTCTCCTCCTTTTGCTCCTTCAAGCAAACTGATGCATTTTTCCCCTTGGTTTTCTTAAAATCAATATATTTTTCCCAACTTTGGATAGCCAAAAATTCGAATCCTTTCATAATATTCTTGGTCATGTCTTCAAAGATAGGTTCCATGATTTTTATTATCTTCTCACCATCATATGAGGTTCTCTTTTCATGCCTAGTCATAGTTTCCAAAAAATTGCCTTCTTCTCCTACTTTTTTTTCCCTCTTCAACAAAAGCACTTTTGGGTTTCAATATATAATGGTGGTCCCTCAATCATTGTAATCATAAATATCAGACCACATCATGTGCCAATATCATGCTTTGATAGCACTGTAATGTCCCTTTTTTTGGAATTCTATTAAAATGCCCAATTTTCCAATTTTTTTCACAATTTTGGCTCTTGACTAGTTTTAGTGTCTTGGTCTCCAAATCAGACCAATTGCTCCAAATTTTTTAGAGAAGGTGTATGAATGATATAATAACTTAATTATTATGTTCAGGGATGTATTATTGTCCTCCAATCAATTCTGCAAGTCTATACCAAATTCTGAATAAGATAGATGAATTTACTAGCAAGTTTGGGGCTCAAATACCTCCCGGGTAATCGCTGTAATGGCTTCCCAAATGTACATAAAATCACTCAAATTATCAAATTGAAGCATTGGATGTGTATAATACATTATCAAAGACTCATATGCATAACCAATCGAACTCCCATGGCTGTTATCACTTCATTCACTTAGATATAAAAAACTAGTTTTGGACCCTTGGGGAAACGAGATGTAGTTTGCTCCAAATGATATGAAATTTGACCCAATGGCCACAAATTCTCAGTTACTGAACATAAAACCCATAGTAGACATTAATTACAGTTCATTCATTCATAAATCATCAATGGTGCACACATATATTCGATTCCATCAAGATTGCAAGAGTTTACAACAAGGTATTGGGGAAATGGCACTGTTTCTTCAATATTGGACAATAATACATGAGATATCTTGGATTTTATACCTGATAAATTTATGAACTTAAATAATAGAAAATTTACATTAGAATACAAAATATTGGAGCAATAGAAGCTCCCTCAAAGAGATGAATAGCTCAACAAGTGCGCCTCAGTCCATAGAACTAAAATATGGTGAGAAAACTTGAGATGAATGGAAGAACAAGATGATATTGAGATGTCCATGAAATTCCTGTAGCTTTAACCTGAAAATAAGACTCCATTAAAGCTCCATGAAATACTTGAGTGGCCTTTCCAAACACCAACTAGGATGGGAATCTTTCAGCCTCGAAATTGGCTTAAGCAAGAAAACTAGTCATCCACTAGCTCTCACAATTCACAAATCACAATTTCACAAATGAGCAAAAGCTTCTTCTCATGGATGATCCCTGTATTTTATAAAAATTATTTTTCTTCTAAGGTTTCAAATCCATCCATAAACCAAAGACAAGTTAAATTGGTGTGGCTGCTCATGCTATGCCATTTGGCCTCTCTGTTCACCTTCCCTCTTCTCCCAAATTTGAGTAGGAGCCTCTTGGCCTTCTCCAACTCCCAAATTCAACCTCTAATATGCTCTATTCAGTCTTGACATGTCATTATGTCAGTATGTCAGCCTTTAGATCTGACTTGTGTCATAATTGTCATAGAATCTCCATCATTGTTGTCATAGATGTCATAAATGTAAGGGGAATCTAGCCAAGTGTCCATGAAACTCCCATTTGACTCTTCCTCTCCCATGTAAGTTACAATTCATCCCAAATTCGACCTCTAAAGTATATGGACAATTATATTAACCTCATAATCCATCCCAAAACATTAGGCTTCCCATAGATTCAAAATTACAAGAGGAGGATGTCATTTAACATAGGAATTCTAGCTTGAGTGGGCCCCATAGTCTCCATGTGTCCTCATTTTGCATAGCCATTTCAATTTTCTCTTGTATTTATTTAATAAGCTACATTATTAAATATTTATCCTCTTCTAATGTCTAAATATCATTTATTATCCCCCTTATTCCAAATCTCAAAGCTTCCACCCCCAACCTAGGAAACTAGTGATTTTCCTCCTTGGAAATTATTTGACTTTTAGCATCCCTTTGAAAACTTTCATGAATATGGAAAAATTTGATTTGGCCATTGTGACCCAATGCAAAATTTGGGACATTAAAGATAATGCACCTCCATGCTAGGAAGAACCACATTGAGGACATCTTGAGATACACATCTATATCTAACAAAGGAAATCCATTTCCATAAGCTAAATTGTTTGATAGGTTGAGACCACATCAAACATTGCAAGGAACAAGTTTAAGATAACACCCTCAATGTGGAAAATATTATCAATCCTTCCTCAACATACACTACAAATGTTGAGGATATGCATCCAATAGGGATAAAGGCAATGTGACAGATAGATATGCCCTTTCAAATGCATTTTTGTATAAATTACAAAACCATAAGTGCATTGGAGGGCAAGGAAGTGAATGGTAACAACTATGCAAACACTTCCAATGAGTATAATAGCAAGATTTTTATGATGAATTGAGTTAGTTTTGTACATACTCTTAAAAATTTAATAATAAACTATATAGAAGTGGTATCTTCTAGGGATGATCAATCACCAACCATCAATTTAACATTTCATGTTAACATTATATAGGTCTCACATAATTGTAGTGAATACAGACAAACTATCCAACTTTTCTATTCTTATTGCTATAATTTTATTTTGAAGTTTCCAACCATAGCAATGAAATTTGTTTGTATAACAATAGAATACTCATTTATTAAGAAGAAAAGTACTTAAGGTTATATTTTCTTAAATTTTGAGGCATTAACTAAATCTTAGTCTTCATTAAGAGGGACTATGAACTTAGTATAATATTTTTTTTAAGAGAAATGATAACACTTAACATAGATTAGTGCTCCAAGACTCCAAAAAAATGACTTTACACACCCTTACAATATTCTTTATCTCTCCACTAATTTACATAAATGAAAAAAAAATGCTCTTTTAAGAAATTTAGTCCATTTTACTAGACTTTATATAAACCCAACCAAAAAGACTAAAGCTTCTTTATAACATCAAAATAAATTTATATCAGTGGAATCTGCATCTCTCAATCTGATACATTAATTGATTTCTTGAGATGATATATTAAGATAACCATCTAGGTATTCCTCTAGTACCATAACTGCAACTATATGTCCTTCTTTTTAGAGTCCCTTACCCTCAATATTCTTAAGATGATATAATAAGATAACCATCTCAGGATTCCTCTAGTACCATAACTCCAACTATATGTCCTTCTTTTGAGAGTCCCTTAGCTTCATTATTACTTTCCTTATAAATGTGTCTATGAGATACTTTGAAACATTCCTGAAATCATTTTTACCTAAATAACTAGTGCCATGAAAGCGAGTGACTGCATTTTGTATATGATTATCCCCTTTCAATTGTAAACTTGTGCATATATGAAAATACTCATAGAAATAATGACATTAAAGACATATTCATGGTTGTGATAATTATTAGTATGTTAATGACCAAGGTTTAAATTTTAATGGACATAAAGTTTTAAAATTAAGTTTTTAGTCAAGTTATATTTTAATAGTGTTTTATATAAAATGTTTATTAAAACAATATAAATCGAGAATAATAAGAAGAGGAGTATTGTAGGGAATGAAATCCCAACATGTATATGTGATATTGTAATAAGATAGATTATAACATTACATAGATAACAAAACCAACAAAAGATGGCACCAAATCGTCAAGGGTGTAGTACTAGACCGAGGGAGGACATTATCACATCAACACGAAGACATGGACCCCGAAGCCAAATTTTGGATTGGAAATATTTTTGGTGCATAGAGGAAAATGAATCATATTTGTCTTGTGTCTTTTATATTACAATATATATATGAGAGTAATTCACAAAAAAATAGTGAAGAGGTAGTGAAGGAGTCATGGAAGACAACATGTTGTGATTGTTAGTATTTTCTGTGTCAATTTGTGGAGTTGTCAAAGTGCATTAGTGTGCCATGTTGTTATATTGTCTCATAAGCAATTGTGTGATTGAGTATCAACAAAACTAAATTTTCTTCCTATACAATTTGATCACAATGCTAAAGTGCACAACAATTATTTTAGCACATCTATAACACAATGCCATTTGCAATTTTGATCCTCAACAAAGGTTTATCACTGCAATGTACACTCCACATTGGTTCTATTGCATTATTCCACACTTCTAAAGCAACAATCAAATAAACACATTCATAATTAGCCAAATCCTAGTTAAACATTTCCTTGGAGTGATTCCAATAGTGAATAACTTTAAAGTCAATGATCTTTGAACTCATCTAAGTTCAATGATACATACTACATTATTTATTTCACATACACACACAACGCACAAACAAACATGAAAAGAGAAATAGAAGTGGATATTAATGTGGAGAGGGTATTAATGTGCAATAAAATTCCATAATATAAATGTACCACTAAAATAAGATATTTTTCCAATAATAACTACAAGTTAATGAAGCCCCAAGAATATCACATGAAATTTGAAATCAATATAAAACTACTGGGAGGAAGGTGCAGGGGGTGTTCTTTATGACCCTGAAGGAAAAGAAGAAATGAAGTTTTCTTGGGGTCTAGGTGTCATGACAAATAATTAAGCTGAAATGTATGCTTTACTTTTAGAAATAAAAATTGTGAAGGGCCTTCATTTAAAACATATTACAATTTTTGTTTACTCGCTTATAGTCGTAAAGAGGGTAAGGAGAAGATCAGTAAGCATGGGATTATATAAGACAGGATCTATGATTGAATTGCCTAGAATCTTCAAAGCCTCAAGGATGTGAATTTTATTCATATCATGCATCATAACAATCTTGTTGCAAACCAACTTGCCAACGAAGCAACTTAGCTAGATAAAGTATATTTGGTGCAAAATGTAGGCCTCCCAATGGAAGAAGGTTTCCCTAAGATCTATACTAATCAATAATGATTATTAACTTGAAAAATATTGTCAATGTTTTTGTTCTTTGGAGTCATACACTCCAAGTAGTGGCTTAGATTACTTCATAGTGTAATGGGCCATGCCATATTTATCTCAAGCAAGGGAGCCTTTCCTTCCCATCGTGCCTTCAACTCTCTTCCCTCTTTTCCTCTATTTGCACAAGTGTTGTGTAATATTGAATTCAGTTTTGGGCTCTTCTAATGCTAGTGGGATTACTTTAGATGGTCTAAGTTGGAATTTTGATGCTACAGGGGAAGCTATTAGTTCTTGAGTCAACTTAGAAGCATCTGACTAGAACCTTCAAGTTGTAGAGAGAGATAATATTATGGCCATAGTCTCTCAATGCTTGGATTCACTATGGACTTGTGGTAATGGTGTTTGTAATTTTATTTTATATAAGGTAGAGGCTCTAAGCCTATGGATGTTTCTCCCCTTCTCTTTCAGTATTCCTATTGCGGGTTTCTCTATGGTTCTTAGGTCTAGGAAAATTGTTCTACTTCTTCATGGATAGGTGAAGAATGTAAAAGGTTAAATTAAAAAAAAAGTTACAAGTATAGTTTGTTTAAATGAAAATAAAACTAATAAGTTGATTTTATAATGGTGAATATGTTTATTTACTAGAAGGATTCCATTTTAGTAACTAGATTTATAGTATATACTTACTTTAGGAGTGAGCTAATAAGTGAACAAACTCAA
This sequence comes from Pseudotsuga menziesii, assembly GCA_001517045.1. Classification (NCBI taxonomy): domain Eukaryota; kingdom Viridiplantae; phylum Streptophyta; class Pinopsida; order Pinales; family Pinaceae; genus Pseudotsuga; species Pseudotsuga menziesii. The sequence continues at coordinate 250,164 of LPNX010874253.1, forward strand.
CTTTTTCGAGAAGGAAAAATTCTTCCTTAATTTACTCATTTTTTTCTTCTGAAATTTTAGTGATCTGGGTCATCTAAAGAAAGGCCAAAACCTATTAGAGAAAAGTTTTGTGGTCAAACTTCTCATCAATAAGGACGAATTATAACTTCCAACAAAAAATTTGAATTTTTTTTTTGGGAAAGGGTTTGATTTTTTCCACTTATTAACTTAGTCCATTACTTTACTAATTTAAATGGCTTAGAAAAAGTTGTGATCATATCCAGTACTTTGTGTAATAAGTTCATAGACAACATAGGGTAGCATGGAGTGTGTAGTGTTTTCTATGTTCATATAAGTTCATAGACAACATGGAGTAGCATGGAGTGTGTAATGTGTGTTTTGTCCATATAAGTTCATAAAAAACATGGAGTAGCATGGAGTGTGCAATGTGTTCTCTTAAATATGGCCTTGCATTATAGGTTAACTACATTAATGTTTGGTTGAGGTTACATGCAAATTATCTTATAATGATTGTTTCTAGTGGGGGATAGTGCCATAGACTGGTGGAAAACACAAGTCGACCTTTGGCAAGTGGAAGACATGCTTATCATCTAACCAAAATTTTTGCATTGTATACCTCATAGCAAATGGTAGCCTCTATTGTGTGAGTTGCATTGAACATAACATAGACATGGAAAAGAAAATATTTTTTGTTTTAAAATGATATTTAAATTACTTTTGTAATACAAAAACAAGCTTGGATATCAAGGATTCAAGTCTCCTTAATTCCTTGCTTATCCATTTAAAAACAAAATCTTAAGGATATCTAGGTTTCTTTTTTTATTTCAAAATGGAGGTGATATGGTTCAAGTTTTGACTGTCATGGATGTTCTCAAGGGTAGAAAGGTCTAGGTTCAATAATTTATGGTGGTATTTTGGCTCATAGGTGAATTGAGTTATAGGTATAGGAGTGGAGGCATCATAAGGCTCTTCTCCTACTAATAAGGGGTTTAATGTTGGCATTTATTAATCATGGAAAAAATTCTTGCATCGATTGAAGGGAATCACGCATGTCAAGTTGGATCTATGATGCCACAACTACCTTGTATGAAAATACCTTGAGGTAACAAATCATGGTGGAGGAATTTTTTTGGGTTCTCTTACACGAGTCAGGTAAATGATGAGAATTCCATGGTCAAATATGAGTCTTGTATTAGTTTTGTGAAGAGTGACAATATTGGGCAAAAGGACTTGCAGGTCAAGGTGGATTTGTTGGAATATCAAGAGGAGGTAAGGGTTGTTTCATCCCCTCTTCAACACTTGAATGACATCAATTTTTCCCATATCTTGTCAAAGGTCATGTATTTGAAACAAAAGGAAACTAATAAGAAATGTTGTGAGTGTGAGACCATTTCTTAACAAGTTATCCTTGGCGTTGTTGTTAGGGTGGATGAGAATGAAGGATGCTTCCTTCATGTTGAAGAATGTTAGTTAAAAAAAAGAAGTGGAAGTCAAAGTGTGTTAAACTGAGATAAAAAGGGATGAAGATGACCATAGGTAGGATGTGGTGATGGAGCGAGTCTTTCTCTATTAAGAAACAATAGTGGGGAAAATCCATGACATATTAAATTTAGAAAAATAATATGAGTGTGTGGGTTAGAAGTGTATGGAAATAAAAAGGGGACGTGATCATATTTTCCATCTACTATAGGTTGGATCATTTTTATTTTTCAACCATACAAGGATACGGATAATATCTCAAAGGGGAAATGGTTTTGGGATATCTCTATTTCATCCCTTAAGAATTGAACTACACTATTTGATCAAATGCAAGGGATGGATAACATCCAACCTTTGTGGGTCAGACTTCATTCTCTTCCACTAGAGTTGTGAATGAAGAGGTCTTTACCATTGATGATAATCTAAGAGGGATGTTGGATATAGATGAAAACACTTATTCTTAGGACAAACCCTCTATTGAAAAGAGACGAATCTAGGGGATGGGATGGAAAATGGTATTGATATATAGGTGGGAATACATATTATTGTTAGGATATTGATTATCAAAACATCCCTTTCAAGTTCCCCATTTTTAATATGTATGGACATCTAAGGAGAGTGTGCCCCAAGAAGGAGCCACTAAATGATTAAGAAATCGTGGAAGAGTAGATAGAAGTTGAGGATCAAGTGGACATTCAATTTGAGGGTGCTAAAGTAAATATGAACACAAATCGATTTTTGAAAGGTGAGTTAAAATCAGATGACCCCCCTTCCATTATTGTTAATAAGATTTTACAAAAAATAGTTAGAGCTAAGAAGGTCACTACTAGACCCGAAAAAGGGTTGATAGAGAGGCAACGTCAAAGGAGACAGTAAGGGTGGGAGTTCAAGAAGGGGAATATTCATTTATTAAGTATAAATCACTAACCTATATGGATATGATCAAAATGAATTAATTCCACAAGAAAATAAAGAACCTCTACTAGTGGACTTGCATCCCATAGAAGCATTGGAGGAGGTAAATATGAGTACACTGAATTGTATTGCAGGACAAACTATCCTTAAGGTGATAATTTATAAGAAGGATTTTTTTTGCCTAAAAATCCTTCTTCTTAAATAAAAACCTTAATAAATCCACATTAACCTACAGGTCCTTTTTCCCAAGTTTGTCACCTTTCACAGAACTAAGACAAGCCTCGTCTTTGACTATGACATTCTCATCATTTCCTTGACTCATGTAAGAGAACCCAAAAATCTCTCTCTGCCATTATTTGTTACCTCAAGGGATTTTCATACAAGATAGTTTTTGCATTAGAGATCCAACTTGACATGCCTCATTGCCTTTAGTTGATGCAACAAGTTTTTACATTATTAAAAAATCCCAACATTAAACCCCTTATTAGTAGGAGAAAAATCCTATGATTCCTCCCCTCCTATACCTATAGCTCCATTCACCTACCATACAAAATACTGCCATAAATGGTTGAACCTAGACCTCTCTACCCTCAAGAACAACCATGAGAGAGTCAAAACTTGAAGCATATCACCTCTATTTTCAAATTAAAAACAAAACCTATCTCCTTAATATTTTGTTTTTAAACGACTAAGCAAGGAATTAAGGGGACATAAATCATTGATATCCAAGCTTGTTTTGTTTTACAAAAGTAATTTAAAGATATTTAAAAAACAAAATATGTGCTTTGCCATGTCTATATGGTGTTCAATGCACCTCACAAATGTTTAGAAATACCATTTTCTATAAGGTGGACTATAGTGCCAATTTCATTTGATGATGATCATGTCTTCCACTTGACAAATGTTGATGTGTGTCTTCCACTAGTCCATGCAAGTACTATCCCCCATTGACAACAATCATCATAAGATAATTTTCATGGGACTTCAACCAAAAATTAATGCAGTTAACATGTATTGCATGGTTGCATTTAAGAGAACACATTTCACACTCCATGCTACTCCATGTTGTATATGAAATTATATACACAAAAAGCACATTACACACTCCATGCTACTCCATATTGTCTATGAACTTATATGCACATAAAAAACACTGCACACTTCATGCTACTCCATGTTGTCTATGATATTATATACACATCAACCACACTCCATGCTACTCCATGTTTTCTATGAACTTATGTACACAAAATAATGGATATGATCACAACTTTGCCTAGGCCGTTTAAATTAAAAAAGTAATGGACTAAGTTAATAAGTGGACAAAATCAAACCCTTTCCCACATAAACTATTTCCAGATTTTTGTTAGAATTAATGATTCAAACTTATTGATGAGGTGTTTGACCAAAAAAAATTTCTCTAAGAGGTTTTGGCCTTTCTTTAGATGATCCAAATCACTAAAATTAAAAAAAAAATGAGTAAATTAAGGCAGAATTTTTCCTTCTCGAAAAAGTCGACTTTGTTACTTATTGGCTCACTCCAAAAGTAAGTATATACTATACCTCTAGTTACTAAAATAAATAACATATTTGTAGTAAATAAGCATATTCACCATTATAAATAGTTACTTAAATAATTAGAATCCTTGTATTCACCATTATAAAATCAAACTTTTAGTTTTATTTTCACAATATGATTTTGCTAGGTGGATTAATTTCTTAGTTAATATGAACATGACTTGTTTTCTTCCCATAAAATAATACAAGAATGTGCTTAAGTAACTACCTATGTGAATACTTGCAAAAAATTAAGAAGCCATGTGGGGGGGCCATTTGTTCTTATAAATATTTCAACTTGAAAAACAAATAATCGAAAAATGCGTTGAGTAACATATTTTTGTGTTGGTTGAACCTCATTGAGATGAGCCCTGAGCATTATTCGATGGGTAGCATAGAGAAATCCAAACTTAAGTGGAGTAGGCGGGATCATAACTTTGTCAAGGGAACACATACTAAAGTTTAAAGAAGATCTCGGGTGAGGATCCAACAAGGGAGACATAAATTTAAAGAACAATTTCATAGAGTTAAATTTTTTTTTATTAGTACTGTGTCTAGTGGTGGAGAAAAATATAAAAGTTTACCCATTATATTAATGATCAAATACCCTTATTTTAATGGTCAAATACCCAAATAAATGGTATAATACCCACCATTGCGGTCAAGGATCCAATAGGTCATATATAAAAGACATGCAAGAAAACTTCCATATGCTCATTCTTTGAAAATTTGGAAGCTAAATCGACCAACCCTTCTCCTTTTGTTGAGCCAACATATGATATCAAAAATGTCCAATTACAAACAAAGGCAATTCAATTGTTGGAGGGTAGCTATGACTTCTCTCTTCCCATCCATTTACAAAGTAAACACCAAACTGATTACAATCGTACTTTGTATGGATCTTGGTAGTCTTCTCTACTTATGCTTGATGTTGGGACCAAATTATCTTATCATGGTAACAATTACATGATTGCAAAGACTAAAATAGATGTTGCATATCATGGGTTATTTATCCTTTCACATGTGTTTGTTCTTTCCAAGTAGTTAGTAGCGCTTATCCCATGTTGTGGTCATCTTTATAGTCAATTTGATTGCATGATTTTTTTAAATACAAACATAACATTGCCATGTATATTATGTGCCTAAATGGTTATGCTTTCATAAATTTTAAGAGGAAGAACCTATCATTTATCGATGGTCGTCCATGCACTCATGGGAACATTGTAGGGTTCATAAATAGTTGTAGGTGCTCATTGTTTAGTGCAAATTGTTAATCTGAGGAACACTCCAATGGAAAATACTTTTATGAAAAATAATGCATATAGATATGGTTGTTGTGCATGCAATACATAGTTTGTCTCCTGATGACGAGTTGTTAATAAACTATAACTATCGTAAATCAACAAATGCTCATGAAAAACAATTTGCATTAAGTCTACCTTTATATGTCCCTTTGGGCATAAGAAAAACATCATTGAGTAATTGTATTTTTGGATTTTCAATGGGATTAATGTTAATGTATTGATTAATTCAACATTTTTTTATAAAGTGGTTTATTGCATATGTATATTAGAAAAAAAAATACATGCTTCTACTAGATGTTTGGTATAATGTTTCAACATACTAAATGCAATGTGTTTATTAATATCATGAAATTAATGTTCTATAGTTTTGTAACTAGGATTCCGACAATGATCAAATTGTCTACCATATATTGTTGAACCCCAGTATGTCAAATTGAGAGAAGGATGCTAAACGAGTAGAGCTCAGGGAGGAAGCATACAAAGCATGGTTGAATCAACCACCTATTCAATTCATAATACATCCCAAGTCACTAATTCATAACATTTATAATAATATTAGTTCTTCATAGGTTGAGGATGAAAACAATTATATAGAGATTAGATGGATGATTTATTTTATGATACCCATGCATTGGAGGGAATGTTGTTAAATGCATTCCAACAATATGAGCTGGAGAACAATGTTGATATCATCTATACCTTCTTTGAAACTCTAAAACTCTAAAATATGAAACTCTTTGGTCATGGATCAAGGTCTACCAAACTAGGGAGAAATGTTGTTCTACAAAGTAGTGTATGGCATGTCAGGCACGTGTTTCTAGACACTACTAAAGTAAACAACCATAAAGTCCCCATTAAGTTAGCAATGAGAAGAATTTTGTTGCATTATTAATGACAATTTACATTTATATTGCCCACTAATTACAGGTTACTCAAAGATACTTCCAAGTGATAAGGTCATCTTTGACAATTGCGAAGAGGAAAAACAACTATTAAAAAATTTGGGTGTTGAGTACATAGCATATCACACTTATCCAAATGATTGTATTTTATATATAGGTGAATACAAAGACAAAGATATATGTCTTGAATGTGGGCATGCAAGGAACCCTATATAAACAAAAAAGGATAAGGAACATGGTCCTACTTATAAAATATTGAGGCATATGCCTATAGTCCCAAGGATTAAAAGGATTTTTTACTAGCCATGTTGCAGGGGCGACATGCCTTACACAGAAGTGGGCCATGAGTTATGTGGATTCATGCAGATTCAATATCCATGAAGCATATATAGGATACATGTCCTGATAAATTCAAGGATAAGTATGAATACTTCCATTAAGCATAGTCATGGACGAAGTTAACTTGTATTCCCTCCAAAACGCTAATTATTATTTTTGGATAGTGGTATGATCAATAATAATATCCCTCCATGTTTGTCTGTGAAGAATGAAAATCTTATGTTGGTTCTTATAGTTCCTGATAGAAGACAAGCGAAGAAAATATTTGTCTACATCCAATAATTGATGGACGAATTCAAGCAATTATGGGAAAGTATATAGGTATACGATGCATCAAGACCCATTCAGTGGAGAGGTATTTTACATTGTATGGCATATGTGCATACACACACAATATTATATATGATTAGGAGTTTGATTATATCCATAATGTTAATTGGCAAACTTTATTTGGTGCAACTTCCTTATGTGGCACTAATATAATAACATCAAAGGTCTTGTAACAAAAGGGTATCATGGATGTAAATGTTGTGTACCTTCAATAAAGGATAGGTGTTCCAACCACCTGCAAAATCCAATGTACGATTGCTCAAGGTTGTTCAGTCCCAGAATACCAACTTTATAGAAGAGCATCATCTTCTTTCAATGGTAAACCATAGAGAACTCAGAGACCTAAAATAATGACACATGTAGATTGTCTTAGGGAATATGACATAGATAAGGATAATGAAATTATAGAATTGTTATATTCAACTGGGGAACCTATGTTCAATGATCTCAATTTTTTTGACACCTATGTTGAGAAATACCCATTGGGATGAAAATGAAATCTATGTTTTATGAGGTTCCATATTGGGAGCATCTTAACGTTGCATGCCTACTAGATCCCATGCATATATTTAAAAATGTTTCATATTCTTTATGGATGCACATATCACTAAAAAAAGAGATACATTAACTGTTAGGAAAGATCTTATTTCTTCAAATACATGAAAGAAACATTGGATAAGAAAATAAAGCAAGGATGTTGTGGAATAACTCCATTGATTTTTTTTTTTTATTACTGGTGAATAAGTTATTTAATATACATCAAGTGAGATCATATTTGGCCTTTCATATTCCAAGGTATGTGACTCCTCACATTCATAACTAAATATAAAAGTATTTACAATATTCAAAAATAATATCCTAATCCTAAGGATTAGGTTTTCAACACCCCACTCTCTTAATCCGAAGGTGTATTTGTGAGTCCAAGCATCCTTAAAAAAAATTCGATCTTTTTCTCTTCCAAATGCTTTGGTGAAGATGTCTGCAATTTGCTCATTTGTGTAGCAATGTATTAAATGAGTTGTCTTGTCCTATACATGATATCAAATCTACCAACTTGATTGAAGAAGTGTTGTCAATCACTAGAAAATTAGAATTCACCTATTTCTCCTCCAAATCTTCAACTATTTTCCTAAGCCACACAATCTCCTTTGTTGCTTCTGCAACAACCAACTATTTTTCCTCTATTGTGGAATTTTTTAGAACTGTCTATTTGCATGATCTCCATGAGACAATTGTTGATAAAAGACTCATGAGGCAGTATAAAGTAGACACTCTAGTCCCTTCGTCTCCATCAAAATTTGAATCCAAATACCCAATGAATTTGAAGTCATATGCCTTAGAATACTTGAATCCAAAGATCCCCCTTCAAGTATTTTAGAACTCTTTTGGGAGAAAACCAATGTCCTTCACAAGGTTCTTGCATGAATTTAGAAAGGATCCCAACAACGAATTAGATATTTGGTTTGGTGGTGGTAAGGTAGATAAGACTCCATACAAGTTGTTTGTACTAATTTGTTTCATCCTCAAATTCATTTCCTTTTTTGATGTGATTTTCAAGCTTTCTTCCATTGGAGTGGAGAAAGGGTCACATTCTATCATGCCAAACATGTTCAATATTTCTCCAATATAATTCCTCTAGGAGATGAATATGTATTTTAGAATCTGAACCACATCAATTCCTAGGTACTAGTAAAGATGTCCCAAATCTGTCATCTCAAATCCTTTCGGCAACTCTTTCTTTATGGATGCAATATAACTTTCAATGTTCTTTATCACCAAAATATCACCTACATACACCATAAGATACACAAAAGATCCTCCAAATTTATTTACAAATAAAGTTGCATCATCAATATCAAAATGTTTGAAATTTAATATAAAAAGATGCTTGGTTACCCAGTCGTACCATACGCGAGGTCCTTGTTTTAGGACATACAATAACTTGATGACTTTGTATACCTTTTTTGCTTGTCCCTTCACAACAAATAATTTTGGTTGAGACATGAATACATTCTCTTTCAAGTCTCCATTCAAGAAAGAATTATTCACATCCATCCGATGAAATTTCCACCCATTATGTGTAGCCAAATACAATAAAGAACGAATGGCAGCCCATTTTGATGGGGGGGAGGAATTATCCTTGTAGCTAATGGCTTCCTTCCATGCAAAACCTTTTTCCACAAGCTTCTCTTTGTTCTTTTCAATTGAGCCATTTGACATGTATTTTTTTCTTGAGATCCATTTGCAACCAATTGGTTTGGTTCCAAATGGAGATCCATCAACTTCCATGTCCCATTCTTAATGAGAACTTCAGATTATTTTCGAAAGGATTCTTTCCACACATCACGAGCAACAACTTATTCAAAGGAATTTGGTTCAAGTTTATCATATACATTCAATTCACAATATATGAGACATACATATCTTATACATTACCATAATTTGGATTATCTACATCTCCTCCATCATCTTGTATGGCCAAAATTCTTGTTCCTGGATTTCTAACTTCATTGGGATAGAAACTTTCAAGTGTCTATGAGACCCACTTCGGAACTTTCCGTGAAGGTCCATGTTGCTCAGCTAGTGGTTTTCCATTATCTTCAAGATTCTGTCTTTCAATCCTTTCAATGGAATCCTCCAATTGAACCTCCCATTCTATTGAAGTAGCAATGATTTCTTCATGAGGGGGAGATGATGTTGCAAAAGGATATTCCAAAGATTGATCCAAGATAGGGATCCCCTCTTCAAGTCGTAGAATTTCATTGTTAAATTTGTGAAATGTCTTTACATGGATGAATTTGTCTAGATGAGCAAATTGCCTCTCAATATACTAATGAATAAAAATGACATCTCTAGAAAGAATTTCTTTTTTACCCCATTGTAAAGATGAATGACATGGTGTTTTTTGAGTACCCAAAAAAGATGCACTTCCAACTTCATGCATCGATCTTGTTTCTTTGTTCCTTTGGGATCAAGGCATAGAAAATGGAACCAATGACCTTGAGATGCATCAATGATTTAGGAATGCATCCATACCACATTTTGTATGGAGTATTATTGGAAATAGAATGATATGGACTTTGGTTTCTTAAGTAAACTACACACAAAACTACATCAACCCAACTCATCAACTTTACATTCTTGAAAAACATCATGGAAGGAACCATATTCAAAAGTGTTTTGTTCATTATTTCTGCCACACTGTTATGTTGAGGATTGTATGGAACATTTTTTTGATACCTAATCCCATGTTTTCTAAGATAGGATTCAAATACATTTGTTGTGTAGTATCATCCATTATCACTATGAAAGGGACCAATACATATGTGTGCTTCATTTCTAATCCATACATGAAAGTTTCTAAATGTTTCAAAGGCTTGAGATTTATCTTTGAACAAATACACCCAACACATTGTGGTGTAATCATAAATAAAGGTCATGATATATTTGTTTCCATTGGAATAAACAACAAGCATAGGGCCACACAAATCATAGTGTATCAACTATAATTTTCTACATGCTTTAAAATTTGAATCATAAAAATGATGCTTACTATGTTTGTGAAGAATATAAGCATCACATTGTTTCAACTTCTTTGGAATAGTGGGAAAACCAGAAACACCATTTTTTCAATAATAATATATTATTATAATTAATGTGCCCATATCTAGCATGCCACAAAAGGATGGAAGAAAATGTACCTTCTTCATGCTCAGAGAGGAAGGAAAATTTTCGAGCTTTTGCAGATGTTCCTTTCAGTTTCAACAATTTCCCATATTCACATTCGATAATGATGACCTAGTTTATAGAGGACCTCCTTATTTGTACTATCTAATTAAACACGTGGATGGAATGGCCTTGTTGTCGAATGTCCACTAGGGAAAACAAGTTTCTCTACAACTATGGAAGATAAATAGCATTATGCAACAAAAAATATGGAATCCAAGTAGTTTGATTTCGATGGATCCAATTCCCTTGGGCTTGAGGCTAGCCTTATCTACAAAATAAATTATCATTTCTACATTGTCATTCAGTTCTTCAAAAATGATTTTCTAAAGGTCATGTGGGAGGTTGTAGAAGTGTTGAGCAACCATGCATCTCTCCAGGATGCAAATGAAGTATTGAACGTGACTTCATTTATATTGATATTACAATGTGCAACAATAAAATGAGTGGATTTAGGAGGTTTTCCCACATCACGAGATTTGTATTTTCCTTGTTTATTATGGTCGTGCTCCTCTTTGATCTTCTCCCAAGGATTTATGCACATCTTTGCCTCATGTCCATCTTTGCTGCAATGGGCACATTAAAGATGAGATCTATCACTACCCCCTTCCTTTGAACTTGTTTCTTCCTTGTTGTCTCTAAGAATGCATCTTTAACAACTAATATGTAATAAACTCCACAACACAACAAGTTTTGCAAACAACTTAACACTGTGACAAGGTGTAGGTCTAAGTCTCTACAACTAGCTTACAAAACAGTGCAAAAAACACACATTACAATAATGACAACAATAATTTTTGAAATACAATCCTACTATGTTATTTCTTAACCACTTTTAAATATGTTGGTTGCAGTGAGAACATTCTTCAATCCCCAAGGGATCAACACATTTTCCCATCCTTCACATATTTAGGCTATGTCTTACAAACATGTTTTGAAGGATGAAGGTGCATTATTATAAAGTAAAGTGGATAAGGAAATACTCTAGTATATATTAGGCCACTAGTATGATGTCTAAGGGAGGAATAGCTTCAAGAAAAAGTAAATCCTTTTCCAAGATTCCACATGGATTGGTTTGGGTAACCTACTTCCAAATTGGTGGCTTAGGGGTATTCAACACATCCATGAATTCCAATCAAACTATGATCTATTTTTGGTGTAAACTAAATAACTTTGGAAAAGATTGTGATGTCTATTCTAACCTCCTTTTCTTTTTCATTATCAATAAATTATATTAGAAATATATGAGGAAGACACACATCTAGGTATTAGCAGAATGATAAGAGGAAGATATCAAGTTGTACGATAACCTTTGACCTTCAACGAGTGATGGATCTGCAGCTTCAAAGATTTATTGAAGATCAAATATTTCACTCGTTTTAGGTCTAAAAAGGACAACCAACCTCTTGCTTCCAGTCTAGAGTTCAAACCATAGTTGCAACTACCATGACACCAATAAAATTTCCTTCATAGAATTAGCTGTCAAATAGGATCAATCTTCAGTTCCTTGAATTTGTTTAGGAAATAATAAACTATGATTTGATCCATAGAAAAGATATACAATACATTAATGGATCAGATAAGCCGATATGAGGGTTTTTGATCCAAGGACTAGAGGTCATGGGAACACTGCATAAGTCACAAGTACACAATGGAGGTTGTGGGTACATAGTGGATATTGTTGATCCCATACATAATAAATATTTCTAAACTAGACATAGCTTATAAAATGAATGACGGGTAATCTCAGGTCATGCTCACCTCGTTAATTAGATGGTACCAATCATGAATTGAGGATACAATATGTAGTTGATGGTTTGGATAGAACACGGGTTGTAGGCATGGAGAGGTTATTCATAGGTTAAAATGTTGGTCATGTGAGATGGAGTGTGCACCTACATACTACATAGGAGTATGCTCAAGGATTCATGGATTAGGTTTTTTTTTATAACATCTAAATGCCCAAACCGAGATGAAGAATATGCTTCTATTGTCATGCTCTTAGTGATAGCAGGATACCGATAACATAGGAAATTACGTCAAGAGAAAAAAAATGCCCAACAAAGGAGATAAGTCAAGAAAGTATGTAGGTTTCACTTGGAGATGGAGAGAGATGCACATATTAAGGTTTTATAGAGCACAAAGAGAGAGAAAAAAATAGAGGAATCTAAGTAGTGTGTAGGTCATAGATAGTTCTAGACAAAGGAAAACAGTGTTGGCAAGTGATTGCAGATGAAAGCTAGCAGACCTAAGGTTGTATTCTTCAGTTTGAAACACTGAACAAAATCCCCTTCTGCAAGTAGGATTCCGCAATTATGCTTCCACAATCAACTTTCCGCAAGCTTGGTTCTCCTGCAACTCAATTTCCGCAATTGAGTTCTCCACAGGCTTGGTTCCGCAACTCATTTTCCACAATTGATTTCTCTGCAGGCATCTTTCCGCAAGGCCCATTCCACAATCTCCTTTCCACAATTGCGGATTGCAGAATGTGGGTGTGTAATTCCCAAATTTAGAAATGAACTTTCGCAATTATGCAGCCGCAATGGTCCTTTCTGCACTAAGATTGTGGATTGCGGATTACAGATACACCTTCCCACTTTTCCAAAGTGGATTTCTGCAACTTTCTTTCCGCAACTTCCTTTTCCAATATTCTTAAAAGTTGTCGATTTCTTGCAGGCTCCTTCTCGACCGTCAATCTGAGATCAGATGTGAATATTGCTTGAACTTTGCTGATATTCACCTTTCTCTTGCGGAACTCGTCCACAACCGTCGATATGCTAAAATTCGCATATCCATTCCACCACAATGCACAATCCATTCCACCACAATCATCTTCTATATGTCAATCATGGAAACCCTGCAAATTAGATTGTAATATAACTAATACTAAAAAAAGAAAGGCGTGATGATGTATAAGAGGAATCTAATATCCCTACTCAAAAATGTATAATCCGTTTGGGGAGCTAGTGAGAGGTATGTCGAAAAGAGGATGCATTCACATATATCTAATCACATAAAATATGTGCATCGTTGTCAATTGATGATGCTGACATCCTGGTGGCAATCATATAGAGGTGGCCCAATCACCAAAAAATCCATCCTATACATCAACCGCATCTATTAATATAACACGATTCTACCCTGATCCAGAATATAATGATTTTGTATATGTTGGTAGTGAATATATCTTTCCTGAATGTCCAATGCTTCTTTCGATAAGAAATATGCCTCTTGGCTGTATTCCCGATATATGTGGGAGAAGGAAATCCCTAGCATAAGGAAAATAATACCCTTAATTTTTTCCATCCATGGTATCAAATGTATCACTTGAATATAGTGTCTATTGTTGATCCAATCGATAATAGTTTTGGAATCTCCAACCACCAGTTGGAGAGGTATCTCTTTAGATATGTCAAAAAAAGTAGTAACCAAAGGGCCATTAGTTTAGATCTAGTGTTGGCACCCCTTCCAAAATTCATCGACAACTTATAGCATTCATGATTATTCAACCACATGACAGCCCTAACACCTACCAGAGAGGAGTCCAATTGTGATGCCCCATCAAAAAATCCCCTACAATGGTTACGTGGAGAAACCGGTGGAGAGACCTTTCTCATTCTGGGTGGATCCTGAATAGATAAATATTCACACCCTGAAACTATCCTGTGACATATTACCTTGGACGGTAGGAGACGACCTTCAAAAAGAACCATGTCCCTCACTTTCCAAATTTCCGAGCAAACAATTACTAGAATGTCCATCCTATTTTTTTAGTCCCTCTAGATCCGCAAACACACGTCTAAGGAGGCTCCTCTCGAATCACCAGAAAATGATATATCTCTTTTGATGTTCCCCTAAATGGCCCTCATAAAGGAACACTATATAATACGATGTTCAATTGCCTCTGTTTCTAGGTTGCAAAGGATGCACATGCCAGGACCATTAAACCCTCTTTTAATAAGGTTCTCCCATGTGAGGATACATTTTTGCAAAGCCATCCAAAGAAATAGTTTTGATTTCATTGGATCCTATATTTTCCAAATTTCTTTATACCACCATTTGGTATCATAAACATGGCCAACCCATAATTCTAAGTAAGCATCCTTTGCATTGATATTTCCAGTCTTATGATTCCACGACCACACCAATCTATCATCCTATTTGGATAAATTGACCCCATTTCTTTTGAGTGCATTAGTATATTCTCCCCATTCAACTATGTGTGCATCCCTCGATTCTAATTAATCTGGGTCTATCCATGATGGTATAGCATGAAGTGACCGCTACCCATATTACACTTGATGTAGGAATTGAAATCCATGAGAGTGTAGGGAACCTATGAGCTCTTTCGATAAAATGTATGTATGAGCACCTCCAATAATGGGGTCCAAACCTAGTATGGTTTTAGATCCATTTTTAGGCACCCAAGCAAACCATTGACCCATTAAATCAAATGCATCTGTCAGACATGACCATATGTTCAATACACCTTTTTACATTTAACATCACATCTAATCCATTGAATCACAAAAGTCCTATTAAAATATTTTTCCATGCTAACTCTATGCCATAAAATGTCTTCAAAAAGAGCTCGCCATAAACTCTTAGCATCCAAAGCCCTTGAAAACATATAGATATTCCTAATACCTCAACCGTCCATCTCTTTGGGTATAGAGATGATACCCCATTGAGTGAGATGATATTTGTTACCATTTTTTGATCCATTCCATAAAAAAATGAAAATTCTGCTTTTTATGGGATGAAATATCGATTTTGGAACTTTACATAAAGATATCCAATATATTGAAAGATTGGTTAGTACTGAATTTATCAACACCAACCAAATTCCCAATGATAACCACTGCAGACACCAATGACTGATTCTGGCATCAAATCTTTTCAATAGCCAGTACCAATATGTTGGCCTATAACTAATTAGTTTTATTCCGAATCCCATATATTTGATACCCCCCTCCATGCATTAAAAGTTATAGGGAAAAAAGTCCTTAAGTGGTTCCAATTCATGTTCAGAAATACCATGATTTAACATATACAATTTTGTTATGTTCATCATCCCCGAAGCCTTGTAGAAAGTATCCAGTATCCTTTTATAATCCCACCACTCCCCCACATGGGAAATGTCAAACATCATAACATCATTTATTAGAATCATACGTGTTAATCTGATGAGAGAACAAATCTTAATACCAATAATGTCACCATTGTTTTTACAGTCAACAATCAACCTACTCAAGCCTTTGATAATAATCAGAAATAATAGTGGGGATAAATGGCATCCTTTCCTTACCCCCCTGTCGCCTCTGAAGGAGTTGGTAGGTGATCCATTGATCAATACCATGCAAATGACTAATTATGCACACACCATAATCCAATTAGTCAATGCCAGATCCAAACCAACCTGCAAGGGTATCAATCTAAGAAAGCCCCAATCCACTCTATCATATGCTTTTATTAATTCCAATTTTAAAACCACGGCATGTTGCCCACATTTCTTAATGCAATGGAATACTTCTTGTGCCACACCAACAACATCATTGATATGACGATTCTCCATAAAACCAAATTTCTCACTAGATATACATCTAGATAACACTGGTTTAATTAGTCTAGCAATGATTTTTTATATAACTTTATATATTAGATTGCAAAGTGATATGGGCATGAAGTTACTGAATGAAGTAGGTTTCGGTATTTTTGGGATTAGAGCTATAAATGTAGTATTCATCCCATCGAATACTTTCCCTGATAGCCTAGAATCCTCCACCACATTTAGAATATCACTACCCATAATATCAAATAATTCCAAGAAAATTTGACCGTCCAACCATCTGGGCCCAGACTCTTGGACTTAGAGGAACCTTTCAAAACTAATTCAACTTCATTAATGGTAAGTAGGTTCCCAACAATAGAGCACTCTTGATTGTCAAAAAATCGAGGAAATTCCTACACAATATGCATTTGATCTACAACTAATGTGTCCCTTGGATCTGAGAACAATGAATGGAAATGACAAACTGCCTCTGTCTTGATATTCTCATTATCTCGTACCATAGAGCCACCATCTTTTTTTATTTCCTAGATGGAATTTTTTGCCCTACAATCATTAGCAATTTGATGGAAGAATTTAGTATTTTGATCTCCCAAAGATAACCAGGTAGCATGACTCTTAAGTCACCACTTCTCCTCCTCCATAATAAGACAGTTTTTTGGTAGCCTCTGCTTCCAACAATCTCTCTTTCACCTCATTAAGAAATGAACCAGTCCTGAAATCTTCATGAATCTGCTAATCGCTAACTCAACCTCCTGAATACCTTTTTGAAGTTTAATCTTGCGATCCTTTTCCCATGTAATAACTCGACTCTTAATCACTGTCAACTTCTCAAATAATCTCATCATTGTTGATGGATGTGCTATTGAAGATAATGAAGACCATTCCTTCCAAACCATATCTTTGAATTCATATTCGCGTGCCCATGAATGGTTGTATTTGAATGGGTAAAAAGTCTTATCTCTTGCTGGTTCCAATTGTAGAAAGATGGGAAATGATCTAAAATAGGAAAACTTTCCACCCAAATTCTATACATCCCCATGGAAGTGATCAAATATTCAACAATTAAAAAACGATTCAATCGTTTTCCAACAACGTCTGATCCCAACCTCTTATTTTTCCAAGTCGACATTATAGGGACTTGAGCAATATCAACAATGGATCCTATAGAGAACAAGTTCGTGAAGAAATCCCCCATGGGATCAAGGTTAGCCTTCTCACCCCATACCTCTACAACCCACACAATGAAATTAAGATCACCCCCAAAAATAAGGGATGGTAGTTTTAAGATATTATCCCTTTGAACTTGTTCCCAAAACTGATATCTATCCATCTAGGGTTTGTAGCAATTGATTAAATGTATTTATGCATTGAACCTCGTAAAAGTGCCCACAATAAGGATCCCAACTGCAGTGTGGAAAGGGAAAAATCTACTCTTCTTGAGATTCCAAGTAGTAATAAAATCCCCTAATAGACTCGAAGAACGATGGTTGACATCTCCCAATCAGGAAGCAAAGTGCCAAAGAAAGACCCGACCTTCTCATCTGAAACCATAGTTTCTTGCACAAAAATGATATCTATTTTGTTAGTCGCAAAAAATATCTTAAGGGACATTTTTTTGGGGTGTACCCCAACTCCTTGGATGTTGATAGAGATTACATCATTTTTTGGCCTTGGAAAGGGCTTTATTTGCTCCATGGGCCCTGAGATCTAGGGAAGCAAGTGAAACCTTGGAATCCTCTAACCGGCCCCCCAATTTGGAGGTTGAGGTTTTGCGTGCACTTCTCGTTTTGAGGGGAGATAGATCAATTGCTAACCCACTTTGAAAGGCTATCCACTTGAAAAGAGCCATTTAGGATTATTTTGGACCCCTGTTTAGGGATGTTACCCACATATATCGATAATGGTTTCTTTTTTTCGACCTCACAACAAGAGAAGGGAATCAATGGTTCTTGTGGTGTGGAAGCACCATAAGATGGAGCCTTTATATCTACACAAAGATTATTAACCACAATCACATGATCCATCTGTAAAATAGGCGTTGTGAGGCCATGGCTTACAGAAGGTAATTCATTCCCTCCCCCAATAGAAAGGTTATTATCATGTCCCTCCAAAGTATTCAGAATCTTCGTAGGAGAGACCGATGACTGCATCCCCCGTTGGTCATCTAGAACTTAGTGTCCCTAACCCTACCTCTTGTCCTATCCACGTGGCTACAGTTAAAATCCCCATCTGGCTTGTGACTGCCAAGGATTTTATTAGAAAAAGAGCAACTATATATTTGATCTATCTCATCTGAATTAAAAGAACTGAAAAGAGTCGAATCCAAAGCTTTTAACTTACTGATTCTGCTTAGCAGATCTTTTTCGCTCAAAACGGTGCTGATGGCCGTGGTAGGTGATTGTCATTGGCTCGAGCCATCAGATCCCTCCACATCATTGTATTCCTTAGACGATTATTCATCATAAAACCCATAATAGTCCTCACACACAAATCTCAAGCTATAAGATTTATAAGCCTTCCATAGATGACCCGCCTCTTTGCATCTCAAACAACGAAATGGAAGACCCAATAGTCCAGGACCCGATGATATTTCTTGTCCCTCAACTCGATCATAATCTCATCCAAGAAGCCCTTAGTGATATCGATCTCCATAATCTTGTCCATCCCTTTCAATACATCCTCCCCAACATGCAGGAAACACCCCAAATGGTTTCCAACCGCTTCAAATGCTTGACAATGCCACATAGAAAGTGGGAAATCAAGTAGAAGGACCTAGATATGACAGAACCTGTGTTTTTAGTACATGGGTCGAAATCTAAATGCCACCTTTTGAGCACGAGGCTTCCATTTTCTTTCATCCATGTTTGTTTTAGTATAGCCGTGGCATGGTCCGCATGATGGAAAATAAATCCATACCATCCCCTTGATAGTATGGAAATCTCCAATCTGTAACCAAATATTGGTTTCCAAGCTTCATCAACCCAAACTGAAATGTCATTATGGTTCATGTCTTTATAGCTAAATTTGCTGACCAACGAGGTCAATGAATGACTTACCACATGTTCCAACCCTAAGTCCCTGCCCATAACCATGTTCCTCCCGTTCGTCCCCATATTCCACTTCTTAGACTTCCTAATCCGAAACTACCCGGCCAAATGGAAGGATGATTTTCCTTTCGTCTTAACCTTGGAGGCATCCGAAGGATTGGAAGAAGCTCCAATATTCAGCCTTTGTTGAGTGTCGACAACTCCCACCTCAGCAGATCCCCCACCCCTAGTGGTCCCCAAGGTTTGTGGGACATATGTATTCAAAAGACGTTGTATGTCTCAAGCTACTGCCACCTATGTGGATGGAGCAATGAAAACCCAACCATTCCCCATTGGGTCCAAAACCTGCTTCTTCAGGTGTTTCTGGTAATACATATCCCAATACACTTCCTTCGACATGGGTAACACCTCCCTTTCTCACCATGCACCAGACTCCACATCAAACGACTCTAGTGGCATATCTTCCGCTTGCTCCACGTGCTCCATGCCTCGTTACAAGATAATACACTTACACCCTATACAAATCCCCTCTAGGGAAGACATGAGGACCCTTAGTCCTAGGTCTAAACAATATCCGAAGGTAAAGAGATAAAATGACAACTTAGGACAAAGCTTACCTGTTTAGAATATCCCGGGAACCGTCTAAAACAATGCTGTAAAAGAGGCCATCAAGGCACCGTAATGATTAACTCCAAAATGCGCCCAAAACCGACAAACACGGATACCACAAACCAACTTCCCCATATGACAAATAACAAAAAGTGACAGATTTAAAGACCACAAAAAGAAATTGCCAACTTGTAGCAAAATCCCACTATCTCGGATGCCACAAACCGACCGCAACTAGAGATAATAACTAAACGATTGTCGCCACAAGAAAAACTCTTTCCACAAAAAGCATGTAAATTGCTTAGTTGAGATCCACCCAATAACTATCAACCCCATTAAAAGCAATCTATAATAATTATTTAAAGATATAAAACCGTACCATTACCCATGAGGAAATGAAGCATATCTTAGACGAGCCTTATTTTATAAGAAACTTGAAAGGCCCTTACACCCTCACCCATATAAAATCCTCTTTTGAAACCATTTCAATTTTTAATATAAACATTAAAATATTTGTTATTAATATTATTTTTAAATTATATATTTCAACTTCTCATTTCAGTTAACATCTCCTTCATATTACTTTGTGAAAAGCTCAAGAATAAATGGGATTTCAAGATTTTATTATTTAATAAATTTATTACTTATAAAATAATTAATTTGTTGCAACTTACAAGGTTTGAAAGCCAATGAACTCTGTAATGGCAGCAGGCAGATTATTTATCACAGCCCAGGAATAATACGCGATCTGTTGCAGAGTAAATATGCTCTTGGCCGTCTCATTCTGTCACTGACTTTTTAACTCGAGCAGTGTACTAACGCACTGGTACAGGGCTTTTGCATTTGCACAAGCTATGAGAAGAGCAGTGAATAATATACCCTCAGTGATAATGATACATACACATAGCAGAGCTTAATAAACTCAGAGCCAAGCAGCAGAAGCAGGAACGGAAATGTAAATGGCGCAACCATCAAGGTATATTGGAGTAAAGAAAAAAATGGTATCCCAGCTGGAACTAAAGCTTCACCATAATCATATACACATGAAATATACCACTCTCAGAACACACTGCAACACCCACAAACCCTCGGTGATAACTCTGTGTCAGCAGGGTAGATTGAAAGGGGCTCTGCAGGACTGCCTGAACAGAAAATCCCTTCCAGAAGGAAAACTTATCCATTCCCACATGATTCAAACCGGAATTAAATCCCAGGGGAATAACAAGCTTGTGAGCATATATGCGAAATGCGGGAATTTAAAGGATGCTCGCAAGGTTTTAGACCAGATGTCAAAACATAACGTGGTTGCATTCACAGTCATGATTGCTGCTTATGCCAAGAATGGACTCTGTGATCAGGCAATGGAACTGTTTTATCAAATGCAGAAAACAGGAGTCCAACCCAATCAGTTTACATTTTCCGGCATTCTTTCGGCGTGTAAGAACTTGAAAACTCTCAGGGATATTCATGAAGAAGTTATTAGAGGTGGGTTTGAAACTGATGTCTTTGTGGGTAATGGACTAATAGATATGTATGCGAAATGTGGGTGTGTTGAAGAAGCACGCGAACTGTTTGACAAAATGCCTCAGCGAGATGTGGTTTCATGGAATGCCATGATTGGTGGATATACACAGAATGGGCATGTAACCGAAGCCCTGGAGCTGTTTGAGAGGATGCCCGAGAGGAGTGCGGTGTCCTGGAATGTAATGATTGCGGGTTGTGCCCAGAATGGGCATGGAGAGGATGCCCTGAAAGTGTATCGGCAAATGAGGGCCGAGGGCGTGAAGCCGAACTTGCAGACATTTGCTAGCGTGCTGCAGGGGTGTGCTAATTTGGAAGCGTTGGAAGAGGGGATGAAGATCCATGATGAGATAATTAGGAGTGGAATACAATGTGATGTGATTGTGGAGAGCGCGCTTGTGGATTTGTATGCAAAATGTGGGAGGATTGAGAAGGCAAGGGATGTGTTTGACAAAATGTGTCAACGAAACACCGTATCCTGGACATCTATGATTTCAGGATATTCACAGCTTGGACATGTTGATGAGGCTCTGGAACTTTTTCTGAAGATACCCAAGAGGGATTTGGTTTCATGGACTGCAATTATTGCAGGATACGCACAGAATGGGTATGGTGAGGAGTCGCTGAGGTTTTTCCATGAAATGCAAGTGGAAGGCATGAAACCAGACTCAAATACTTTTGCTAGTGTTCTCCCAGCATGTGCTGATTTAGCAGCTCTTGAGAAGGGTATTGAGATCCATGAAGAAATAGTCAGGAGTGGACTCCAGTCCCATGTCTTTGTGGCAAATGCCCTCATAGATATGTATGCAAAATGTGGTAGTATAAAGAATGCACGTGATGTGTTTGACAATATGCCTCAACGAAATGTGGTCTCATGGAATGCAATGATTGCAGGATATGCCATGCATGGCTGTGGAAGGGAAGCCCTTGTGCTCTTTGAACAAATGCAACACAATGGTATGAATCCAAACCATCTGACATTTGTGGGTGTTTTATCTGCTTGCCGTCATGCCGGTCTAGTGGACAAGGGCTTCAGATACTTTGATTGCATGAGTGAGAATTATCACATTGCACCGACGATGGAGCACTATAGCAGCATGGTTGATCTTTTGGGCCGTGCAGGGCACCTTGATGAGGCACATGATTTCATCAACAGAATGCCAATCAATCCTGATGCTAGTGTTTGGGGATGTTTGCTAGGTGCTTGCACCATCCATAACAATATAGAGCTAGGAGAACGTGTTGCCAAACGACTTTTTGAGTTGGATCATGAAAATGATACACCTTATGTGGCACTCTCAAACATATATTCATCAAGTGGTAAATGGCATGACAGTGAAAATGTGTGGAAAATTATGAAAGTTAGAAAGATTAAAAAGAAGCCTGGATGTAGTTGGATTGAAGTGAATAAACAGGTATTTACTTTCTTTGCAGGAGACGAGTCACAGCCACAGCAAGATAAAATTTATCCAGGGTCAGAGAGATTGCCTATGCAGATGAAGGTGACAGGTTATGTGCCAGACATACAATTTGCACTGAATGATTTGAAGGAATAAATCCTTGCCACTACAGGATAAATATTTTCCTTCGCCATAGCAAGTCTATTATGCAGCTATTGAGATGACAACAAAACTAATGATTAAATATTTTCCTTCGCCATAGCAAGTCTATTATGCAGCTATTGAGATGGCAACAAAACTAATGGCGGTGGGTACCTTGCTGAACACCCCAATTTGTTATTTCCGTGAAGGAACCATATCCATGGTGTAAAAGATTTCAACTACAGAGAAGCTGGAAATCGCATTTGGGGTTCTCAACAGATCCTCTGGGATAGCTATTTGAGTTATTAAGAACTACAAGCATGTGGTGATTACCACCTATGTTACACGAAGTTTCTGGTGTGTGGGGGTGCGGCCCGCGGGGGAGTGGGGATGCATGACCAGTGTGGTTAGAGCCTCCCCAAAATTTCAGGGCTTGCCAGGGTACAGCGGGGATTTCAAACATAAGGTTTCCTGGCCCGCGGGGGAGTGGGGATGCATGACCAGTGTGGTTAGAGCCTCCCCAAAATTTCAGGGCTTGCCAGGGTACAGCGGGGATTTCAAACATAAGGTTTCCTGCCCCAAATATATAAGAATGTATTAATTATTAAAATTTCAATTTGAAAACAAAACATTGTGAATGAACATTCGAGTTTGAACAATGAAAACCATAGTAGCAGGATTCAGCCATATTGACCATAAAATTCTGTACACTATAAATATGATATGATAGTGTCAATTGACTTTGTCTGTCTATGATAACATACTCCATGTCTTCTATACCTGTCCATTCATAAACCCAAAAAAACAGTTCAAAACTCCAAAAATATTATAAAAACCCTAAGAGAACCTATAAACATAAACTGAATCACGACTGAATAATTTTTTCTGATTTATTGTGCAGTTCCCGAGGCTGTAATTCTTCTAAAATTTGAAACAAAATGCATATTTTAGTAATTGTAAGATATATATTTCCATATTGGAGTTGTACTGGTTTTTTTGGCGATGTATTTTTTCCATACTGAATCGAATTCAAATTTATATGCATATCCAAATCTTGTTACTACGATCAAAACCATGAAAACAATAACATGATAGCATCACGACTCACAATTCAGCTCCAAAGTAAAGCACAATGCCAAACGAACCACCAGCAATAACAGTAGAGAAAATGGTGAATATGAATTGCTTGAGGGTTTGTAAGGATTTAATAGATGGTAGGAGGGTTGGTAGAACCCATTAGGAAAGGGTTAGAAGGATTAGGTTTATATGTTTTTCTTTATTTTTTTGGTGCACATTGGTGCCACGTGTTGGGTACGCATGGATGTCCCTCACCTGAAGGGGTTTGCGTGGGCATCCAGGACATGGGATTAAGTGACAGGTACATATCTCCCACGTCCACAGAACGTTATCTTGGTGATGGAATTTGACAGCCAAATTGCCTGTCATGAGGTAATTTGGCTGTCAAATATGCCCACAATTGTCCAATGCCTGTCAAAAATGTTTGTTAAGTATAAAGTGTATAATACGTTCGATCATATTGGCAAAACCATCAGATCTGCAGGGTGAATTTGTTTTCAAAGTCCAGCCCTGATTGCTCCCATCTGGAGCGTGCACGGTACACATAACTGTGTAACATCGGTCACCACTCTGCCACTGTTCATTTCTAAGATCCTGACATGAGAAACTATCCTCATAGATGCAAAGCCATTTCCAACCTTTCAAGGATGGACATTGTTCTTTGTGGGATTATTGGTGAGGCTAAATGTAATGAGCCAGAAACATATAATTGGTCATAATGAAATGTTCAGTCGGAAACATAGAATTGCATTCCTTTGGAAGCACCGTAGCTGAGTGAAGAACTATTTTTTGTTGATGGCAAACTTGATCATTTGGAAATCTAATGTTCTTTGGACAAAATTGGGAGAACCATGGCTTGAAATGGCACTGAATTCTAAAATCATGTGTTAACTGAATTCTAGAATTCCAGCCTGTTTAAATTGAAAGAGGTATCTCGAGCAAAACTCCTATACTAAGGCACCTTAGACTACAGGACACGGTAGAGTGAGCGGCAGGAATCTTGTTGCACACTTCTCAGCCTTGGATGTTACAAAAGCTGGTTGCTAACAGCTTTGTTGGTTATGGGCTTCTTCCTTTTCCTTTGAACCCTCACCCATTTTTCTTTTGGTCTCTTTAGGGTTTGTAATATTTGTTTTGGCATTATCCATGTACTTTTTATTTCTTTTACTTTTACAGTCCTTACAGAGATGCATTTGCACTTCCAATGCTTACTTATCATTGTACATTTAGTTCCACTGGGCAATTGATGGCACACAACATGGCACCGGGATCAGGATAGCATGGTTCTGTCATTTCTGCAAAATCAAATCTGCTATGCAAAGCAATATTGCTCTAAAATCGTAGGTAGTGGGCTTCATTCTGTATAATGTTCCCTTTGGCATTTTCCATATTGTATTGCAATTATTTTTTTGTTGCTTTGATGGATTGAAGGAGTTGGATGGACTTATACTGACTTGGATTATAGGTTGTCTGAGAATGCTAGTATGGCTAAAAAAAATCCTATTTATGCAGCTTAAAGTTGCTGTCTTTCTATCCTGAAATGCATCAGGTTCTATAGTCTGGGTGAGAAACAAGGATCATAAGGATTCATTGGATGCCCCTGCCTGTCTATGTTTATTTGAATAATTACTCGAGGGATTGATTTTTGAATTTAATGTTATTCTACAAGATTTAAGGATAGAGAGAACAAACAAAGCTTGTTAATGGGAGGGGCTGAATGGAATCCTTGTTTATAATGTATGAGAAATTTATTATGGGAGGGGGTGAATGGAATCCTTGTTTATAATGTATGAGAAATTTATTATCAAAAGCAAAGGCAGTGATCAAAATGGAAAGGCTTAACTTTTAAATAAATATTTTATTAATGTTATTTTTCAATACATCCCTTGAACGGTTCTAGAAGATTTTATCCTTCTATATCATTCATGAATCATATGTTATTATTACAGAACAGTCTCTAATATTATTTACATATATTTTTCCATTGGAGTTTTATAACTTCAAGTGTAACTTGGTAAGAGAAGGGAGTGTAAGGGAAGACATTATTCATTTGGATTCTATAGTCACTCCCTAGTCTCTAATATTATTCACATTTTTTTTGCCATGGCAGTTTTATAAATTTAAGTGGAACTACTCACTGAAGCGTGGTTTGGTGCAAGCAGAGGTGATTGGCATTAATGCAGAGACCTGGATCCCAAACCTTTCAAGTGTGTGGATGAGGCCATGTCCATGTTCTGGATGATTTTGATAAAATGGATACACCCCTCATAATGCAGCAGCATAGCGAAATGGACTCTATAAAAAATATTTTACAAAAAAAGTGGAACTTGGTAACAAAAGGGAGTGTAAAGATGGGCATAATCCAACTTGATTCTATAGCCCCTCGGAAATATTGTAGACATACTTCCACTTCATTGGAAAGCTTCACCATTGCTTCAAGATTCTCGATTCTATAACCCCTCGGAAATATTGTAGACATACTTCCACTTCATTGGAAATCTTCACCATTGCTTCAAGATTGATGGAGCCACTTTGGCCAGATTGCAACACTTTTTCCTTGGGAGTTGGATGATCATGAGTTGCATTTCATCTCTCCGATTTGCATTGTAGACAGAGGTAGCTGAATCCCCATTACCTCCCAGCAATCTTTGGAATAATGTATTGAAATAGGCAAGGGATGGTAATCTCTTGAGCTGCAATGATATCCTTAGCTGCATGAATATGTTAACCTTATATATGTTGATTCTCAATGTATTTGACATGCAAGTATGGTTGATAAAGAGGGAATCCGCCATATGCGATAGCAATGCTTCCTTTCGACATGTTTAAAGTAATTTGATCCACTAGCTGTCTGGCACACTTTCCAATTATCTTTTGGAAGAATATCGTTAAACACAATGCAATCAGTCATCCGAAGGAAATCGACACCGAGCTTTTCAAATTATTTACATCAATTGTCTTTCAAACATATGAATTTTCCTTTTGGCAATCTTTAGATCGCCTCCCTTGTCTTCCCTCCATGGCAAGGGTGGTGGGGATTTACTGGTGGAGGGGAAAATTGAGCTCCCAACTCATCTAAATTGCACTTGCTTTGGCAACAAAACTAAGTCCACTTCTTGTGCATAATTACATCTACTCTTATTAAAAAAAATGAAGAAGAAGAAAGTAAAGTTAAATGGTTGGAAAAAATAACCATAGTTCCGAAATTATTGAAAATCGAGAGGAATTAAAATGAAATTGAGATGTAAATTTTGTTGCTTTAAAGATTCTCAATGAAGATGGATCTATATGAACATCTCCATCATATTTTTATTCTTCTTCTGATTATTATTTAAATTTTGATTATAAGCTTAGATGTTATATACATCTTTTTTCTTTCTCTGCCCCTAAAATTGTATCTTATTAACTTAATAAAAAACTTGCATTTGAGGGGTTGCAGGAGAAGGGGATGTGTGGGGAAAGGGTTCTATTGAATCCCGATGGAAATGTAGAAATATCATTTTCTTGAGACATAGGTGTGACTACCAACAACCATGCTGAAGTTTATGCCTTGTATTTGAGATTATAAATCAGTAATGACATTTGCAGATTCTCTCTTAGTAATCAAGTAAGTGCAGAGGAGGATTGTTGAAAAAGGGACCCTACAGAGAAGGACCTTTGAAAAAATAATTTGGAACATCCAGGGTCTTGCTAATGTTCATCTCTTTCATGGTTGGCACTTCAACAACTTCATTTCCTATCATTTAGTAAATGATGTTGTATTTCTTGACAAGGGGGTCCTCGTAAAAATTGAGAACTCCCCGAGAATAGATGTGGCTCCCTAGCATTGGAATGATTAGCAACATGATGGCTTTAATTAACACAATCATACCCTTCATTGCATTAATAAGCACCAAAACAATTGGCAATTTCAAAATTGTTGGACTATGGAGAGTCTTTTCACCACTAAGTTGCCAAGGGGGTCATTGCACTCCCTCGTACTTTTTGCTCTCTCTCACTTCTTTGTATTTATTCCTAAGCATGTCTACCTTTATGGCATTTGTTTGTAGTTGCTTTAGTCATGGTGGGATTATTTATATGCAGTTTATTTAGGTTTTGTATGGCTCTAGAGGTGTGGAATGGTGCATAGCTTGACTCGCTAGTGAAAAATTCTAAGGATGTGCTCTTTTGTGGCGATTACAGAAAAATTCTAAGGATGTGCTCTTTTGTGGCGATTAGATTCTAAACGAGGTAATGTTTTTGGTTCTGAATTGTTTGGTTTTTTAATTTTGAAGCGTCATCAATCCAAGGGTTTCCGTTCCATTTGTTTTGTGGCATTGAGCCGTCGATCCCTTGGTGATCACGTGTATCTTCATTTTGAGCTCTTGATTATGCTTATACGGTTGTTCTAGGTTTTTACTTTTTTTAAAGATTGTGTTTTGGGCTTTTTCTCTCTTTAGTTCTAGCATTAATATGGCCAACCCCTCAAATATGGATCCGATTGGTGAATAAGACACAATAGAGATCAAGAAAATACCTTAAGAGGAAGCACAACCAAATGGAAGGCATGAGACATGCGATTGATTATCTTAGCTTACATATGGAAAAGCAGGAAGCCAAGCAAGAAGAAACATAGAACAATGTGAAGGAGCTGGGGTTTAAAATTGACAAGCTTGCTAGTGACATTGAGATGTATTACAACATAATCCTTGGCTTTTCTCATGGAGTCCAGTCTACCATTGGTTAGCCTTTAATTTCTAGTGGTTATGAGCTCATGGAGAATGAAATAGTCCAACAAACTGCCATGGAAGTCATTGAATAACCTTTCACTCATCATGTCTAGGGACCTGATCAAGATGACCAATATATGGAGGAAGGCCACAGTGGCCATTGTTTCAATAAATTTTTATTTTATGTATTTCAATTACATATTTTTGCTTGGCTAATATGTAAGGAAATATTGTTATAGGTTTTCTAGGGAGTTAGTGTATCGGAATTTATACAAGCATGTTATGGAAGAATTTTGTTCCCTTTTTCAACTCATAGAGCCATTTTTGGGCCATCTTAACTGTTTGTAATCTTATGGCTGCACCACAACCCTTTTAATATAATATATACTTGTACCTAACAAAACAAATTGAAAAAGAAGCTTACATTCCACAAACATTGTAAATAACATCATATCCTTAACAAAAAACAAAAAATCATCTATCCTTTGACAATCCTTCATCTCCGACTCATCACAACCATATCCTTAATTCATCTTGTCCGTAACTCTTTCAACAAGCAACATTTTGTAATAATTACATCAGAAACACTGATTACCACTACACCTATACATCATTATATCCATATACTCATCATAGTTTTTAGATTGATCACTAGGAACAAATTAAAAGATTGGTAGTTGACTTCCTAATTGGTAGATCCTTGCTCTAAATTTAGACTGGAAACCTAAATTTGGCTCCATCAATAGGGCCTTTTTTGACAACTCATTCACACAGTGATTCAATTTTGTAAATGTGATGGAAGGAGATACTTGGGATCCTCTCTCTCATACTTTTAACATGATACAAAAATAGCCTTAATGTCAAATTATCCATCATAAATAGCCATTTCATCTAGTTTATGACTTCAAGCGATCCTCGAAGACTTTGATTTTTTTGG
Source organism: Pseudotsuga menziesii (assembly GCA_001517045.1). Classification (NCBI taxonomy): domain Eukaryota; kingdom Viridiplantae; phylum Streptophyta; class Pinopsida; order Pinales; family Pinaceae; genus Pseudotsuga; species Pseudotsuga menziesii. The sequence continues at coordinate 279,729 of LPNX010874253.1, forward strand.
ACACCAATTTCTGCTGTCATCCTCAACCGTTGTTTCATAGCATCAACTGTAATAAATTGTTGGAGCCTTATCCCAAGCTAATTGTACGAGTCTTGGAATAACTATCATTTAAATGAAGAATTCATCCAACGTCTCTCCCTCTTGGAGGAAGTCGTTGACTAGCATCATCAAAGTAAACCCAAGTTGCATACTTTTCAATTGGAGAGTGTAATAGCTTTCTCAAACTTATTTGAAGCATGTGTTGGATCTGTGACAGTCTCGCTACATTAGTGCTTTATGAAGTTAATTTCGCTATTATAAAAACTCCTTTTGCCTCTTATTTGCTTATATATGATGGTGCTTTAATCCTTTTGTGAATTTATAATTATGCATGTTTTTTAAACTCATCAAGTACATGTTTTTTTTTGTAAGTTAGGAATCATATTAAAATACATAAAATAGTGTACAAAAATACTGTGGTAGGGAGCCTCCCATATCGAGAAAACAACTCCCTACAGAGTCAGTTGGGGCTCTCCAGAGGAGAAAACAACCCTTTATCATATTGGCGTTATCAAAGTCATAGTACTGTTTGTGAAAAAACATCATAAGCTCATAGGCTATCACAAGTTCATCATTTACATAACAGAAAATGTTTGGCATTCCTGAAACAGAAAAAAAAAAAACAATTAATCAAAATAAGCTACTTAGTAGCTGGCTCTGGTACCTCGTTGCAGAGTGGAAGCTCTGGGTTCCTCTTTGAGTTTGGACTTGTCTTCGTGCTTGATGTAGGGTGATAGGTGTCAGAGTCCTTGCCATCCTCTACCTTAGCCTCCGAGTTGGTACCGGCTACTATCTGTAGACTGCATTTTTCATGGTTAGGTTCTTCTTCTTTAATCCTAGTAGTCTCCTCAGGAACAGTCGCTTCATCGCTTTGCTCATTGTTCTACTAAAAAATTGCCATGACAATCCCATCCTCCACAACGGTCATGAGTAGGGGTGAAGGAAGGCGAAAGATGAGAGCCACCTCTGCACACCAATCCAGGATTTTTTGGACCTTGTCTTGAAGCTCTAATAGCCGCACCTGACATTCTTCCTCCACTTCACTGAGATCATTCCTCAGGAGGAGAGCACTAATCAGTCTAGCAAGCTGCCCTGGGAGGCATGTATCTGCTTCCCCACGATTGGGGTCTGCAGCTCTACCACCTCGCCTTCCTCTCCTTCCCAAGCGCACCATATAACACCACAAGAGTTTCAGGGTTGATAATTGTCCATTGTAAACAGAACGCGATATGTCCCCCACCCCTAGGAAGGCCGTGCATGAAAAATGCAGGAGGGATGCTGCTTCGGGAAAGCATCATAGTTGATAAGAAGATATCCACAATAGAGGGGGAGTAAATGACACTTGTGCGACCTTGTTGTGTCTTATCTCAACCTCATAAACATCTTCAATGCAAGGGTTGGGTGGCAACCAGGCCTGGAATTTCAAATTTCCAGTGCCTATCATCTGAAAATTTGGTGACTTTTTCAAGTTTTTGGTGCCTGACATTTTACGTCTCAAGCAATTTCGTGCTTGTCAAATTTTTTTTTATGTTATAAGTAAGTGTGATTAAAACATTCTCATAATTTTTTTTATGTTATAAGTAAGTGTGATTAAAACATTCTCATAAAAATTTACTTCTCTCAAAATGTGTTACAACACAACAAGCCAATTTTAAAATGATAAAAAAAAAACTTCATAGATTCAGACGGGGAAAATTCCGAAGGCTCTTTAAAGCTAGAGAGTCAAGGGCTAATCTAGCTGGAAGATATACATCAAGCAACCAATATTTTCTACTTATATCAACGTTAAATGGTATTTGCTGGTTATGACATAAAAAAGAACGTTTTTTATTGTAAAAAAGTGCAAAAAATAAGAAACAAAGGACTTCTTGTAGGCGTCGAATTACTTTCTATTAGGAAAGCTAAGCGACCCTGAGAAGTGCAGACTTTTTCATATGACTTCAGAAAGAATGTCAACAAATATTGATGGCACATTCTAGTAGTGCTTAGCGCTGGCACTGAGTAATACGATACTAATTTATAACGACTTTTAAGAAGTCTTTACTGATTCGTTAATCTCCTCTTCATAATACTTCTCATTAGGTGTTAAAATATTTGACAGGATGTCTAAATTTATAAACGCCATATAGACGTTTTTGATATTTTATTAGCTGTCAATATTGACGTTCCCGTTTTTAAACTACATGTCAAATACGTGCTACAAACAAAAAAACGTTCTGTAGGCCATCAAATTCCAGGCCTGGTGGCAACTGCGCGATCGTCCTCTCACTTGCGTATGCTTGCCACATGTGCCCACCCATCCCATCACACATTAAACGCTCCAAACTGGTGGTTGACACCCCATCTGAGGACTCATCGAGTACCTATTGTATAAATATATTTTAAACAATTAAATTATCAGATAATGATAATTGTCTTATTGTTGTTTTGATGAATGTAATTAACTGTGTAATATGGTGTGATTATAGTTCAAGTCTAGCTTTTGGATTTAATTATAACATGATTAACTTTTCTCTCAGATTTATTTAGTAACTAAAGTTTTGATTTGCTCTCAGCTAAGATAGAAAATAGCTTAGATAGTTTAGATTAAATTAGTGATAAGTTTCCGTAGCTACTAAAACTTCTTTTCTTTGGCTGTTGAAATAGTTGTAGACTAATTTAAATTTTGTCATTAATTAGTTTACATTTCAATTAGAAATAGTTAGGTGCATTTTAGGTTTTAAGAAAAGATTTCAAACAGTAAGTCTCTCTTACTTTAGAGAGTAACACATGCACAGAAAACATTGCCTTTATTCTTGTAAGAATCAACAATCCCAAACTAACCGGGGACTGCCTTAAAAACCCTTTTTGGGTTGTTTCTTCCTAGTTGATGAGTGAACACCTTTGTCTGTCAACAAATGGCAATAGAGGGAGGGCCTCCGTAAAAATGAATAGCCAGTCAAAGTAACCCTAGCCCTTTTTTAGTCTAAAATCCTGTAACTTCATCTCATTTGTCAACATTTTCTTCAATTTGAAGTTATTTCCACACCTCTTGTAGATGCAGTTAGAGATGTAATTGAACTAGATAGCTCTTGTTCCCGCTATACTCATGAAGATGTTGATAGAGTCATTCAAGGATCACGTTGTGTTTTAACTAGATATTATTCTTGACTTGCCAGTGTTCCACCAATGGATCATGGTCTACCTACATGACTTCATCCTCATGTTGATTTAACAACTGCAAATCAAAATCCTGGAGAGACTTCCGAACCTGTGGTAGGGACTCCTAATTATCATATATGCAACATCCTCAGGGGAATAACTAACACAAATATTTCACAATGATTACTTGCCTCTTGTGTATCTGATCGATCGCCATCCCCTTTGAAGTCATCACCAAATATTCCTAGCGATTCCTTTAACAAGGATTCTTTTGAAGATGATAATTCACAAAGTCATTCATTTGAAAACTCATCATCGCACAACATAGCTGATGTTGGAGGTCCAAATCCCAATGCCAATATGCCTTGGCTATGACGAGGTGATTTTGTAGTATCGGGTTCACAACGTAAACTACCTAAACATCTGGATAGGTTGCTTCCCAAGTTTAAACCTAATCACAAAGGAATCTATAGACAACCATGTCAACAAGTTCATACTAGTTGTTCAACATGAAGATGTCGTATGTCGACTTTTTCCTTGTACTTCAAAGGGAAAGCCTCTATGTGGTACTTTTCACTCGCCAAGGGACTTATTACTATTGGATTGATTTTAACCTAGCATTTCTCACCAAGTTTGGCGATGATAAATCACTGACAATGCTAGCAATGGAACTGTCCAGATTAAAAATGGATGGTAAAGAAAAATTAAGGATTTCAATCAATGATTCTTAACTCTTAGGAATAAAATTCTGGAAGCTTCTTAGGCTCCTAAAGATATTATTATTGAAAACTATATTTCAACATTACCATTGTCTACTGGCATGCTTGTAAAAAATGTTTCCAAGGCTACTTTGTTCAAACATTTCAGGAAGCTGAACGAGTATAAGGAAACATGATGAGTTACAAAGATGATTATATTCTTTAGACTAATCATTTACCATATAGAAAACCTGAATATGAGATTGAATAATTACAATTAACACTTACGGCAATGGCCAATGAAATTAGTGATCTTAAAAGGAAGAGTGGGGAAGGTACTTCGAATAGGGGGTGTTGTCCGCCGATTGCACACCAGCAGCAGAAATATTCTGAAAGCTATCTCTTCACTTGAGAAAGTGGGAGAGGTGTGACCTTGGGGGCAAGCATAGAGCTAGGTACTGTCACCTACTCCTAGCTCATCCGTTTAGGCTAACTCCTAACGAAGCCAAGGGGGGTAGTCCCTAACAAAGAGTTTTCTATGGCTCAATGTTTTAAGTTAATTTTTAGATGTTTCAGATGCGGATGTGTGTTGTTTAGGATTTATTGTGATTTAAAATGATTAATGTGATGAATTGAGCACAAGACAAAGCAATCCACGTTGCTATCACTGGAATTGAAACATAGACAAATATTTGAGAACTTCACGAAATAGATAAAGCATTCACAGATATGATCTATAATCAAACATTCGATGGACAAATGGCCCAGATTATCAACAATGCGTAAAAGATAGGACCAGTGCCTATGGAGTCAACTTATCAGAGATGCTTCGAATGTAAATATGATGTGAATCCCAAAAGATGCTAGTGAATGTGAGGTTTTGCAAGTGCTCTTGGTAAGTTTTAAGAGTTTTTACTTGTGATCTTCGCTTATGGTAGCTGGATGTCCTAACCGGTAATACCTTCAGTGGCTCCATTCAAAGACATGACGAACCTGCCTGGGGTCAAAGGTAAGTGTTCAATAACTTAACTACTAGTGCCCAGATTAGGTAGCCCGGCGCCCACACTTGGAAGTTGCCCACATGCCTCGGTATTTATCGAACAACGCCGGTGCGTTGGTTATGGGGAAAAGTTTTAGTTAAGTTCCTCTTATGGGGTTTAGAGATCCAATGCCGTTTCTGGTTATTTCGATCTAGGATCGGTCAGAGCATACTCCGGCAAGGAGGAAAGGGGGTTAATTAATTAAAATGGGTGTGAGTTGCGAATTTTATTAAGTTAATTAATTAAATGCTCTCTGATAGAGAGTGCTCTTGATTTGTATTCTTGCAAGTTCAAGAGTCTTACTTATGGATTATTAATTGATTAAACAAGCACAAGATGTGGGTTGCGAATTTTATTAAGTTAATTAATTAATTACTTTGGGTGTGAGTTGCGAATTTTATTAAGTTAATTAATTAAATGCTCTCTGATAGAGAGTGCTCTTGATTTGTTTTCTTGCAAGTTCAAGAGTCTTACTTATGGATTATTAATTGATTAAACAAGCACAAGATGATATTAGTTGTTTAAACTCTCCGATAGAGAGCACTCTCCACCTTATGGTGAGATTCAAGAGATTTAAGTAGTTGATTAATCTTAGAAAGATAAACAATTTAAACTGAATAATCAACTTACAAGTGATGAATTAACAATTAGTGATCTAAGCATGAGATGTATTGAATGATGAAAACTAGCACTACTCATAGTATACACACAACACAAGCCTCCCCAAATGGGGGAGGAAGAGAGTGGGGACTTAAAAACCCCACTCAAACAGAGATCTTTTATTAAACTTTACAATGTGCCTTAAGGAACCTGATCCTTGAAATGACTTTTCAGATAAAGGCAAAGTAACTCTACAAAAATTATAACTTGTAAAAAGAAGAGTTCCTGGTATTTTTACTTTTGAGATCTTTTACTAAACTTTGAAAAGGGTAAATAGAAGAAGTTTGAAGAGAGTAAAAAGAACAAAAGGAAAGAGGGATGAAACAATAGAAGATGAGAGAAGGAAGGCAAACAAACTAAGCAATGATCAAAATGAAAGAAAATGGAGAATAGGGCAGCCAACTAAAAAGCTAAGGGATGAACAAAATTGAAGAAAATGGGACAGCGAACAATGAAATAAGTGGCTATCATAAAAAGTGCAAAACGAGACAACGAACAATGAAATAAGTGGCTGTCATAAAAAGTGCAAAACGAGACAGCAGACCATGAAATAAGTGGCTGTCATAAAAAGTGCAAAATGGGACAGGGAACCATGAAATAAGTGGCTGTCATAAAAAGTGCAAAACGGACCAGCGAACAAAAAGTAAAAGAAATGGCCAAAAACAAGGTTAAAGGAAGCCCGAAAACTAGGGAAAAAAGAGGCAAACAAGGGAAGAAAGCTAGGGCACACTAGGGCTGTCCAAAATGGAGAAAATGGATGGTAAAAGAGAGAAAAACGGGGCAGCGATGAAGAAATAGTGAGAAAAGACAAACAAGTCAAGGAGGAAAGGGGATAGCAAGCAAGGAAACAAAAAAAATCAAAGAGCAAAGGGAGAACTAGAGGAAGAAAGTTCGGTAACCAAGAAAGTGTTCAAATTTATGAAAGAATTTGAGATGGAACTTTGGAGGAAGATCTCCTTGTTTTTTCCTCTTGGAAAAAGCCAAACTCTCTGTAGGTCCTGAAAGTCAACAATGTTAGAAGGTTCTTATGATGATGGAGATGAGTTTGATACAGCTGAGCTCACACCCTTTTCCAAATGGCAAGATCTGTAAAGACAATCCAACTTGATACCCAGTGAGATCAAACAATAAAAACTAGTATGCTAGGAATATGCAAATCAAGATCAATACTTCATATAACTGA
>LPNX010874253.1:290120-303254 GCA_001517045.1 Pseudotsuga menziesii
ATTTTTCTTAGGAGGCCCATTTTAGACCCCAAAATTCCTCTAATGGATCCAGGAGCTAGTCTTAGTTACATTGCACCTAAAATAGTAGAAAATGCAAGTTATCTGTTGAAAAATTTGAGAATTTTTGGTTAGTTCAGTTAGCCACTGGTGCTAAAAGAAAGGTAACTTGTTTTGTAAAAGAATGTGCAGTAGTTATGGATCATTTTGAAACTATTGTCAAGCTTAATGTTTTGCCTCTTGGTTCTTATGACTTGCTGATTGGTATGGATTGGTTATAACAACATAGAGTAATTCTAAATTGTTATGATAAAACATTCACATGTTGAAACAATGACGGAAAACCAGTAAGTGTTAAAGGAATTCCTAGAAAAACCACTATAAAGCAGATTTATGCTTTACAACATAAAAGAGCTGTTAGGAAGGGATGTAAAGCTTATGCAGTAACTATAACTGATGAAGAGAGTTTAATCAAGACAAATAATTTAAAATTGGAAGACATACCAGTCTTAAAAGAATATATTGATGTATTCCCTGAAGAAATTCCAAGACTACCTCCAAAAAGGGAATTGGATTTCACCATTGAACTAGTACTGGGTGCGGTACGTAGTTCAAAGGCCCTGTATCGAATGAACATATTGGAACTTAATGAACTAAAATCTCAATTAAAAGAACTAATTGATAAAAAGTATATTCGACCTAGCGTGTCTCCCTGGGGGTCACCTGTCATCTTCATTAAGAAAAATGACGGAACTATGCGACTTTGCATAGATTACCGTCAGTTAAATAAGATGACCATAAAAAATTGATATCCGTTGCCCTGCATAGATGATCTATTTGATCAACTACGTGGACCCATAGTGTTCTCAAAAATAGATTTAAGATCTGGATATCATCAAGTAATGGTTAAAGATGAAGACATCTTTAAGACAACTTTTAGAACTAGATATGGTCATTACGAATTTGTCATAATGTCATTCGGGCTTACTAATGCCCTAGCTGTTTTCATGTGTTTAATGAACAACGTTATCCATAAGTATTTAGATAAGTTTGTGGTCATACTTATCGACGACATTCTAATTTATTCAAAAACTGAAGAAGAACAAAGAGAACATCTAAAAATTGTTTTGCAAGAGTTGCGAGATCATCAACTCTTCGCAAAGTTTAGTAAATGTGATTTCTTTAAGGATAAGATTCAATATTTAGGTCATGTGGTGACCAAGGAAGGAATTTTCATAGATCCTGAAAAGATAAGGGCAATGGAATATTGGCCGGTTCCTAAGGATGTGATGAATGTTCGATCTTTCATGGGTATTACCGGATACTACTGGAGGTTCGTTGAAGGTTTTTTGAGGATTGCAAATCCGATAGCTTCCTTGCAGAAGAAAGGAAAGAAGTTTGACTAGAATCAGAAATGTGAGGAAAGCTTTAAAAAGTTAAAAACTTTATTAACCAGTGCACCTATTTTAAGAATAGCTGATCCTAATAAAGAATTTGTAGCGTGCACTGACGCCTGTAATGATGGCTTAGGTGGTGTTGTAAATCAAGAAGGACATGCTATTGCCTATGAGTCTAGGAAGTTAAAAATTCATGAAAAGAATTATGCAACATATGATTTGGAATTAGCAGCTATTATACATGCTTTAAAGATGTGGCGACATCACCTAATTGGCAGAAAATTTATTTTAATGATTGATAATAAAGGATTGAAGTATCTATTAGATCATCCTAATCTAAATGCCATACAAGCTAGGTGGTTAGCTTTCTTAAGCGAATATGATTTTGAAATTCAACATATAAAAGGTAAAGAAAATAAAGTTGCTGATGCATTAAGTAGGAATGCAAGGTTGAATTTTGTAGCAGCTATCAGCACATATGCTACAGATTTGGATGAACAGTTTAAATAAGGAATAGAACAAGATGAAAATTACCAGAGTTTGCAAGCTAAAACTAAATAAAATCCAACAGAAAGCTTAAGTAAAGGTTACAGTTTAAATGCAAAAGAATTTTTATTGTATAAAGACAGAATGTTTGTGGCTGATGTACCTAAAGTTAAGCTGTTAATTCTGGATGAAATCCATAAAACTCCATATTCAGGCCATCCAGGTTATCAAAAGACTATAACTATGCTAAGAAAATAGTATTTTTGGCCAAATATGAAAACTGAAGTAGCAGAATATATTGCTAGGTGTTTTGAATGTCAACAGGTAAAAACTGAACATCAACACCCAGCTGGTTTGCTTCAGCCATTACCCATTCCTAGCTGGAAATAGGAGATAGTTAGTCTATATTTTATTACTGGGCTGCCTAAAAATCAAAATCAGAATGATTCTATCATGGTAGTAGTTGATAAGTTAAGCAAAACAGCTCACTTTATACCTATTAAAACTACTTACAAAGCTGTAAACATAGCTGATATTTTTCTAAAACAGATTTTTCGATTGCATGGAGTACCAAAAGTCATAATCTCAGATAGGGATCCTAAATTTATAACGAACTTATGGAAGTCTTTGTTTAAAGGGTTAAACACTACATTAAATTTTAGTACTTCATTTCATCCTCAAATAGATGGACAAACTGAAAGGGTAAACCAAGTACTTGAAGATCTATTAAGAATGTATGTGAAATTCCAACCAGGCAAATGGGAGGATTATTTGCATCTGGTAGAATTTGCTTATAATAATAATTATCAAACATCAGCGAGATTTAGTCTTTTTCAAATTTTAAATGGACGGAAATGTAATACTCATATTTCTTGGAGTAATCCCGTGGATAGACTGGTATTAGGTCCTGAACTGTTAAAGGAAATGGAAGAAATTGTAAAATAGGTTCAGGGTAATCTGAAAGTTGCACAGGATCGGCAGAAAAGTCAAGCAGACTTGAGAAGAATTCCAAAGGAGTTTCAGGTAGGTGAACATGTGTTCATCAAGGTAAGGCCCAAAGAGAGCTCTCTGAGATTGGGAAGTTGTGAAAAATTGGCACCTCGCTACTGTGGTCCATTTGAAATTCTGTCTAGAATTGGACAAGTGGCTTATCAACTAGCATTACCACCAAATTTAAGAGTACATAATGTTTTTCACATTTCTGTTTTAAAGAAATATGTTCATGATGCTACTCATGTTGTTAACTGGAATGATGTACAGGTAGAACCAGAAGGATATTTTTTGGTGGAACCAGACTATATTCTCAGGTGGAGGGAGATCACACTTCGGAACCATACCATTGGACAGGTGAAGGTGCAATGGAAGCACCTTATTCCAGAGGAGGCCACCTGGGAATTGGAAAGTAAAATGCGGGATGCATATCCAATTCTGTTCCAGGAAAATTCTGAAGATGAAGAATAAATAACATCGATGACGATGTTATATTCTAAGGGGGTGTGTTTGTCACATGCCCCAATTTTGCAAAAATAATATTATCATATTTGATTTTATTTCAAAACAATATGTTAAATTTTATGCTAAGTTGTAATTGATGACTCAACAGAGTCAAGGATGTTGAATGTAATTCTGAATATTATAATTATAAATAAATAAAAGTGGAGACAATAACTTGGGAGAGCTGTTAAAAGAGTGTTTACTGGTCAAGTTGGTCGAGGAGACTAGCTCGAGAGCAAATAGACAAGTGGCAGCATCCTCAAACACTTCCAATGTTGCAGGTGGCAACCTCCCTACATTTGGTGTCATGATTCCCCAAGAAAGTGGGATCAGAGCAGGTGTCTCAATTAATGACAACTAACACAAAAAGTCCTAGAAAATCTTAATAAAAATTCCCATTGAAGAGAGCCGAGGCTGCTCATTTTGCAGAAAGAGAATCATTCAGGTGAATGTACTTCAAAGGATTTCATTGGGAAGGGAATTTTGTGGAAGGTGTTTGAGGGGTAAACTATAGAAAGTGATCTAGTGCAGCTTTTCAGCTGAAGGATCTTACTGTTGAGTGCAGAGTGATTACTGAGTCATTGGACTAGTATTTGGTTGCTGCTCCACCAGTTCTCATCCAAGGAGACCAGGAAACAGGTTCGAGGGTTCTGAGGAGACGTTGTTTGAGCACTCTCTAGGATTTTATAGGGAGGAACGACCTCCGAACGCTGTTGTTGTCCAGCTTAAATAGGTTCTACAGTCTTTTATTTTACTGTTTTTAAAGTTTATATGTGAAACTAAATGATCAATGAATGATTAAATGTTTGGTAGTGAACTAATAGAGATTGTAATCCTTTAGTTATTTGAAATGTTGAATTTGTAATTGATGAAAAATAATCCTACCTATGTTTTTTCACGTCTGGAATGGACCAGACCGTACTCTAGCACAGGAAGTATATTTTAAAATAGATGAAGGATAAGAAAGAAATCTGAAATGAAGAGTTATTATGTATTTCATAATATTGGAATCATTTCTTTCTGCAGATAGTTGTTTTCAGAAAAGAATATTAATCTGCCTAGTTAAATTTATTGTTTAAACCAGACTGTTGTAATAAAAATGCTAGAAAAGAAGTAGCCATAATATTTTATTGATAGTAATGTATTATATTCATGAGTTGTTCAAGTAGATAAGTTATTTCTTTTACACAGTATTTCCTTTTGTAAATTATACTATTAACCTGTAACAGAGGAAATAGAAACAACTCAGATATAATGCTTATCTCATTATGTTAAGCAAAGAATTAAGTATGGTTCTTTTAGTTTATTTCTTTTACTGATATTAATAACTAACTCAACCTGCAACTATTCGAACCCTGTGTAGGGTATAGTAACATAATTAAATTCTAAAGACAACTTAATTCAAAGATAAAGAATATTTTAACACAGAACTTATTTAACCCTAACAATATTTTTTATAGAATCAAAACAACTAAGATACAATAGTAACTTATGTTAAATTAAATAAGTATTTTAACAAGGAATTGTCCTTTAACTTTTACAAAAAAATTATACATGTAAATGAGTAATGACAGGGTCGAAACCCTTATTTCAATTCTTATTAAGCTAACAGAAATAATACTGCTGAATGAACCAAACTAATATAGACTGGTCACAGTCTTTATTAATAAAGTGTATGTACAAATACAAGCTTAAATAATTATAGTATACACATATAATAGTATTAACATAAACAATATCGTTTACAAATTAAAAATTCTTTAAACAAACTGAAGGAATCTTTAAAAAAAGAAACAAAGATTATTTCCATAAACCCTAACTTGGAAATCCTTGAGTCACTGAAATAGTATTTAATTGTTTTAACAGTAATCGAAAATAATGAATAACAATAAAGAAATTATTATCTTACAAGTTAAATAGGGTAAAAACCCTAGCTCGTGTTTCTGAGCAGAAATTACCCAGTATTTTTAATATACAAAACCATTACAGTCGAACCTAGGATAAGTAACAAACTATGTTTTTATATAAGCATTAAAAGGAAAAATTTAATTCATTCACACAGAGATAAAATACAAATACATAAAGGAAAACGAATTTAAGCTAACGACAGACTGTCTTAAAAGACATTTACATTATATCAACGAGCCCGAAAGTTGAACATAAATCAAAATTTAACAGAGTACAAAACCTTAGCTAAGAGCTGAGCACCCATATCTTGATATGGAGTATAAACAAGTATTAACAAAATATTACAAAACTGTAAGTTCTTCCCTAATATGAGAGGAGAGCATTACAAGTCACAGCTTAAAGCTAAAGTCACCTTGCAAAAAGCAAGGGTTATAAACCAAGGCATAAACTATAAAAATGAAGAACAACAACCCAAGACTGGGTGCGACACGACTGTGACTTCTTCCAACTGCAAAAGTCTGTACAAGCAGGTAGAACCATGTTTGAAAACTGGAGCTTACCGCAAATTGTTCGTGGAGCCATTTGAGCAGCGCGAGTGTCAACTATGGAGATGAGTTAACCCTGCAAATATAAAAACCAGAATTAATTAAAAAACATAATAATAAAGAACCCATATGCATAATGGAAACCGTAAATATTGCTATCTTTTAATTTTACTTACTTACCTCAGCTGGAAGTAAAAACGACGGAACCTCGGAGGAATAACAACACCACAACCAATGTTAAGAAGAGCCGAACCCTCATTCTCGCTGAGGATAGAGACGACGGGACTCTTGTTCATTTCACACTGACAGCAGGGGTGTAGGTAAGCTTGGGCAATGGCTACGAAGGAGTAAAACAAGCATGGAGTTGGACTGTCACCAACCCGCAAGCGGGAAAACTAAACTCCAAAACCCTACGATGAAAGAGCTTCACAATAATACACGCTAAGCTCAATTTTTCACCAATGACAGACCACGGTAGAAGAGTAACAAAGGGAGCTACAGGCGGGCCGTAAATCCATGTGCAAGGAGAGCAGTGAACCCTGACCAAAATAAAGAAATCATAGTGGAGGCGAGCAACAGAACCCAGCTCAAGGGAGTAAGACACGACAAACACAAGCGTTGGAGCCTCTGTAACTAATTTCCACTCACGGCCGCCATGGGAGCTTGCAAAGCAGCCCAAAGGGCCAACAAAAATGTCAGAACTTGAATAAGCCAAGGGTTAGGGTTGAAAATTATATATACAACCAGTGCATGGCCAAAGAATTTCCACATGGCTGCAATATTATAATCATGCAGTGGGTCGAATTTCCATTGTCACATGTGATCAATAATAGCCAATTATTCTGCCAAATGATTTCATTAAACAAGATATAAACATTAAAGTTTGCATGGGTTTCATATCTTACAATAATAGTTTTAACGTTTAGTGTATAGCTTATCATTTCCGTGGGTATGCAACGTAATGATAACGTTTACATAGCACTGAATATAATCTTATAGCCTCGTGACCCAAAAGAAAACCTTGCATATTTTATTGGTAAACAATATCATGAGAATTCACTAGTAAATCTCACGAGAATTGTATGTTCTAGATTGTAAGTTTATACTAATAATTAACATGGGAAATGTTAAAAGGTTATATTAACATTATTGTTAGTAATATGCATAATACATATGTAGGTATTAACCCCTTTTAGAATAGCTACAACTTATCAAGCTTATAGTAGCATCATTATTGTGTAATACGTGGTGTAATAACTAAGTTGTTACCAACAATAATTTAAGACAAATATGAAATCATTGTCATATAAACAGTCAGTTAATGGTGTAAGAATAACTATCTAATAGTTACAGTTTCTCTTACAGGGTGGCATGAAACTTTTTACACAACATTTAAGTTGAGAACATTGCATAGCATTGTTTTGGGTAGGTTCATAAATATTTTGCAAGTGCAACATTAATAAAACCTTATATGTTGATAAACAAATAAGTTTTAGGAACTAACAAAGTAAATATTAACAAAATGTGTAAGGGCAAAGTGAAATGCAAGAACATTTCCTATGAACTCTTTTATTTAGTTTAGATCAATGAGATCTTATCTTAGAATTTGGTTGTTTCTCTTCACTTGGAAAAATGGATTTATGTTTTTACCAAAATAATGAGGTTAAAATAAGATAAAAAGGGTGGCTCTATAAGAAAAACACCAACTTTGGAAGTTGTTCATAGATAGAACTTAATACAAGAAATGTATTATAGAATTGCTAGGATATGCATATTAAAATTAAGATTATCAAGCAGATAAGATAAAATGTTCAGAACCAAAGGAAGTGGTATTGTTGCTACGTACTCTACAGGAAGAAATACAATCCTTTGAACATTGTTTACAATAGCAACTGAAGAAAACATACTGTTTTACCTTACGGAAGTGGTTTGGATTACAACAACTTATCTACTAAGATTATTAATTTTTGCAAATAGAAATATTGTTGGATGCTTTATGAAATTTAAGACATTACTTGATCATTCATACCTATAAACCTGTAAGAACAAGTAATCCATCTGCGTTAGCGTAAATGCTAAGTAAGCCCCGGAATTCAAAGTCAGATTCCACCTACTGTCATAAATAGAACTCATCAGTAAACCGAATGTAGAAATAATGCGCAAGTTAAACTTAATATTGTGTTAATAAGAAAACTGCTGAGTTAACATAATTGAGTTTATGCAAACTAATCTATTAAATGTTTCTTTTATTTCTAACATTTAGCTGTTAGTAAACTGCAGTCTCAACATTTTATATTATTTCAAAATTTTAATTTTTTGTGAAAATTCGGGGTTATGACATGTGGTATCAGAGCACAATGTTCAAACACTAGGCCTTGATGAAGCCCAACTAGCTTTCTTGAAACAGTAAACTGAATTATCATGCTGACGTATTTTATTTTAAATGTTATTCAACAGAGAATTTTTTTTTCTGAAGTTTAACAGACAGGTATGGAAAGGCTGGAAGAATATGCAGAGGAGGAATCTCCAGTTACTGAACCAGAAAATTTACCAAGAGATCCTATACTAGAGGATTTAACTACCAATTCCTTAGAATTGTTACAAACTGTAAAAGATCTAAAATTTGAAATGGAGTTTGTAAAGCGAAAAATGAAAGGATTTTGAGGGCTCAAGAAGAGCTGAACCAGATCCTAACTGAAAAGTTTCAAACTGAGGGAAGGGGTAGAAGAATAGAATCGAAAGATACAAGTCATCAACGTAAATTTAAAAAGATGAAGCATACTAAAACTGAAAGTAGTTCATCTTTTGAGGTGTTTGGTGAACAACGAAATTACCATTCTACCAGTGACAGTAGTGATGATAATCAGTACAATAAGAAGAGGAAATACAAACCTTATGAGGAGATTTTTGGGGAATTCAAAAAGATAAAACCACTAACCTTTAATGGAGAGACTGAGAAGGGGGAGGAAGCTGAATCCTGGTTATGCAGGATGAAGAAGTACTTCCAAATATATAACTATTCTAACCAGTTAAAGGCCATAATGACTATTTATAACCTCTCAAGAAAGGCTGACATTTGGTGGCATGATTTGAAAAGAGTTAAGGGAATAAAAGAGAAGAATGTAAATTGGAGTACCTTTAAGAGGTATTTTAAAAAGAAATTTATGTCTGAGCAATATTATGAGGAGAGAGCAAAAGAGTTTTATGAGTTGAAGTTAGGATCAATGACAATGAAGGATCTGAACAGCAAGTTCTTAAGTCTACTTAGGTATGTACCATACCTTGTAGATGAGAAACCAAAGGTACAATGATTCCTTAGCTGTCTACCTTATCATATTAAGGACAGGATTGAATATGACAATCCAAAGAATTTAGAAAAAGCTATGAGGAAGACTAATTTCAGTTTTGAACAAAATCAAAAGAAGGAAATCTTAGCCAACTGGAAAGCCAAGAAAAATAATAATCAGTATGAACAAAAGAAGAAGGATTTTGTGCCTAATAGAAATTCTAAGAACAATAAGGCTTGAAATTATCCTAATAACAAGAACTTCCAAGGAAATAAGAACAATACACCCAACAATCAGAATAATTCTAAAGGTAAGGAATTTGCAAATAATCATGGAAAATTTACCAAGAACTTTGAGCGCAAAGAGCCTATCAAGTGCCGGGAGTGTAATGGCCCACACTATGCTTCAGTCTGTCCTAATCAGAGGAAGACTGTTAGCAACATTCATACTATACAGGAAGAGATGACGGCTGGGGAATTAGCAAGGACCATGCCCAGAATCAATGCAGCTTTGGAGAATCGACAAGCAAAATATCAGACTTCCATGGTGGAAGTAGAAGGTATGATAAATCAGACCCCTGTAACTATTTTGATTGATCCAGGACCTAGTCTTAGTTACATTGCACCCAAAATAGTAGAAAAATGCAAGTTATCTGTTGAAAAATTTGAGAATTTTTGGTTAGTTCAGTTAGCCACTGGTGCTAAAAGAAAGGTAACTTGTTTTGTAAAAGAATGTGCAGTAGTTATGGATCATTTTGAAACTATTGTCAAGCTTAATGTTTTTCCTCTTAGTTCTTATGACTTGCTGATTGGTATGGACTGGTTAGAACAACATAGAGTAATTCTAAATTTTTATGATAAAACCTTCACATGTTTAAACAGTGACGAAAAACCAGTAAGTGTTAAAGGAATTCCTAGAAAAACCATTATAAGGCAGATTTCTGCTTTAGAACTTAAAAGAGCTGTTAGGAAGGGATGTAAAGTTTATGCAGTAACTATAATTAATGAAGAGAGTTTAATCAAGACAGATAAGTTAAAATTGGAAGACATACCAGTGTTAAAAGAATATATTGATGTATTCCTTGAAGAAATTCCAGGACTACCTCCGAAAAGGGAATTGGATTTCACCATTGAACTAGTACCGGGTGCGGTACCTAGTTCAAAGGCCTCGTATCGAATGAACATATTAGAACTTAATGAATTAAAATATCAATTAAAAGAACTAATTGATAAAAAGTATATTCGACCTAGCGTGTCTCCCTGTGGGGCACCTTATTGAACATAAACATATCTTCGTTAAGAAAAAGGACGGAACTATGCGACTTTGCATATATTACCATCAGTTAAATAAGATGACTATCAAAAATCGATATCCGTTGCCCCACATAGATGATCTATTTGATCAACTATGTGGAGCCACGGTGTTCTAAAAAATAGATTGAAGGCCTGGATATCATCAAGTAAGGATTAAAGATGAAGACATCTTTAAGACAACTTTTAGAACTAGATATGGTCATTACAAATTTGTCGTAATGCCATTTGGGCTTACTGATGCCCCAACTGTTTTCATGTGTTTAATGAACAACGTTATGCATAAGTATTTAGATAGGTTTGTGGTCATATTTATCGACGACATTCTAATCTATTCAAAAACTGAAGAAGAACACAAAGAACATCTAAAAATTGTTTTGCAAGAGTTGCGAGATCATCAACTCTTCACAAAGTTTAGTAAATGTGATTTCTTTAAAGATAAGATTCAGTATTTAGGTCATGTGGTGACCAAGGAAGGAATTTCCGTAGATCCTGAAAAGATAAGGGCAATGGAAGATTGGACGGTTCCTAAGGATGTGACGGATGTTCGATCTTTCATGGGCATTACCAGTTACTACCGGAGGTTCATTGAAGGTTTTTCGAGGATTGCAATTTCGATAACTTCCTTGCAGAATAAAGGAAAGAAGTTTGACTGGAATAAAAAATGTGAGGAAAGATTTAAAAATTTAAAAACTTTATTAACCAGCACACCTATTTTAAGAATAGATGATCCTAATAAAGAATTTGCAGTGTGCATTAACGCCTGTAAGGATGGCTTAGGTGGTGTTCTGACTCAAAAATGGCATGTTATTGCCTATGAGTCTAGGAAGTTAAAAGTTCATGAAAAGAATTATGCAACATATGATTTGGAATTAGGAGCTATTATACACGCTTTAAAGATGTGGCGACATCACCTAATTGGCAGAAAATTTATTTTAATGACTAATAATAAATGATTGAAGTATCTGTTAGATTAGCCTAATCTAAATGCCAGACAAGCTAGGTGGTTAGCTTTCTTAAGCGAATATGATTTTGAAATTTAGCATATAAAAGGTAAAGAAAATAAAGTTGTTGATGCATTAAGTAGGAATGCAAGGCTGAATTTTGTAGCATCTATCAGCACCTATGCTACAGATTTGGATGACCAATTTAAAGAAGGAATAGAACAAGATAAAAATTACCAGAGTTTGCAAGCTAAAACTAAAGAAAATCAAACAGAAAGCTTAAGTAAAGGTTACAGTTTAAATGCAAAATAATTTTACTATATAAAGACAGAATGTTTGTGCCTAACGTACCTAAAGTTAAGCTGTTAATTTTGGATGAAATTCATAAAACTCCATATTCAGGCCATTGAGGTTATCAAAAGACTATAACTATGTTAAGAAAAGAGTATTTTTGGCTAAATATGAAAACTGAAGTAGCAGAATATATTGCTAGGTGTTTTGAATGTCAACAGGTAAAAACTGAACATCAACACCTAGTTGGTTTGCTTCAGCCATTACCCGTTTCTAGCTAGAAATGGGAGATAATTAGTCTAGATTTTATTACTGGGATGCCTAGAAATCAAAATCAGAATGATTCTATCATGGTAGTAGTGGATAAGTTAAGTAAAGCAGCTCACTTTATACCTGTTAAAACTACTTATAAAGCTGCAAACATAGATGCTATTTTTCTAAAATAGATTTTTTGATTGCATCGAGTACCAAAAGTCATAATCTCAGATAGAGATCCTAAATTTACAGGAAACTTTTGGAAGTCTTTGTTTAAAGGGTTAAACACTACATTAAATTTTAATATTTCTTTCCATCCTCAAACAGATGGACAAACTGAAAAAGTAAACCAAGTACTGGAAGATCTATTAAGAATATATGTCAAAGACCAGCCAGGTAAATGGGAGGATTATTTACATCTGGTAGGATTTGCTTATAATAATAATTATCAGACATCAGCCAGATTTAGTCCTTTTGAAATTTTATATGGATGAAAATTTAATACTCCTATCTCTTGGAGTAATCCAGTGGATAGATTGGTATTAGGTCCAGAATTGTTAAAATAAATGGAAGAAATTGTAAAGAAAGTGCAGGGAAATCTGAAAGTAGCACAGGATTGGTAGAAAAGTCAAGCAGACTTAAAAAGAACTCCAAAGGAGTTTCAGGTAGGTGAACATGTGTTTATCAAGGTAAGGCCCAAAAAGAGCTCTATGAGATTGGGGAGTTGTGCAAAATTGGCACCTCATTACTATGGTCCATTTGAAATTCTGTCTAGGATTGGACAAGTAGCTTATCAATTAGCATTACCACCCATTTTAAGAGTACATAATGTTTTTAACATTTTCGTATTAAAGAAATATGTTCATGATGCTACTCATGTTATTAACTGGAATGATGTACATGTGAAACCAGAAGTAGATTTTCTAGTGGAACCGGATTGTATCCTCAGGCGGAGGGAGATCACACTTTGGAACCGCACCATTGGACAGGTGAAGGTGCAATGGAAGCACCTTAGTCGAGAGGAAGCCACCTGGGAATTGGAAAGTAATATGCGAGATGCATATCCAATTTTGTTCCAGGGGAATTTTGAGGATGAAGAATAAATAACATCAAGGACGATGTTACATTCTAAGGGGGTGTGTATGTCACATGCCCCAATTTTGCAAAAATAATATTATCATATTTGATTTTATTTCAAGACAATATGTTAAATTTTATGC
>LPNX010874272.1:3563-78740 GCA_001517045.1 Pseudotsuga menziesii
CTTCTGAAATTACCTCGACCTGGTGTACCACCATGGTATCCATATCCATCATTTGCTTGTGCATCGGTTTGTACCCTATAAGCATCATAGGTTCGCTCTCTCATGAGGTCAAAACTGCAACATTCATCTTCATTGTGTCCAACTGACTTACAAAACTTGCAGTAGGGATTCTTAGGTACTTGAACATATCTATGCAACAGATAGAAATCTTCAGGTCGATGCTGGCCAGTTGTTCTACAGATATCACAATATAGGACATTAGGGTTAAACGGGTTTGGTGCCCCAGTATTCAAATAATTTCTTAGTGCAGGACACTGTTCTTTGTCATGACCTTCTGTCTTACATCGTGTACACCAAACCTCTTCTCGAAGAGATTTCCCTTTTTTCATGTCGTAAAGCTCCAAAGCCATTTCTGCTAACTGTGCCTGTATCTGGGCTATTCCGGAGTTGTCTCCAATAGGAGTTGTTTCAAGTTTCATATCAATTTCCAATGCCTCTTGCTGATCAGCAACCTTCTGTTGCATAAGTGGAGTCCTGATATGAGGCAATAGTGCTGGAATGAACCATTCTTTATGTTATTCTGGTCCAATAGTGAAGCTAACTTGATCAAATAGAACCTTGAACCTCTGATCAAAGTCCCAAAATGATTCACCATGCTTTTGCTGAATTTCTTTCAGTTCAGTTATACACCGTGACTCCGATTTAGGCTTCTTGAATTCTTTGATCATTGCTTTTTTAATATCAGCCAAGATATAGTTCTGAGTACTGGAAAACTTCATAAACCAGGTCAAAGCTCGGTCTCTGAAAGAGGTGATCAGCTGCGCTATTCTTGTATTTTGATCCATAATATTCTTAGCAGTCCAAACAGCTTCGCATAAGAACCAAAACTGTTCTAGATCCTCTGATCCAGTTCCTTTAAAAACTGGGAGCTTGATATCATCATTCATATGGGCCATAGTGAATTGAGGGGGGGGAGGAGGGGGAGGAGGAGGGAGAATGGTAACAGGAGGAAGGGAACTTACTGAGGTAGACTGACCTGCAACAGGATTACTCAGGCTAGGGTTACTTTCAGACTGCGAAGGGTTCTCGGGGATAATAGATCTTCGCTGCGAAGTTATAGGAGGGTTTCTAACAAAAGGGGTTTCTTCAGATTCTTCGAGACTTAATGAGGTATAATCGGTATTCTGGCCTGGGATATAGGATTGAAGAGTTCTCTTGTATCTTTTACCGTTGCGAAGAAAACCACTTTACTCGTCGAAGTCACGTTCGCTTCCAAACATAGGTTAGTAGCAATAAATATAGCAATATGATTGGATAAGCAATATTCCTTTCTCAGCCAAGAGCATTTTAATTTTTAGACTTAATGAATTCAGGTACTTACCCCTTGGTCCTTCGAAAAACTGTCTTTCTGCTTCACTGAAAGAAGTATGTGTGTCGATGGCGAACTCTGTCACAAATGCTTCAAGGGTTCGCGTTGTCCAGAAGTCAATAGCTCTTGATACCGCGTTGTTCACACTTTTCAATAGCTTAATTGTTTCTGGGGTCCAATCAGGAGACTGATCTTCTTTGAAGTTTTTCTTTCTTTCTGTCAACCTGGCTAACCACTGGTGCAATTCTATGTGGATACTAGCAAAGAAAATTTCATAAATATCAGTAAAAACGTACCTTTGCAAGAAGTTGTCTGAGCTATGACGAGGGTCCTTATTCTCTTGTTCAGCAAATTTCAGATAAGTATCTCCAACCCAGTCACTGATTTCTTTTACTGAGGACCTCCAAATCATATCCCTCTAGGTACGACGTAGATCCCTCTTGAAGCAAATACTAGTTCAACCGACAACGGAACCAATTTGTTGGGTGGAAGGGGCAGACCCGGGTTCTTATGATTTTATATTCCCACCAACAAATAGACCCATAGTGTTGGCCCTTTCAGCAAGAGCCTGTGAACAGGTTGCAGTCTCACTCGAAACAACTATGGGGTGTCGTAGAATCAGGTTTCTATAGGCGAAAGAGGGATATTACTGTACCTTTATCCTTAACAAATAATAATCATGCAATACAGAGCTTCGACATTTAATTAAATAGCTTTGCAGTATAGATAAAAAGACAATTCTTTCTCAACCCTTAACTAGGAATTCACAGCGAAGTTAATACTTAGCGATTTATCTTACTTTATCATTCATCTACTTATCAATTGCATAAAAACATAACAGGAACAAAATAAAAAAATCCACCACAACACAATATATACATGGTTCACCCCCAGTGTAGGGGCTACGTCCACAGAACTGCGTTTATAATCAACAATTTACAAAAAACACAGTCATGATCTGCGCACTCAGCTGCAGATCTTCTCAACAACCCAAAACTACGCACTTAGATGGAGACCCTTTCTTCCAAAAACCTATGCGCACTCATTTGCAGAGGTCATCCACACACTCAGCTGGGACTTAACCTTAAACCCAAAAATAGACCTTAACTTCTTCACATCATATTATCATCATAACAAAAGCTTCTAAAAAATTACCCTTGACTCCTTTACATAAGTGCCTATTTATACAAGTGCACTATTACAATACCATGGGCTTAAACCATGGGCTCCCAAAACCTAGGGTTCATGTACAAAAAAAGGGGCTTCGACCCAACCCCGAAACCCCTAAGACTATTTTGGACCGCAACTCCGCTTACAAGCTTCACACCAAAACCGTGGAGTTGCCAAAATTAAGGACCTTCAAGGTCTGAGCCCCAACAATCTACGACTGCGACGATTCCATTTGTAGAATTTTCATTTGACCCAATTTTTGTTTGGAAATCAAGAACCTGCATTTTATATACAAATTTTGACAATTTCTCTCTATTCAATTCCCAATCTTGGACTAGAATTACATAATTCAGTGCTCTCAATATTGATGCTGCAACAATAAATGAAAGGTAAGCATGATCATTTGATATGAGCTACAGGGGATTTGGAAAGTGCTTAGGAGCATACCAAAATGGTGTATTTTGGGATGTCATTGTGTCCTCTGGAAATTTCAAAACAAGCTGCTTTACACGATTTGCAAAATACTCCTCAAATATGAAAATTCTCCATCATACTGATATGAGACAACCCATTTCCATAAACAATTGATAAAAACATAAAGATTTAGCAGTAACTTCCTATTTGTATGGTTCTTACTTTCTGTGAGACCAGGCTACACAATATTCACATGTCACACATCTTTGAAACACCAGACACTCAAGAATATGATCCAGAAGGCTTCGAGAGGGAGCATGAACTCTAGATTTCATAGATCTTTTATACTCTTGAGGATTGAAAAGGAAACCGTTTGCATCAACTGGTGCTTTCTATAGCATACCTTTAAATTCAGATCTTACCCAAGTAAGATAGTGATCGATATTATGTGGGTAGGAGTGTATATTGCACATAGGGAATACCTTCTCAGGGGGGTCTATTGAAGCTCCATAATTTTCAGTCAAATAAGGAAAAACTACCTCTGTGTGGAACTTACTTCCAAGAGTACCATACTCTAACAAATTCTTCTAAAAGTAGATACATTTTTTTATCTATATAAATTCTTGCATTAACATTGTCTACTGCACTTATCACCTCTCCCTGGCTCTCCCAAAATTTATCATCAAATATATTTTTAGTGTATGAAGATGCATGAATTTGCAATGTTTCAATTTGAAAACTAGGATTAATCTTAGTTGTAGAAGATGATACTACTGTTAATCTATCTTGGCCAATATTCCAATCCCTAGAAACTAATTTTCTGCTAAGATTACTCTTCTCATTAGTGTCATCATCTGTTATAGTTATCTTTCAAGGAATTCTATAGGAATCTCCCATGAGAGCTAATCCTCTTGTCTGATGAGGAATTCCCTAATACTAGCAAGCAAGAGTTAGAGTATTAACGCTATCCAACTCTTTTCTACACATAGATGCAAATGAATTCGATCGATACCATCATATATATTCATATTGTATGAACATAATTGATGTTGGGTTGGTCAAAATTGTTTACATATTACAGACTTTGATGCAACAGTAGATGTTGTTGTTGCAATAATGGAAAAGGATGGAGAGAGGTGAAGTATGGGGGTAAATCATGAGAACTTAATTACATTCCTTGGGAAACTCATAGTCGTGAAATGCATAATAGTCATTATTGTGGAGTGAAAGGAAGGAATGCAAAAACTTCTTTTTGGTCTTGGGTGGTGTAATAGAGATGTAAATTCAATGAAAGTAAACAAGAAGGAAAACAAAGTTCCTCTATCATAATTAATTCATGCCTCTATCCCTAAATCTATTGGAAGACAAAGTGCCAATAGAGTAAGGAATTAAGGGAAGAACTGTTATGGATAAAATAAATGAATCCATTTCCCTTACTAAAATCAACAAATTATTAATATAGAATAGTGATTAACCATCTTTTATCACAACCTTCCACTAAAAGCACAATGCATATATAATAGGGGTGCACATTATGGGTAGGGTATAATGTTATTGTTTACAGTTCAACAACCTAAACACTATTTGACTTGAAATTGTTTTATATTGAGAATTAAAATACGATGTAGTGATATAGCTAGTGGGGTTGTGATTCAGTGGTGGGATCGGTTCTCAAAATTCCCACCACAGATCCAATATTCCCAGCAACATGTTCTTTGTGTCACCTCCTATGGGCCAATTTTCTTACATAGAAAATTTGCATCGTGGTTTGCCACTCATGGGTTGTTTTTCCTCGAGAAAGTAGGGCCACAAAAACTCTTCCACAATATAGCTAGTTGAAGTATCACTCTTGAGTTAAAAAGAATGGAGGTATACTACTCACCTTGAAAATTCATCATAATGGAAGCAATATAGGGAAAACCCTCATTCCTTATAAATAAAATGGTGCATCCATTTCCATTTACTATGAACTAGAAATCAAGCAATCCCATATAGTTGTACTTACATGCCCATTTGTATCTTTGTTTCATTGACTACTTTTGTAAATTTGAGTATATTATTAAAGTTTTGATTTCAGTCAAAGGATTACAGCAGTCCCTACATAATAGAGATTAAAAACATTTCCTAATAAGTGTTTAAAAAAGGTTCCTTGAGGGGACACATTGAACTCCAAATGCAAGGTAAAGGTAAGCAAACCCTTGATGTGATTCTAAACATTGTGATTAAAAATTGAAGACAAACAAATTGAGCAGATATTCTAACAAAAGTGATCAACATGAGATCAAATTGAAAAGAAATGCACCTTCAAATCAATTATTGGTCATGCAGTAAAGCTAGAAGTATGAGGAAGGCATACCCTTAATGGGATTGCAAAAGCTGCAACTGCACATTGCAAGACAACCTGATCATGGAGATGATATTTCCAAATGGGAAAACAAGTGTGTTGTGAGAATAGGTGTTGGTATAAGGACACTTCATATAAAACATGAAAAATCCACCGAGTCAAACTCAACTTAGCATAGAAAACAAGTTGAACTGACTCATTTACAAGTCAAACTCCCTACCAGTGAGTTTGACTACCTGAAAACAATTTGAATTGCAAGTACTCATTTGCGAGTCAATATAGCTTCTAAAAAGTTCAACTTAGAGCATCAAGTTGACTTCAAAGTACTCATGTATCAAAAAATGGCCTGACCTCTGAGTAGTCACCAAATTTTTTCATGAATCATCAAGTTTGACTCACAAGCTCTATGAAAAAATTGGTGGCCCCTTTATAAGTTTATATAACTCAAATAGTTAAATACATCGTCATTCTGGTTGGAAAAGGTAGTATAGTGTTCCCAAAAAAAATTCATGTCCAAATCAATCTGTTACTCTCTCACCTCATATTTTTTTTTGTCAAACTAAGTTTTGTAACTTTGCTAAGGACCTTTCATGTTATTAGGATCACTATGACTACATCCTAGGAAAGCATAGTGAATTAGATCAGTGTAGACCTTAACCATGGAATAAAGGAGTCTACCTTGCCTCAGGGAATTGATCTTAGAATCACCAGGTCTAGAAAATGAAATTATGTTTTCTTTAACATTTTAATTTGACATCAGTAAAGAACATGGCTCAAATATAATGTTATGCTTAAGCACCCATTTTCTCATTACGGCTTGGGATGTGCACACCAACCACTTACATACATGTGGTCACCATAGTCTATATGGTTACCATTTCATTGATGGATTCCACAATGCTCCATGGAACTCTCCTAATCACCTCCCACAAACATGAGAATGAAAACATAACATTGGTTTACCATTCAACGGGACACAATATCTCCACCTGGGATCAATATTTCAAAGGGATACCTTACATTATAAGTCCTACATAGTTCTTTTAAGTTCAATATTCCTTCAATGACATGGATTTGTGTAGGGTGATTCTAGCAAGCACACCATGAACCAGAGATGGCATGTATAATGTACCAGGAAAACAACTAAAACACATCTTCTACGATTTTAAGTTTGTAAGTCATTTTTTACTTCACATTGACCAATGGTTCCATGGCATTTTTTGCAAGCCTATCCATTTGAGGTAAGGATTATTTTTCAATCCCTGGTTTTGATAGAGACTTTACATGTTCCCCAAGGTTTAGCCAAATTAGTTGAACCATCTTCCCAACTCAACTGGATTTATATCTGTATCGGTATCCTAAACTGTAACGTGCACAAGTTTCACTAAAATCCCAAGCTTGTTAAGAACATTCAACAATGGAAATCGCATTTCTTGGGAGACATTGGTTGGAAATGTTTCTCCCAAAGAGAGAATGTTTTTACTAACAACTCATCAAATTATCAGTTATAGTACATGAACTCTCTTTTAATTTTTCTTACAATAATCTATAGCTCTACTATTGTGTTTCCTGAATAGTTTTGTTTCATCACTCTATTTTTTTATTTATTATAAAAATATTTTTATTTTTCTTTGTACTTTCCATTTCCTCACCGTATCCATATCCTGGGTTTTAAAAAATATGGTGAATCTAGATCCGAATCTGTATCCTAGTAACTTAAAAATGTGTACATTTGATTGTTGATGTTCGTTAAATGTATTTTTTGAATTAGTTGTCTGCATCTTTTAGGAAAAGAGTTAAATATTTATACCTATGTTACCAGATCCACCACACCAGTGAGTAGGATCCACAGATATAGGGATCTGATATGTATCCATATTGGATCCTCCTCAGATCCACAATGGAAATGGATCCCCTGGATAAGGAAATGTATCCTAGTCCCATGAAACGGATCTTGTGAAAAAAAAATCAGTGCCTGAAATTTTCAAACGGATCCTGCAAGTTCCAGTGCTTCTATGACCCATTGATCCCCCTAAAAATTTGTTTTTAATGAAAAACATAAAAAACCCTAAATACCTAATGGCTAAAAGAATAAACCCCGTTCATGCTTAAGGTATGATCTATCCATATTTCAA
Source organism: Pseudotsuga menziesii (assembly GCA_001517045.1). Taxonomy (NCBI): domain Eukaryota; kingdom Viridiplantae; phylum Streptophyta; class Pinopsida; order Pinales; family Pinaceae; genus Pseudotsuga; species Pseudotsuga menziesii. The sequence goes on from LPNX010874272.1 coordinate 10,996, forward strand.
GATATTCTCTTTAACTCTGATATATCAATACCAAGGCCTGCTCTAAACATTTTTATTTGATTGATCTTTATGGTCAAGGTATGTTGTCAAGGGATGATCTATATTTATGTGCTATGTTGTTACTTACGTGGCCTACATTTTTTTGTAGTCTTTCCATAACGTTCAATAAAAGCACTTTATTCCCTACTGATAGGGACGTGTGGATGTGGCTCACAAAAAATATATTATGAACTACTTTAAGCTCTTGCTAAAATGGTTTTTAAAGATACCAATATCAATCATGGTTACAATTTATCAAATTATACGTTATGGAACATGAAATCTCTTTTTTGGCAATAACTTATAGTTCTAGTCTTCTATTACCTAAATAGTTTTGTTTCTTTATTCTAGTTTTTTAGTTATTATAAAAATATTTTTATATTTATTTGTACTTGTCATTTCCCTGTCGTCTTTGGATCTTGGGTTTTAAAAAATCTAGCGAATCCGTATCTTGAATCAGTATCCATAGCCTGGTAACTTAGGTTTACTCCTAGTTATTAACTGTAGATTGCAAAAGTATTTAATTAGTTAATCTTCATTCAATTTTCTTTATTGCACTAACGATTAAGGGAAATCCTTATATACCGTAGCTATAGAAACATGAAATTTTTGTGTTTAAATGTTGAGTTTAAAGTTCCATAAATATTGCAAATAGGCATTAGATTCTACGTCAAGATCAAATAAAAAAAACTATAGGATTCTGTTAAGAACTCGAATCGCTACGTAATAGAATTCTTTCTTTTTATCTTATTCCTAATTTTTCAATTTTGTTAAAAAAAGAGGAGGATTATTTTGTTTACATTACAAATTTATATTAGCTATTTTATACATTATATATATATTTCTTTATGATAAAGACAGACGAGAATGAATAGAGAGGATTTTTGTATATCATTTCTAATGATTGATATGTTGATGTATTTGTAACTTCAGAATGTATTCACTTGTATATGTAATGTATTGTACCCAAATGTTTCTATTGGGAAGTATCTGTAATTTAATTGAGTCATATCATGCCCAGATTTTCCTATCAGGAGATTCAATAATTTAAACAAGTCATGTAAATTTATAGAGTGTAACCCTCCTTATTGATCAAGGGTTAAAGTCCTCGCAATTGTGGGTCCCTAGGGTTATTGGAATCTCCTAGAGATGTCGGCCCTAGTGAGTTATTTTCAAGTCAGGAATTAGTATAAATAGAGAGGGAGAATTTAACACGCATTCACTCACACTCAGTTGTAGCACATAACTGAGAGATAAAGAAGAAGCTAGGACAAGACAGAGAGAGACTACTGCTGTTGGGAGATCATCTTACTATCTTTGGGTTTTACTTTTGGTGTTTATTCTATCTTTGAGGGAGTTGTGGCATTTTATCCTTTATGGTTTCCCCAACGAAAATATTTGTGTCCATTGTCTCTTTTGATTGATTGTTGCACTTGTTATTCTCTGAGCTAAGATCCTATGATCATATAGCTTAAATGTTAAAAATATAACATTGTATCAGAGCTAACCTAAGAGGAAGACACTATGCAGCTGTTGAAGCTAGGGATTCCTACTTTTTGTATCTCTCTCCACATATTTTCAGCAAAAAGAGGCTAGGATGAACCTCCTCTCTAGGGCGCATCATTCTATTCAAGCAGAATCTGATTCTGAGCATTTTCATTTTTTGACCCGACACAGCTACGGGAAATTAGGGATTTCCACATAAATGGAATTTTTGAGTGAGCCTAGGCCTGGATTGATCTCCTCCCCAAAATCAAAGTTTAGAGATCAAGATCAAATTTTTTGGTTGGGTAGAACTCCGGGAAAGTCAAACCCTAAATATCCTCATGAACCAGAAAACTAGCTCTATAGAAATCTAGCTTCAGATCCAGTTCAGACATCTTAACCTGGTAAGATATAAATATTTTGCATTTCCATTTGAGGTTCTCTATTAATATGTCTCATCATACCAAGTGTGATGAAAATATTAAGGGAGCTAATAAATTTCGATCCTGGAAGTATAGTATCTCCCTGGTCATGAAAGAAAATGAGTTGCACTCTTACATCAATGAAGAGTTTCCAGTTCTAGAGAGAGATGAGGCTAAGGCCTTACACAAGAATAAATTGGTCATGGATAAGAGGATTATTTCTGATTCAATAAAGGATCATCTCATACCTCACATGTCCTCCCTAAAGACACCTAAAGAGATGGTTGATGCCCTGACCAAGTTATTTGAAGGGAAGAACATAAATCGAAAGTTGACTCTAAGAAACCAATTGAAGAATGTAAAGATACAAAATGCAGAGACCATCCAGTCTTACTTTATAAGGGTCTCTCAGATAAAGGAACAACTTGAAGCGGTAGATGAAGAAGTAGAGAAAGAGGACACATTGCAAGAGATTGTCCTAGAAATAATGATAGATCTCACAAGAGGAAGGAAAAAAAAAGGACATCATGCTCATGCTGCAGAATATGATGAGCCTTCCAAGAAAAGAATCAAACAAGACAGCGATGATTCTTCAAGTGATCAAGAATATGTTTTGATTTCCGCTCTCATGGGAAACATCACACATAGAAGAAATGATTGGCTTATAGACAGTGGGGCTTCCAAACACATAACGGGATTAAAAGAATCATTTGTGAAACTATCAGAACATGAATCACCCCACAAGGTGAAACTTGGGGATGACTACCAGTATCCAATAAAAGGTAGTGGAGAATCCTCCTACAAATTAGACATTGGAAATTCTATGAAAATAAAGGATGTCCTATTTGTACCAAGACTAAAGAAGAACCTTCTCTCCATCTCTGCATTAGATGAAAAAGGCATGAGAGTTGCATTTATAGATGGACAAGTTCTCCTGTGGACAAAAGAAAATACTATTGGCGATGCAATAGTAATTGGAGAACAAGACGGAGGACTATATAGATTGAAGGGCCAACCAGAACAAGTTTTGGTTCATGACTCAGTAGAACCACATGAACTTTGGCATAGAAGGCTTGCACATGCGCACTATAGGGCACTACCACTTGAAAGCAAAGCTATTGAAGGTCTTCTAGAAATACAAGGAAAACATGAAGGAGTATGCCTAGGATGTGTGAAAGGAAAGAACACAAAGAAGACATTTCCAAGTAGTGAAAGCAAGGCTAAAGGAATCTTGGAAATCATTCACTCTGATGTATGCAGTCCGATGTCATCTGGCTCATTAAGTGGGTATGTATACTATGTTTCTTTCATTGATGATTTTTCTAGGAAGACATGGATATAATTCATGAAAAACAAGGATGAAGTATTCAACAAGTTCAAGAAATTCAAAGCCTTGATCGAAAACTGCACAGAGAAGAAGATCAAGATTTTTCGATTAGACAATGGTGGAAAATTCACATCAAATGAATTCAAGGAATTATGCAAATATTCAGGGATTAAGAGGGATTTGACCACTCCATATAATCCACAAAAAATTGGGGTTGCAGAAAGAAATAATAGAATGATCATGGAAGCTACAAGGGAAATGCTTCATGATCAAGATATTCCTATGCATCAATGGGCAGAAGCTACCAAAACAGCCGTGTATGTACATAACTATACTCCACATAGAGTACTTGAGATCAAGACACTTGAAGAAGTGTTTTTCAGCAAGAAACCAGAATTCAGTAATCTAAGAATATTTGGATGTCTGATATACATACACATTCCAAAAGAAAAGAGGACAAAGTTAGATCCTTCAAGAAGCAAGGGTATATTTCGGGGATACTCTGAAAGCTCAAAGGCTTACAAAATATACTTTCCAGGATTGAAGAAGATTGACACAAGAAGAGATGTAACATTTGATGAAGACATATCTTACAACAAATCTAGGAAGAGACCAATTGAAGATCCTGAAGAAAATGAAATACCTAGGATTCAAGACACAACCATGGATGAAGCAATTCCAGAAAAAAGATCGAGAAATAGAAGAACTTCAAGAACTTGTAGATGCACCCCAAGAGAATAATCCTCACAAGAGGAAACCTGCATGGGTACCAGAAGCTCTCCAAGGTGCATAAAGGTATTGGGATCCAGAAGAGATACATAGAGAGAGGAAAAGAACCAGTTCCTACTCGGGTTATGTATCCCTACTATGTGACTCCATTGATAAAGAACCTTCCAACTATGAAGAAGCGGTAAAAAAAAAAAGAATGGAAGGATGCTATGATCGAAGAGTATCAATCGATCATGAAGAATGATGTTTGGGATGTTGTCCCAAGACCAGAGGGGAAGTCTGTTGTGACTTCCAAATGGATCTATAAGATCAAGCATGCTGCAGATAGTAACATAGAGAAATCTAAAGAAATATTTATGGTTGGTGGTTTCTCCCAGAAAGAATGAATAGATTATGAAGAAACCTTTGCACCTATAGCCATATATACTTCCACTAGATCAGTACTTTATTTAGCTGCAGTAATGAAGTGGAAAGTACACCAGATGGATGTCAAGAAAACTTTCTTGAATGGTGTAGTAGAAGAGGAAGTATATGTGGATCAGCCACTCGGTTTTGAGACACATGACCGAGAGACTCATGTGTGTAAGTTAAAGAAAGCTCTATACGGTTTGAAACAAGCACCCAGAACATGGTACATAAAAATTGACAGCTTCCTATATAGTTTGGGCTTTACCAAGAGTAAATCAGATTCCAACCTTTACTACAAGCTGAAGAAGGGAACCCAGTGATACTCCTACTGTATGTAGATGATTTATTTGTAGCAGGTGAGGATGGGTTGATTGTTGATATGAAGAGGAAGCTTGTTGCTGAGTTTGAAATGAAGGAATTAGGTGTCATGCACTACTTTCTGGGCATGGAGGTGTGGAAGAATGCAGATGGAATTTCCTTGGGATAAGGGAAGTATGTAGTAGATATCTTGAAGAGGTTAGGGATGATGGACTACAAGGCCATGACCACACCTATGGCATCAAACTTGAAGCTATTGAGTGATGTTTCATTAGAATCGATTGATGCTACGATGTATAGTCAGATGATTGGGTCCTTGATGTACCTGATGAATACAAGACCAGATATTTCCTTTGCCATGAACACATTGAGCTAGTTTATTGAATCCAAGACATGTTCACTTGATTGCTGCAAAGCATATTCTAAGGTACCTAAATGGTATAGTTTATTTTGGGCTCAACTATGAGGCGAATTAGAAGATTCACCTAGAAGGTTATGTGGATTTAGATTGGGAACGGAGTGCCATTGATAGAAAGAGCACTCCATGGTGCTGCTTCAGTATGGGATTAGGTGTGATCTCCTACTTTAGTAGGAAGCAATCCTATTTGCCACTAAGTACAGCTGAAGAAGAGTACATTGTACCTTGTTTGGCTAGTTCTGAGGCAGTGTGGCTAAAAAAGATATTGTCTTATTTATTTGATCTCTAGATGGATGCTACTTGTATATATTGTGGCAACCAGAGCTGTGTGAAGCTATCGGAGAACCCAGTGTTCCATGACAAGTCAAAGCATATTGAGATCAAATATCACTATATCAGGGATATGGTGTAGAGAGGAGTAGTGAAGCTCCAATATGTTGCGACAGATAAGTACATAGATAATGTGCTGACCAAACCATTATCTAGAGTGAATTTTGAGTACTTCAGGGAGAAGCTTTGTGTTCTCTAGATTGAGGTTCCCTCCAAAGGGAATTGATGAGTCTGTTAGCCTTTCTGACATGGTGGAAGGCTGAGATTCACATGATCAGATGTAAGTGTAGGGATGCTCTAATGTGATTGTGGGATGTGTTACCACATGATCAGTGTAGAGCCATTTTGATGTGATTGTGGGATGTGTTCCCACATGATAAAATATAAGTGCAGAGCCATTATGATGTGATTGTGAGATGTGTTCCCATATGATCAGATATAAGTGCAGATCCATTCTAATGTGATTGCGGGATGTGTTCCCACATGATTAGATATAAGTGCGGAGCCATTGTGATGTGATTGTGGGATGTGTTCCCACATGATTAGATATAAGTCCAGATCCATTCTGATGTGATTGTGGCATGTGTTCCCACATGCTTAGAAGTAAGTGCAGAGCCTTTCTGACAAGATGAGGTTGGATGTAATTGCATAGCCTTTCTTACAAGATGAGGTCAGATGTAAGCGTAATGCATTTCTGATAAGATGAGGTTGAATGTAAGTGCAGAGCCTTTCTGACAAGATGAGGTCAGATGTAAGTGTAGTGTCTTTCTAACAAGACGAGGTCAGATGTAAGTGCACATCCTTTCTGATTAGATGAGGTCAGATGTGAGTGCTAGGCATTTTTGAAATGGGTTTTGGATGTGTTCCTCCCATGGTCATATGTGAGTGCTGGGCGTGCCTTTCTGACATGGTTCTTGGATGTGTTCCTCTCATGGTCAGATGTAAGTGCTGGGTGGGCCTTTCTAACATGGTTCATTCCATGGTCAGATATAAGTGCTGAAGATGATGAAGACCTACATGAAGTCTAGGCATACAACCAACATGAAAAAGGGACGACTCTATATAACTTCCTATGACGAGTAGAATTGAGATATCACCAGTGATGATGACCCAGTGATGATCCAACAGTGGTGATCCAAATCAAGTGATGATCCAGACTTGATGATGATCTAGTGATGCTCCATATTAAGTGATGATCTAGAATTGATGATGATACAGTGATGATCTAGATCAAGTGATGATCTAGTGATGATCCAGATCAAGTGATGATCCAGTGATACTCCAGATCAAGTGATGATCTAGACTTGATGAAGATGACTTAACGATGAAAAAGACTTGATGAATATGACTTGATGAAGATGAGTTGCATATGAATATGACTTGATGATGATCTAGATGACACAGAGAAGAATACTTGTGCTGATAAATTGTGTCGAGAGAATACCTTTATAGTTAAGAGGGAGTGTTGATGTATTTGTAACTTTGGAATGTATTCACTTTGTATATCTTATGTATTGTAACCTGATGTTTCTATCAGGAAGTATCTGTAATGTAATTAAGTCATTTCATGCTCTGATGTCCCTATCAGGAGATTAAATCATGTAAACAAGTCATGTAAAGTCATAGAGTGTCACCCTCCTTATTGATAAAGGGTTAAAGTCCCCACAGTTGTGGGGCCCTAGGGTTATTAGACTCTCCTAGAGAAGTTGGACCTAGTGAGTTATTGTCAAGTCAAGAATTAGTATAAATAGAGGAGGAGCCTCTCTATTTAACACACATTTACTCACACGCAGTTGTAGTGCATAACTGAGAGAGAACGAAGAAGCTAGCACAAGAGAGAGAGAGAATACTGCTATCGGGAGATCATCTTACTGTCTTTGGGTTTTACTTTTGGGGTTGATTCTATCTATGAGGAAGTTGAGGGGTTTTCTCCTTTATGGTTTCCCGAGGAAAATCTTTGTGTCCATTGTCTCTTGTGATTTATTACTGTGCTTTTTATTCCTTTAGATAAGATCCTAAGATCATATAGCTTAAATGTTAAAAATCTAACATGATATGCATAGAAAATCTAGTTCATAAAAGGGATAATGGAAATATGATATAGTATAAATAATTATTAGTAGAAAAACAAATATATAGGTGGGAAGGGTCAAGGGTTTTCAAAATGATACACTACAATGTTAATAGTAAAGCTTGAACCATCGAGCCAACCAAGGCCACTGGTTCTTTTAACCATTATAGCATACATTGAAACATTTGCAGTTGTAACCCTAAAACTATAGGTTACCATTATATATATACCAAGACAAACTTTAAATAGTGGTAAATCAAATTTATTTATACATCACATTGTAGAAATTTTAAATCGATAGTGTTTATCTATTCATAGTGCATGAAAGAGTATATTTAAACCTGTTCTACCAACACTAGGAATGGAAGACACAATTCATTGAAAAATAATTAAAATTACGATGCTAGAAATACACCCGATGAGTTGAGAAACTCTGATCACAAACAATTAGGGTATTATACCCTAAAAGACTCCTTAGGGTAAAATTTTCATTATCATTCTCATACAGTACAAATAAACTAATTACCATATAGAAATTCATCAAGAATCCAACAAATATCATACAATATGGATGATCAAGAAATGAAACCGAATAACCAGTGAAAAAGGGCTTGTCCATTGAAACCAACATCCATACTCAATTTGGCAGAATGAGAACTAAAATAAGTTATTATACTCCATCTCAGCGAATTGTCGAGTCCCCAATGGACTCAATTAATTGTATTTATATAAAATACATACGGATGGTAATAACGCAACTCTCCACCAAGATTGATTTCAAAGTTTATGTGAATCCCTATAGAGATTGGGTGACTTGATAAGAAGAGTACCTTAATATTTCCAAGGGAGGAGGGTCTGAGATATTTTCTTAGTAAAACATATCCAGAAGTTGTTGAAAAACCATCACAGTTTCACCATGAATAGCCACTAAGTTTGTCGTCGGTATACATGCCAATTATTAGTAGAAATAGTTTCAGTCGTTATTAGGGGAAATCCTTATCTACAGTAGCTACATAAAAATGAAAATTATTTGTCTAAATGTTGAGTTGAAAGTTCCGTAAAAATAGGCATTAGATTCTACCTCAAGATCAAATAAAAAAAACTACAGGATTCTGTTAAGAACTTGAATAGTTATGAGATATGATTCTTTCTTTTTATCTTACTGTTAAATTTTCAATTTTGTTAAAAACTTAGGAGGAATATTTTACATTCCAAATTTATATTAGCTATTTTATATAGTGTCTGTATATTTCTTTATGAAAAATACAAACAAGAATGAATATAGAGGATTTTTGTATATCCTTTCTAATGACTGATATACATAGAAAATACAGTTCATAAAATGGATAATGGCAAGAATTATTAGTAATAAAAAAAATATATAGGTGGGAGGGGTTAAGGATTTTCAACCCGATACACTAAAATGTTAATAGTAGAGCTTGAACCAGCGAGCCAATCAAGACCACCAGTTCTTTTAACCATTACAACATACGTTGAAACATTTGCGGTTGTAACCCTAAGAATCTAGGTTACCATTATATATATATACTTTTTAGACAATGAAATTCACAATGTAATATTTTCCCCTCTCAAACAGATAATCATGCTATCTTAATGTACCTTGTAATAAAAACATCAAAATAACTAATAAGGAAATATATGTTATTCAAATGTAATGTGAAAACTTGTTTACTATTCTGTGAAAAATGCTTGAGGTAAATAGATTCTAACCATTACAATGGTTTTTTGTTCATCAATATGCTATATAACAATAAAAGTGCCAAAAATGAATGATATGTGATCGTATGAGTGATACAAGTGACAGATCTAAGTAGAAAAATAGGCTCCACAAGCCACTTGTTTCTAGTATTTGACTTTATGTGGACAAAATTAAAACATCATGCCTTGATGTATTAGTTACCAACTTTCCCTACAATAGGAATAATCTTCCCATATCACTATTAAAACTAATATCACAGTATTTATTGATCTTGAATTTGCTTAATTATTACACCTGATATGAAGGAGCTCTCACTTCTTTTCCATCTTCAAAATAGTTTCTTCCTTTATTTACAAGGATGGGATAGGTACACTTGAATACTTGGTTTTTAATTCTTAAAAACTTACCTATGTCATTTTTTGTAATGTCATGTGTCTAGGATGGAAATTTTGTAAGTTTAACTTTGGTTTTTTGCATATGGTACTTAGGTTCATATCTCATTGCAAACAATATAACAAATTTTGAAAATAATTCATTGCATTTGAAATGCCATATTTTCTCTTAACAATACTTATTCCCCAATGGAAATAACAGTAACATAAATACATTATAATGACTCATTTAATTAAGGGTCACTTAAGGGGATAAGTAAAGACACCAAGTAACTTAAGGATCATCATTTTTTATAGTTCTGATATTTCATTTGCTTCAAATTTATTTCAATCTATGATTTTTTTCCCTTCAAGAGTACAATTTTTGCTGATTTGAGCATAAATAATGCTAAATATCATGAACACGAAGTTTAACAAAAAAATTCTCTACACATTTTTTATTTATTTTACATACTTGACAAACTTAGAAAAATTGCTTAGAAATCAACCAAAAAAAAATTTGCGAGTCAATGCATAGGAGCCAAGGGTATATCTAGGATTGTTAAGTTCTATAATGGTCATTTTTCTAGTCTGGAATGTCTTCCAAGAACATAAGGCCTTGATTTTATAACTAAGGGTGAATGAGTTTTGGATAGGGTGTTGAGAGCTAGCCGCGAGGCCTCTTTTGAGGGAGTTCCTTCCATATTTTGCTGGGATTTTTTGTAGTCTTTTATGAAATGATCATATTCATAACAGTTATTTCATTTGAAGGGTAGTTACACATTCTAGGGATTTAATGTGATATCAACCTACAAGATTAAGTTTAATGGATTTTGAAGCGATCCTTTTGAGGGTGCATATCGATTCCTTTTTGGAATAGATTTTTGGAGATAGTGACCATGTGAGCTTCATGTTGCCTTCAAAGATTGATTTTCCTAGAAAACGAAGGACACGCATGAAACCATGGCTCGATATGGGACTATAGATGGAATTCCCTCATTCAGGTTAAAGTCTAAGGACAATTGGTTGAGATGGATTTCTCTTCGGCCCATGAAGTAGGGTTCATAATAAAAGTTAATATATATTCCCTCCTAGAGTTTGGAGAGAATGTCATATATGTGGTCACAAGATAAAAGCTACAATATCCCTTTGATCAGGGGGGGATAATTTTTGTGCAACCATGATTCCATTGATATCAAGGAATGTCACTTGTAAACTAACCATTCGGTCTCACTCCCAAAAATTAGATCATTCTTTAATGGAGAGGCTCACGGAATTTCTATAGAACAGATGTAGTCTAATATTTTGACAATGTGGGACTGCTCAAGATTATTTTTCTTATCCTTCTTGGAAGAAGTGAAAACCATCATTTGGATTGTTACCACCTCCTTGGAGGATGAGAATATGGATCCAGAGTTAGTCCTGGAGGGATTCCCTTAAGGATTTCTCTCTCCTATAGGACTGGCAATGGTGCACGTTGAAAACTATGAAAGAGATCGGACACCTAGTAGTAGTTTGCATGCACTATATGTACTATATGTTAAAAATATGCATGTTTATAGAAGTTATTTGTTGTCAACCGAGATTATTAATATGTAAACTGCTAGAGCTATGCCTCTAGAAAATTATTGAAAAGATATCATGGAAAAAATATGGTTATGCTACATGATTTCCTTAATAACATGGATTATAACCATATTCCCAATTACATAATCATATTAGTGTACTTGTAGTTACATGATAGTTCAATTCATCTTTCTTATAAAGAATGAGATCTCATGTCATCTCCCGGAAAGCATGCTATTAGATATTTTCAATTTTATCCTTACCTATCATTCATAGCGCATATATGAATTTATTCTCAAATTTCTTTCAACTTAGGGTAAAAGCATGGGTTTTCATAAAAAATACAATGATTGAAAACTTTTACAATAGGATGAAATTAGACACAATAGTTTGTTATTTTGGTGTGAAATCAATTCACAATATCCTAATAATTACATTGAAGACTCACCGTCACATTTTTTTAGATGTCGAAAACACCACCTCCACTACCTTTTGCAACCTTTCTTCTCCCTATTCCCCCGCCTTTGTAATTCACCTACATCCCATTGATCGGTGAAGCCATACCATTTTCAAGTATTTTCTTAGGAATGACTTGTGTGCATTCAAGAAATTTTCCTCTCTAAACACTTCTTTCAAATTGGCCATGAAATTAAGCCCTAAACCCCCAACTAGAAAGACATAATGATGAACAAGAGTTAATCAGAATTTAGTGCAGATGACATGACATGATTGGGCATGCATCTTGGAGATGCACTTGGAAATTTCGGTGGCATTCAATATGGTATCCAAGAGAAAAACCATTTTGATAGTCAAGGGAAAGAAAATTATTCTTTCCTCCCACACAACCTTGTGCTCTCAAACCTTCATGTACTAAATCTCGTTATAAATGACCCAGGATTTCAAAACCTTGGAACCCTTATAGAGCACATCTCTAAGAATCTTCATGGTCATAATGAGGAATGAGGAATTTGGGGGCATGGGGAAGTCGTTTTTCATTAACCCTGTGTTGGTGAACTCGTGGTTGAGTTCTAGGTAGTCTTGGTTGCTCGAGGCCTTCATAGGATTGTGTATAGGACTTTTTTCTTGTCCCTGATGGACATGGGGATGGCATACTCTGCTATGGTTGTATTCCTATCCAAATTATGGGTTGGTACAATAATTTATTCATTGCACCAATGTAGGTCTCAGTCATGGTTCCTATGTAGGTCTCACACAAGGCACCACTATACGCAGGGTTTGAAATTGTGCCATGGGTTGTGTCATCCATGGGAAAGGAATAGCTCATGGGTATAGCCCCCTCTTGGATGTAGGTTTGAACCATGTTATTTCCCTTCATCTAAACTTTGTCTTTCCTTTTTATCTCCTTTGCCCCTTTTCCTGGTGTTTCCTTCATAATGTAATAATTAACAATGTGGAGTCTTACAAAAAACAATTAAGAGGTACTTTTTGAGTTTATGATGAGACCCTTCCCATTATAAACCATTTTATCCTTTCCTAGAAGTATAAAGTTAAAATTTCTCTTAAAATATTTAAAATATAAAGTTTATTTTTCCAATTAAGAAAGAAATAATTTATGAAAACATTTCAAGAGAAGGGAAACATTTGAAATTACTCATCCATATAAATTTATCAATATGATAAAATATAAAAATAAAAAGTGACAGAGGATCACTTGTAGGGAAATTACAATAAACTTGAAAGTAAAATGGCCAAAAAATACAACAATATTATATTGAACAGCACAACCCTTGGTTGTGAAATCAAGATTCAAAAATATCTCACACTTAACATTCCATGGAGGGAATTTTTTTTCCCAACTTAAGAAAATTCTCAGATTCTAACATGTGAGACAAGAAAATAGAAAGATACCAATAAAGAAAGGAATCAAACAAATTGAGAAACATTTCTTTCTTCACTGCAAATAATAAAACCACATCGGGAAGGGTTGAGAATAGATGGACATAACTAGAAGAAGGTATTTATGGACAACAATATAGATGAAATTTTGAGGGATAAAAGAATAACGTAACATAGATGTAAAATGTTAAAAACATGATGCAGCCACCGATCACTGATATGAGTAGACTTTGACAAGGATTGGTCCCTACACATCCAAAACCCTATGTCATACACTCCATTCATATTTTGTGGCAACTGCGTAATTTTTCCACCTGTTTTATTTATAAAGGTAAACAACACTAACTCCTGAGATGTAATTTTATTCTCCTATAGACTACATAGTCCTTTGAACATGATAAAATTTTATTCTATGTTTTTCCATTCCTTAGGCAAAACATGCAAGAAAAATATCAAGAAAAATGAAGTAGAACTCAAATTTCACTTATTATTTCTTAAACATGAAGGGTAGTGAATAAAGATCAATGCTAGGATGTTGATCCTATTCCCATGCAAAAATATAACCTTGTATAAAGTGGTGAAAATGTTAGTGGATGAGTGAGAGGTCAACGGCGGATTATCCTCCCATATATAATATTTCAATGCCATGATAAGTGTATTTGAAAGATACTTCACCTGGATACTACAAAATCAACTACAAGGAATATAGCAGATCTATATAAATAACAAAATAAAACTAAGGAACATGAATTAGACCTGGAACTGTACCCTTAAGTCCCTTAACCACAACCAATGATTTAAGAAAATGAAAAAAAACAAGCCCTAGTTGTGAGTCTCCCTGCCTCTGGGAGAAAAATAAACATGTGAAAGACATTGAAAGGCTATTCAAGGGGATTTGAACATGTACAACTATCCTATTTCTTGCAAGCATACTGCATTAGTCGATCTGATCTAAACATTCTTGGATAAAAACACTGGGATGAGATGACATTTAGGCAACACAGGTCTGCAAAGCTCCTGTCCTCCATGTCTATAATCATAACATGTAGAGTTAGACACATGATTTGAGAATTTCAAAAATATGCTTTAAATTAGTGGATAGTTGGTTTTTTTAGAGTGTGGGAAGTTAAGAGAGATTTGTGCATTAATGTATATTAGAGTACCACTAACAACCATTTTATAATTCTAGGATATTCTAGCATGTTTGTAGGCTCACACAGTAGTGAACAAGATAACCTGGACATGTTTCCTCCATTAAAAATCATGGAAGGGATAGGAATCAACAAAGGGTCAACTACAATAGTGTCATTTCCATATTTAGCTTTGTATCCAACACATTCTACAAGAAGGAAGTAGGGAATTTTAGGGCAGACCTGTAGTAGCAATATCTTTAGGATTAAAGGCTAGTAAGTGGGTCCTCTTTTCTAGATCAGAAGGTATGGATGAAGCCCTTGTATATAATATATTGTAGATGATTATTTATCCTAGGCCAACAATGCAGATTCCTCATTTTGTTTGTTTAGCTTCACATTAGATAATGCTCAAGGAAATGGTTAGATATTATGCAATGGTGGCATCCCTATGAGTGACATTTCACACAAATTCTGAATGAGTTTAGGATCAATCATTTTTGAACCTATTTGAAGATAGATGTTTAGAGTACTTGCGAATTGGGGTATGGATAATGCACCCAAGCAATAATTCATAGAAATATTTTGCAGCAGTATCATAAATGTGCAAATTCTAATATTGGACAATGCATGCAAGTGTTCTTGAAAACTCACTTCCATTGATGATTACGATGTAGCACGTTGAAATTGGTAAGAATTGCTCAATGTATCTGTAAGTAAAGGAGATCGACCAAATGACAATGTACCCAAATGCTGTTTTTATGGTTGATTCCACACTAATTAGTTGTTATGTGAATTCTTCATCATGATGGGACATTAAAACTTGGAGGCCAGCGATTATGTATTATGGGCATGTGTGATTCCTTGAGCAAAAAAACATGGCATGTGAGCTCCATAGAAATATATGTTATGGATTAGTGCCTTTCCTTATATCCTTACACCATGGCATGGGAATCGAGAACCATCCTTGGTATGTTAATTCTCAAAATGATGAACGGATCTCACTCATATGATAAATATTAACTGTGTAGGGGTTCTAAATACATTATTAAATATTGAACTACTAAGAGTTCCACTTTTATTGTATTTGTTTAATGTTTCATAGTATAGCTTAGAATTAGGAGTGGAATATTGAACCATGGTACATACGTAGAGAACCATGGGACATAATAGAACAAAGGAGAGAATCATGGGACATGCAAAAATCTAATCAATGCTAAGTTGATAAAGCATGAGTTGTTTATAAAGGAAGTTCAATAACTTGGGAAAATCATATATGAAAATGGATTCAAAGTAGATCCTAAGAATATCAAATCCATATCTAGTTGGTAAACTATAAATAATGCAAATGATGTGAGGATATTCCTAGGATTTCTATGTTATTATGAAATTCATAAAGTGTTTCTATAATTCTGAATATCATCTCTCATGGGGAAAATCATATAATTTTACTATTATTCTGATAACTTAAACAATAAAGGAAGATTTATTATTTAAAATCCTAAACCTCACTTGTTTATATGACTCAAAGTATAAAGACAAATGTACTAAATCCCAACTCTAATATCCTATTCAAACACAATCTAGAATAAATTCACTATCTTTGCAAAAGTAAATCTGGTTTAAATATTTAGAAGTAATTGGCTAAACTGAAAAACCATGGATAAATAAATCCATGAGTAGTGGATCCCTCACATGAAGGGGGTTATACCCTATACTATTTCTATGCAAATGGATTCTACACCTTATTTATTGAGATAAACCTTGGTTAAGGAAAATATTTTCCAAAATGACCCATAGTTTGTCGAGCTGCGTTAAATGTATTTGAGTTGGTGGATGTTTGATTTCAAATAACAATAAGAACCCTAACCACATTACAAGGTCGGGAAACACTTCCACACTTGTCTCTATTTGTTTGGATGATGAAACATTCAAAACCATTGGAAAATTATTGGGTAAATACATATACATAGTCAAAGCTCATGCTTGACAATATATGCATGTGATTGAATCTAATTGGATGTTGATCAAGGTAAAGGCTTGCAACTATTGAAGGGAATAATGGAAATACGTTGTTGAGCTTATGTTTTGGAGGAGATTTAATTGGAAGATGGAATATATTGGTTCAATATATATTTTATAATTTTTCAAAATTAGATTTGAATATTGGTGTGGCTTAAAAACCCTACTAGTAGAAGCTACATAATGTGGTTTGGGCATTGCACCATGTTTTTAAACAATTGGGATATTGAGGGAAATTCGTGGTGGTTAAAGTTTACAAATCATTCTTGAAGGCCATAATATTTATGTGGGTTGACTGAAAAACAAAGTAATCATGTGGTATGAATGAGATGCACATGTAAAGTTACTATTATGTAACCTCTATGTAAGAGTAAATCAAATGCAATATAACATTTTCTATTTATATGTCGTTACTCCAAAAAATATTAGGAAACATCCAAGTCCTTGACTGTTGGAGGAGGGGTTTGAGAAGGAAACTCAAATGGAGATTAATCTCAAAAAAACCCATTGAAATATAACCATATCTCCCTTAAAATCGATAATACTAAATCCCCTAAGCCATTAACAAACTAATCCCTAACCCCTACATCCCTTTCCCTATTAAGTGGAATTTGTCCCTGTTAAGCAGAATCCCTCTAGCAGCGAGGAGGATATTAGCAGTGAGGAGGATACCAACAGTGATGCTAAGAGATCCATAAAATATGGTGGCCACACATCTGTCAACCCAATGGCTCCCCCAGTGGAAGGACTACCAAATTCACAACTCGACTTTGATTTTGGGGTTCCTATTGAGGAGGATATTCCCTCCATGAAATAATTCCAACTTCCATGGTTCTAGATTATTTTAATTTTTTCATGGTCATCATGGGTCTATACTTACCTATTAATCACAATAGTTCTAATCATTTTTTTCCTTCAACACTATTAATATTTCTATCACTATGATTTGTTTTCCCTTCTACATGGAGGATCAATCTGACTGTCAAATCCTGAATTCCCCTGAGCGGAAGGTTTCAACTCTCTCTCTGCTACATTCTATTTGCAGAACTACCACTATGATTTGTTCCTTTGACTATATTATAATTTGATTCAATAGATTAGTCTCCGTAATTACAACAAAAAAAATACGGTTTATTTATATAGTAATTAATTTTTCTTTTTCATCTAATATGGGTGTCTGATAGGGGTAAATGGTTGAATAAAATCTACATGATAAAAAAGGTGTCAAGTTAGGGTCTAATAAGGTTGGAAGATACGGTGACTAAATTAGGTGAAACTAGAACAATAGAGCTATATTCTTAATTTCCTTAGGTATGGAAATGTCGTGAGCATTAATATTAGCAACTAGGATTAATTGGAGCTCAATGATGGTGTCAACATGCACTATTTGTTTTAAAATATAGATAATTGGTTGGAAGAGGAATTAGAAGAGATAAAGGTATAAGGGTTATGTGGTATATATGGGTTGTTAGTGCTTGATGTGAGTGCAAGACCAATTTAAACCAATTAATTAATGTCTCAACTTTGTCTGCATGAAGTATGAGGACAACTTTAGATATTTTAATTGTGGTCACAAGGATTTCTCTAATGTCCCATTAAATAGTTATGGTAGCATGGAACAAGATTTTGATCCCACAAGATAATTTGGGATCATTCAAAGTGAAAAATAAGAATTTTTTAGGCTCGATCTTGAACTTAATTTCTCTTTCTTCATGACTTTGCATTAAAATCTGATAAACAATATGCATGTCATATTAAGGTCCCGTGAAATATAGTAATGAGACAAACCTTGAATATTCTACATATATTAAATTCAAACAAAATAAACTCTACATATTTAAGTGGAATGGTGGTCTATATGAGGATATAACTTTATAATATTGACCAACAAAACAAAACTTATTTTCCCCACATTGTGCAAATCATGGATGCTAGTTTTCAAAAGGGAAAACAATATAACACTCTCAATGCAACATTTAAAGAGAGTGTATGTTACGATATATATATTATTTGACTTGTCGCAACTTGATGATGTATATTTTGGAATATATACACTCTTAAATACAACATGACAAGGTTCTTATGGTGTTCCACCATGAACATAAACCTCAGTGGTGAAATCCAGCCAAAACATTGTCAAAATGTATGTTGAGTCTCATATTTATGTATGTTATTTCATAATCTATTATATATTTCGATTTGTCCTTTGGGGTTGGTCAAAGGTTCAAGGCTTGTTAAGATTTTTATTTTTGAAGGAATGTATCGATGATAGGGACTAATGGCCATGGTATATATGTCAAATGTAAATATTTGGATCTTCAAAAATTTGAGAGTTTACAAATGATTCTAAGTATTTTGCATATCTTACACTTTCATGACATTTTTAGTGATGATTGGCACTCTTTGTCATACACTACAAAGGTGCATAAACACATATTTTTAAAGTATGTGCATGCAAAGTGATGAAGTGTGTGTATAAATTCTAGAACTTGGTATAACTAATTTTTTTTTATAGAAATTATGGTTGGATGTAGCCATTAAAATTTTTATCCCTTAAATACATTGCAAACTTTGCACACTTCAATGTTGAAATGTAATGCTTACTCGATTGGATGATGAAAATTTTGAAAACTAGATACCCAACACCACACTTAAATCATTGACATTCACATAATAACATGTGTTTCCTAATCCCTTGGTAGACCCCTTCACACAAATCCATGTGGTACTTTACATTCGAAAGCATCCTACCTGAGGCTTAGGGTCATCATTATCAAGAGATGGTAATATCTACAGAGGTGAAGGGAAAGAGGGAGGTGGTTATAAATATATAAATATAATTGGGTGAGAAATTATAGCATTGGGGAGCGAAACAAAATAAATCTAATGGACTGTGGGGATGGGAATGATGTCATCATGTAGTTTGTATTTAGGTCACATGAGGATCTTGTTGAGAAATGGGAGTGTTTAAAGGTGATATCTACCATACATGATTTTGAGTTAGTATCTATCATATATGAAATTAAAGTAGTTTCTAAATAATTTTGTATATATTTTCTATGAATAAAAACTTAGTAGGTGACTTCACAATGGGTGCCTTTTTAATTATACATTTTTTTTGACACACTTGTCCATATTCCTTGTGATTAGTCCAAAAGTTTGAAATATTATGGCATTAGTCCAAATATTTGCATTATTTTTTCCTTTTAACATGTGATACCTTGTGGATTTGTTGTATTCACCCCATTTGTCACTTTGGAATCCATATTACCATTATGATTGGTCGTTTACTTACTATGGGTATGCTTGAAGGGTCATGTAAGGATGGAATATTTGAACCTAAATTATGAGGAAGGGTATCACAAATATTGAAATGGAAACCATAACCATGTTGTAGGCCAATAATTCCATATGAAAACGCTCATTTGATGGCATGTATCCCACACATAGTCCATTAGTCCTAAAGGAAAAACAATATGGCTTTAAACTATATATTTTGACCTTGGATCATTTCTAAACTTTATAACCATCCTTAATGTACTAAAATCAAAATGGCCATCATATATTGATGTTGACACAGATCTGTCAACAAGGGTTCACACTCTTTTGACACCCTTAACTAAGCGATCTCTCTGAGCACCGGCCCAGATAGGTTTTTCCCTATCCACCAACACATGCAGAGTAGATGAAGTCTCACCCAAGATGTTCGAGGGAGAACTGTCAGAACCACGTTTCCACAGTAAGAAGGAAGATCATGCATCTACTGTCTAACTATCCCAGCATTACCTCAGAGATTAGAAAAAGGTTTATATTCATGAATTCATATTAGATCAAATAAACATATTATTATCGCAAAAATATAATTATTTATAAACATATCGATCACCCTAACATGATTTAAAACACTGAAACATATCATCATTCATAAAGAACAATAATACTGTGGTATAATTCCATTCACATTTCATCATTCAACAAGGGAAAAGAAGAAAGAGATAAAGAACATTAATTCTATCAAAACACCATCACGTCATATTACTTATGCATCAAAACATGGTCTCCAAAACATATTCACAGTTTCACGTAGAACAATTCAACCTTCAACATAAGATCTCAGATAACATAGCATACGGATATGAATGTTCTCCAAAAGATCTCTACAAAGATGATCAAAAGATATCTGAAAATTACATTCCTATCTCTATTTATAAGCTTGTTGCTTTTACAAAATGGTCCACTTTGATCAACTTTCGAACTAACTTGGACCAAAACTACAAAATGATGAACAATTTTTACAAAATTATGACCAAGCCGACTCTTTCTGGACTTTCCCACCTTGTGCACCATATAACACCTTTCACATCACCATTGGTATTGCTCAAATTATCTTCCTCAAACACTCCTTCCAATAGGCCCTCAATACAATCTTGTGGCTCACCCTCAAGCCACGTCAACTGGAAATAGGGTCGCCACTTATTTTGATCTTGAATTGATCATATTTTTGTTTGACTTCTTGTACCTACTAATTCATCTTTCCATTGATATATGTGCATTTGGAAACATCCTTTTCAAGTGGATGTTCGACAATATTTAGAGTCACTTCGTGTCGACTTTCCTGCACTGCTTGGAGTGCAGTAACTACTTTTAGCGAGCACTTCTTGCCAATATCCTAAAATTCCTCAATATTATTTGTGCATTGTTGTTGTCACTCTCATGCCTTCATGATGCACTACTCCAGCTCCTTTAACTTCGACACCTTTTTCACTTGTAGAACTAGGGGCATCGCTCTAAGTAATGTCCATAGTGCAACCAACTTCACTTTCGATTCCCTCAGTTGTGTGTTCAGTTGTTCTAAATATTCATCTTGTACCATGACACCCCATAAATCCATGGTTGCATCTGTGATTATCTTGTCCTCTTTCTAAATATCCTATATCTGCTTCGCGATGTCTTCAATAGAACCCTTGTGCTCCGCAGCTTTCTCTGGAGGTGTACTTGGTTTCACTAGTTCCTGCAAGTCTTCAAGGTCATGCTTGAAACCTGCAATAACTTTTTTGATTTTATACACTTTGGATTTGGCATCCATGTCCTCTGTGATATCTGGTATTTCCTCCTCCACAAAAACCTCTTTCTCATCCTGCTCGAAATCCTCCGTGAAAGCCTCCTTGTTGTTGATTGAACTGCTGTTGTGGTGGGGGATTCTAATATGGTTGGAAATAAAGTGGTTGGGTATACTGTGCTTGAGTATACTATGGGTGTTAAAGATCATACTACATCTGGTTGTACTATGGCTATGTCGGAGCAAACTGCAGTTGTGTCACAAACTATGGTTGTGGCTATAGTTGTGGCTACACAACCTATGGTGGTTGCTGTGGTGGAAGTCTCTCCTTTGATCGGTGGTCTAATCCCTTCACATAATATGTACCCATCATCCTATCCTATAGAAAATCATATGCTCAACAGTACTTATCTTCGTGGTCCACAGATCGATAAAATGTAAAATATAAGTGTGTACACTTGGATACCACCTTATAAAGATATATACAGTATTTTTGTCGATGTCCCTGACCCTGACAGATGTGAGACCATGGCATGCCTCCGTTGCTTAATGGATTTGGAGCTCCCGACAACAAGTAATTTCAAAAACATGGGCACTGATCCTTATGATGTCCTTCCACATGACATCGAGTACACCATATTTCCTCATGATGTTACCTTCCTTTCCTGATATCTTGTAAGTGGATGTTCAAGTTTTCCAGTTGTGATTGAATTTGATTCATGCCAACTCTAGTCTCTCCAATTGATGAATCTTCCAGCCTCATCATGATCTTTAGAGCCTCACTTGGTGGTGCAATATTTTGCTGCATAAAGGAAATCCTAATATGTGGCACTAATGCTGCAATGAACCACTCCTTTTGTTGTACATCACTCATTCCAAAACTGACTTTTTCCATCAGTGTCTTGAATCACTGATCAAAATCCTAGACAGATTCATTTGGGTAATGATTGATCTCCTTTAGCTCTATGATATATTTATCCTTAGACTTAGGCTTTCCAAACTCTTCAATCAACCCAGTTCTTATCTCTTCCAGAGTCTTCACTTGAGTCCCTATGCGAACTTGTACAAACTTCATGTACCAGTCCAGCGCGACCCTGAAAGGTTGTCTCTAACTAATATTTCTTAACATCATCATCCTATGCAATGTTACAATTGTGGATTATTGGGGCATTACAAGAGATATTTTCTAAACTTGTAGTCACAATGTACCTAATGTACCTTCGCAGATTGCACAGTCGAAGACTACTCGCAACTGATTGCAAAGTGGAAAGCAAGGAATGTTCTACCACCCCAGAATGAGAACTAGAATGCGAATCAGAATGAAAACTAGCCAATGAATCTTCAACCTAACCAGAACCAAGGACCAATAGCTAGGAAGATCTCAATAGAAACCATAGTTTAGTCTGATGATGTTGTTTCCATTACTTGTGGGGGTGCGACAAGAGGAGGTGATGGCCCAGTTCAACAAGTCCGATTGGATGGATGGAAAAAGGTGTAGTTTGATGTAAACACTGAGAGGGATACATTCTTTTAAGAACGTGAATCCATAAGAATAGATCTCGGTAGGTTTCCTGCTTATGAAATGCCACCTATTTTTTATTCAACTCTGGAAGGAGGACCATCACAGCAGCATCGTACCTTACAAAAAAAACTGAATGGTGCAAAAAAAATTGAATGGTGTATGTCACTCGAAAAATATCCTGATGTTCTCACTGAGATCGTGAGTTTGTTGCATCAACCAGAGAAGGGGTTAAAGGAGTCTAATGTGAACTCCATACACAAGAAGAAAAATGGGAAAGAAATGAGAATGAATATCCATATTGGGGATTACAAGGTAGATTTTGTTATTCTGGATCTAGGCGCAGATGTCAACATTTTGATGAAGCAGAGATGGGAGGAATATGGGGAAACCACAATTGGTTTGGTCCCCTATATATCTACGATTGGATAACCAAGCCAAGGTGACACCGATTGGGAGAGTACCATGTCTATCACTGGAATTCGAAGGAATGCGCACATATGTGAATTTCAATGTTATCATGATCATTGATGAAGGAAGCTCATATCCCGCACTACTGGGGATTGGATGGGCTAATGACATCCTAGTGGTGATCAAATTCAAGAAGCGTGTGATCACTTCCGAGAACTGTGATATCAAAGTCATAGGCGTGATGGATCCAAGCGTAGGAAGGAGGTATGTCGAACCAGTTAAAGAAGATACTTTAGGGGGATGGGATCATGCATACAACATCTCGAAAGATTATGTACACCTTACTGCAAACAGAGAGTTGGGATGGTGAAGCTCAAGCTCTACATCATCAGATTCTGATTATGCATTGGAGAATCGGTAGAATTTGATGCATGACGTATAGATTCGAAAGTGTGGAAAAATTAATCAATTGCTATGACGAGTTGCAACAGATATTCTTGAGTTACCAACATATGAGTGACTTCTTGATTTACCTAAATTTTTGGCTGAGTTTGAAGATAAGGTGTCAAAACCATAGAGGATGTTGGAATTAGATGAAGCATTGAAGGCTACTCCAGCACGTTGGTGGGTGACACATAAGAGATCAAACATTGGGTGGTCTCTATGTCATAGGTTGATTGAAGTTTTCTTCAAAGGAACCGAACAGTACCAAGTTGAGAAGTATGATGGGAATAATCATCGTAATGATAATTTGATTGCATGTCATAGCATGTGGGTGTCACGACCAAAGAATGAGTGGGTACATACTTTTATGCACACGTTGGACGAAATTCCCCAACAGTGGTATATATCAGTTGAGCTTAAAAGAGAGATTACAACATGGGAGGAGTTTTCAATTTGTTTTAGTCACAAATTCAGTTTTGTGGATGTTGATCCAGTGATTCATAATGCACTACAACATATTCATGACGTTGTTTTGAAGGTGGTTCTAGTTGCATATCCATGGACCTACATGAAGTACCAATGATGCAATTGATGATGGAGTGTTATAATGTAACAGGAGGGCCTGATGATGGATATGACCCAAGGAACATCAACATTCTAGAATTCAAAGGAAGTTGGGATATCACGACACCAGATATGTTGACAAACAAAGTTCACCAGCTTTTGAAGATTCTGAAGGTCAACTTTGGGACAAACGAGGAACTGAAATTTGCAAATATTGGAGACTATTAGGATGAAGAAACCATGGTTACAATCATTGATCTATTGCATAAATTTCAAGACTTGTTTTGGATGAAGTTTTCTTAAATGAAAGATATATGAGGAGATTTGGGAGAAATGAAAATCCCATTGAATCCCGATGTGAATCCTATAAATCAATGCTCATATCGCCTGAATCCACAATACAAGGAGATATTCAAGGATGAGCTCGACAAAATGTTGGATGTAGGAATCATAGAACCAATTGAAGAATTAGAATGGATCATTCCAATGGTTGTGAAAGATAAGAAGACGGGTGAGGTTCGGATATCTGTTGATCTCAGGAAGCTGAATGACGCATGCCTTCATGATTTGTTTTCGACATCGTTTACTGATGAAGTGTTGGAAGAAGTGGGTAGTCAGGAAATCTATTCGTTCATGGATGGATTTTATGGCTATCATCAGATCAATATTTTGAAAGAGGATCGGCATAAGACAACCTTTGTGACTAAATGGGGATGCTTTAGTACACAATCATGTCATTTGGACTCAAGAATGCACCTACGATATTCTCGAGGATCGTAGTTCCTGCATTGAAGAATTTTATACAAATGTTTTTGGAATTCTACATGGAGGATTGGATGTTGTATTTTTTGGTAAAGGATCAACTTGAAAATCTACGAATGATGTTGGAGCGGTGTCAAAAAAATCATATTGCGCTGAATTCAAAGAAATGTATATTTTTTGCACCATTCAAGATGTTGCTGGGGCACATTGTTTGTAAGGAAGGCATGTTGGTCGATCCTGAAAAGATTGTGCTTATTTTCAACTTGCCTCCACCCACGAACATTAATCAACTTAGAGTGACATCAAGCCATAATAGACACTATCGCATGTTCATCAAAGAATATTCCGCTATCACAAAACCTATGGAGAAGTTGTTGAAGAAGGATGCACAATTCGAAAGGAGTCATGAGTGAGGGAATTTTTGACACATTAAATACGAAGATTTCTGCAACACCAATATTGTTTTTTCCGTATTGAATGAAAGAATTACATGTCCATGTTGATGCATCGTCTATCACGTTGGGAGTAGTGTTTGCACGAATACGAAAAGGGGATATTGATCATTTGATTGCTTTTTCCAGTTGGAAGCTATCATCTGTGGAGAAGAATTATACCATGACAGAGAGAGAAGGGTTGGTGATGATCTATGCATTGCGGAAGTTTCAATATGTCCACTACTCACTCTGCGTTGAAATACTTGATGAATAATCATGTATTGGGGGGGATATATGTCAGTGGCTACTCCTCTTCCAAGAGTTTGATTTTGAGATCATTATGAATCCAAGTCACTTGAATGTGGTACCTAAACATTTGTTGTGAATCAAGACAAGTGAATAACCGACAAACATCAAGGACGGACTACCCGATGCACAACTATTCAAGATTGGAATGGTTGATGACTACTGTAGCAGGGATTTCTCCCTTGCTACAGGGCAGGAATGGCTACTTTCCATCTATAGCATGGAAGGATAGGTTCCTAGTGGTGAATGCAAAGAAAAATAAACAAACAAAATAGAAAAATGAAATGAAATGAAAGAAAAAACAAACCCCTCTACAAACAAGGTTAGGGTTTAGCTCCAATACCCTCCAAGAACATGTTAGAAAACCTGCAAACAAACAATGGAGACCTGCAAGCAAATATGGGTTAGAGAAAAATAAGTAAACAAGACAAAACAAACATTATACCTTCATTTGGTGGAATAGGACACCATGCCCTAGCTTGGAGAAGCACCTATCTCTCTCTTGGCCATGCAGGAGCTATGGCTTAATGGGAGGATGGTTGAGAGGAAGTGTGGGTGGCTTGAGAGACAAATGGTCTCAAGGCATCCACTCAGGAAACATAACAGTATGCAAGGGAGAAGTGTTTTGAGAGTGACCCCCACCCCTCTATTTATAGCTTTTTTAGGGTTCTAAGCCCTTTGTCAGGGCTTTAGCCCCTTTTTTGGGCTTTTAGCCCCTTTCACTGAAACTTTATCTCCTTTTAGGGTTTTAGGCTCCTTATCCCCTTTTTGGAGGTTTTAGCCCTTAGGAGAGCTATTTAGGCTCTTTTTAGGAGCTTTTAAGCCCTTTTTCATGTTTTTAAGCCTTCTTGAGGGTGTGGGGGTCAAATGGGGGTCATGCATGGGTGGTGTAGGGAATGTAGAGCTGACTGAGGGATTTTTTGGGTTAATATATTTCCCCCTAATGTGTGAGGGTAAGAACTCATCGTATGGCTGACGAACATCATAGGATTTTCTGTGGAGAGGTGGTGCTTCCTGGGATGGGGCATGGTGGATTTTGGTTTTTGTATTAATATGGTTCCCATCAATGGGTGATATAAAAATAATGTGTGACATGTATATGGATGAGGCAAGCATCCCCATGTTCGTGACAATGCCAAAAGAATAATGTGATCTATGCTCTATAATACAAGAGCCGGTCATATACAACTGATGATACATAGTGGTTTCCTCAATGAGAGACTGAATACAATACTGATCTGAAGAATTGTTACATTGGACCCATGGCATTCTCATGGAATGCTATATCTTCATGACTGATAGCCTGCTAGATATGGGACAGTACATAGTTTTATGGACTCATTGATTGAGAGTTAGAGTCTCTATGGTACAAGTATGATGCATCAATCACAAATCTATATAGAAGCATTACTAGGGATTCTGAACACTGTCTCCAACGCAACCTAAAAATCATAAGGGACATAACTTGTTTAGGTACCTTGAATAGACTCATCAATGTGCTAGAGTTAGGTGACATCCGTGGTCTTCGACCAAATACTGCATGGACCTATACCCTATACAAATCTCAATGGTGCGATGATGTAGTTGGAGTTGAACACGTGAGAAACAACCATCCCGAGAGGAACTAAGGACTCCACTCAAGTGGTCCAAGGAACTCATCAATGGGGTTAATGAAACCAAGATACAGGGACCTTTGGGTCTATCTTCTGGAATATGCGTGTTATTGTCGACAGAGGGAGACCTACCCCTGGTCAAGGCAATGGTGTTTCCTTGACCAGAAGTGCAAGGGAGATAACCTAAAGGTGTGAGACAATTTGAGGAGTGACCCACTAAATGGGGGGGGAGGGAAAGAGTTGGACAGGGGAGAGGGAGTGTAGTAGACTCAAACTTCCTTTGTTCAGAGTATGACGGTAGGGCGTACTAGGCAGAAAATGATACTATGTTATGGGAATGCGATCATAGCTGTAATACCGGGATCGTCATTGTAGATGGGAAATACTTGGGGGAGGTAGACACTTTTGATATTGATGGGATCCAAGGAAGACACATTGCAGAGTACTCTGAACAAAGGAGACCCAAATGAGGAATGCTTTCATACTATTTTCTATGGGGTGGTGTCTAGATACACTGTTGTGGTACAATCTTGTAGATTTTTGGTGAGCCTAAGAAAGTAAAAGCTCGATGGTGCTTTAAATTTTAAAGAGTTTGAATGCATAGAGAAGAATATAGTGGGGAATCTTTTTCGTTGGTAGTCTCTTGTACCCAAAAAGGGATAAAAGTATGCACAAGAGAGCTCGCCCATCCTTTTTTATGAGATCAGAGACTTCTTTACCATTGGTATTCCAGTCAGGCTGAAAAAGGTTAAACCTATACTAACTGGACGGTCATTCAAATAATTTTATGAAGATGAATGAAACCAAGTTTGCTTAGCAATATTTTCTTGATGAGAAGGCTAGAAAAGAGCTTAACAACAACCCATGGTGAGATTTTTTTTATAGTGCGGCCCCTCTACCCGAGAAAGCATAAAAGTATGTAGAAGGGAATGGTCTTGGCTTGAATATGCCAAGGTGGTCCTTTTCATTTGATGGTCTACATAGTCTGCAAACAGAGGTAAACAAGATGATGTAGAGGCCCTTTCCTATACTTTAACGAGTGGGAAAGGAAGAGTTGCGCTCAGAAATATTTTCATTCTTTTAGGAGTTAGAAAAGAGCTTAAAGGAAAATCTAGTATGGTTAACCGATTATGGTGGCACAAGCGGTGCCCCATGTCGGGACGGTGGACAGTAGTCCAAATGTCATCCGTAGAGTATGGATGGAGCAAGTGAATTTTAAACATACCAACACATGCACATGATAAAGCACGATAGAGGCATGCGAGTCGGTGTGGAAGAGGCACACAAACCAAGGTTGCTATCGAACAGAGGTCAGGAGAGTCGTGTGGGAATTATGGTGGATGAACATGAACACATGTGATTGTGAGTGCAAGTCTGGAGGCAGTTATATGCTAAATGCATGCAAAGGAAATGATCCGTTCTCTGGACGATGGTCCGGTGATTAGCATAAGGTGTGGTGGACGAAGTAGACGGCTATATGCTTAAAATAAAAATGATGTTCCTTATGGGTGGTAACCCAAGAATCTACATGAGTAGTGGTAGGCAAGTGTGATGTAAGTATAGCTCCGTAGACACTTGTATCAGCATGGTGTGGCTCGTAAATTGAGGTAACTTCTGGGGAGAAGTCCCAAAATTTGTTTGTTAAACATGAGATGATGTTCTCATCAAGAGATAGAGGGAATAATTCTGAAACCAATGGCTCAAATGGCATCTCAAACGGACTCCGTATGGTCCTATTGTGTCAAACGAGAGAAATTAGGTCAAAGAGGGCCTATATAAGGGTGGGAAGTGTCATTGTCACTGTTTACTGTAGTGTTGGAGAGATGGGCCCTATATTTTCTTTTACTAATTTCTCCTCTTTCGACCAGTGGTTTCGAGTTTCATGACTTGCAGGTAAGAGCTCTTGCCAAATCTCTGTTTTTGGTGGTTTACATTCTGCATTTGGTCACCCGGAGGTCCTTCATGAGCCTGCTGGGGTTTCATGGAGCCAAGTAGTACCTTTTGAGGGAAACAAAGTGACTTGGTTGCACCTATGGGGAATTTTTGAGTGACCTAGTTGCACCTATGGGGCATTTTCGAGCGACCTGGTCGCTCATTTTTCCCAAACAAGTGCAACTTCGCCCTTAGGTGATATTCTTTTATGAGAGTAGTGGATGACATATTTCTTTGGATTATGCAGGATGGCTGAGATTAAGTGGCAAGAGAGAGACTGTAAAGAAATTTAGGAGGAATCATTACAGGATGGGAATGTGCATGATACACTGGCTCATCATGGTTTACTGAAATTCATGAGGATACCCCTTATGAAGAGCTTGCATTTGTTGTTGCAAACGCTGGTGAGATTTTGGGATATTGGAGAGGAGGCCTTCCTCTTCCACAATCAGCATATTGAGAGCTCACTGGTGGATGTGTACTTCTTGACTAGGCTCCCTATGTTGGGAGTTGTTGGTGACTTAGCACCGGTGTTGTCTTGGGGGGGGACATTGGAGGAGCTATGTGATAGGAACTGTTACACTACTGCATATGTGCATGGCTCCCACATCTTGATGTGTGACATTGAGGACCTATCAACATCGGTGGTGGTGACATTATTGTTGCATGTCATGGGTTCCATGGGGAGCCACAAGATATCTGGAGGGCAGCTTTAGTTGATAGAGTGTGCTATGGAGGGCACGTACTATGGGTGAGCCCAGATGTATCTTTAGGTTGTTCGGCGTTAGCTGAACAATGCTAAGGCATATGGGGCAGGATTTTGCTTTGGCTGCTTTTTATGTTCTTTCCTTTTTAAGAAAGTACCTACTCTATGTCCACACCGGGCCATGCGGGATAGTGGTCCACAGGAGCCGTGAATGCATAGGCGGTGCCAGATGATGGTAGGAGAGGGTGGTGGCAGAGTGGGCTGCTTTTTCACTACGGAGCTATTGGAGTAGTGGTGTCAACTTCCAATGGTAATTGAGGAGTACCCATATGTGGGTATCAACTATCATGCAGACCCTGAGATGCCCTTACCTGCAGGCCAGCCATAGGGACCGGCTAGTACGTATGTGTGATGTCTTTATGTTCATCTTTATACATATTGTAGTTGAGCTGGTTGATAGTTGTATGTTGATATGTGTGGAATGATGGTATCCTTGTTTGTGTATGTAGATATTGGTCCTGGCCCATCGCCTGGTTATCAGAGGCGAGTGGTTGCTATGGCACCTACGGCAGTTCCTGCAGGGAACCCTTGCTAGTGACGGTGGGAGGTGGATGGAATTTTACCCCAACTGGAGTGACTTGCTGATGGGATCTATGATGATGGATGGAAGAATTTGAGTAATGATCTGATTGCTTCCATTCATATTTTTCCTCCAAAAGGGGACCTCTGTGATGAGGAAGATGGTTGTGGCTTGTAATTACCTTCGTCGAGTGGTGAGAGGTGATCTTTCTGTAGAGGATGAGTATTCTAATGAAGATGATGATACTAAGCCAGATGACAAGTCTAAGTTAGATTAGTAACCTAGCAGGGCTTCCCCTAGTGCATTGGTGCACTTAGGAGTTTTTGCATCACTATGTATATTCTGCTAAGAAAGCATATGTGGCTTCTCATTTTGTACTGGACATATTTTGGACATGTGACTTATCTATCTATCTATCTATATATATATATATATATATATTTGATGCACATGGATGTGATTTTATAGTTTTATATGTGAGTCTTTTTATGATGATGTGAAATTCAATGCCTAGATGATGTATTGTTACACTTATGTGTGTATTTTATATATGATTTTGCATGATGTTATGGTTGTATGTTTCCTATATGCGATTATGAATGTGGAAGTTTAGAATGTCATTAGCCATTTGATCTTCTACACTATTGAGGTTTCTGGGAACAAGTGTGAATGTAATGGACTCAAATGTTCTAACCATTTGTTTAGTGCGTAGGAATTTTCTAAAGAGGCAGGGATCATGTACCCGATAGTAGTTGTTCAACTAAGAAACAAGTAGTTGGGAGTCTAAGAAGAAATCGAGATGGTGAACACCTAACTGGAGAGCGGTGGCCAATAGGCCATTGACACCATCATACTCAACCTAGTTGTTGTTCACACTACCCATGCATATTCTGTCGATATGGATCAACTCGTA
The DNA here is from genome assembly GCA_001517045.1 of Pseudotsuga menziesii. Classification (NCBI taxonomy): domain Eukaryota; kingdom Viridiplantae; phylum Streptophyta; class Pinopsida; order Pinales; family Pinaceae; genus Pseudotsuga; species Pseudotsuga menziesii. The sequence goes on from LPNX010874272.1 coordinate 42,452, forward strand.
CGATGGTGAGTAGATTACTCATGCAGCCGAGGTGAGGTTCATTGACCATCTGCTCACTCCATTAGCAAATCCAATGTACCAGTTTGAGGTAGGATCCATCTGGACCAATGAGGGGAAATGATACATAAGAATCAATTTTGAAAAATGTGTAAAACAAAAATGAAAAGACTATATTATAAGTTGTAATATCGTCACTCAAAGGGGTGACATTAGAGGGAAATTTGTTTGGACTTTCAAGGGATCAGTGATCATTCCTTTGTGTGACACAATGAACCCTAGGAGACGGCCCGTTGGGACACATAAAACACACTTGAAAGGGTTCAAGTAGATTTCGTACTTGCAACATTGTAGGAAGACTTGTCGCAAGTTGCCTATGTGTTCTGCTTGCTTATGTGACCACGCAATGAGGTTTTCAAGATAAACCAACATGATGTGAATGAGGTTGCAGAAATAGTGTGTCATGGCATGCTGGAAGGTGGCTCCAGTGTTTTCCAGGCCAAAGGGAATTACTCGATAGGAAAATGTGCCCCACGGGGTTGTGAACACAGTCTTGTAATGATCTTGTTTCTGGATCTAAATTTGGTTATATCTAGAAATTCCATCAATGAAGGAAAAGACCTCATTTTCGGCGCATGCATCGATAATTTGATCGATGAAGGGTGTTGGGAAGTTGTCTTTGGGATAGGCCCCATTGAGATCACGAAATTCTGTGCAAATGCGGATGGTACCCTGTTTTTTATTCATGGGAACAGGGTTAGAAACCCAAGTGGTGTACGCAATGGGGTAAATGAAGCCAGCTGTGTGCAGCTCATGTATCTCGGCTTTGACAGCGGCCACTTTGGAAGGGTGGATGGGCCATTGCTTCTAGCGTATGGGGGCCACATCAGGCCATGTGTTGATGTGGTGTTTCACAATGGATGGATCCAACCCAGGCATTTCAGTGTGAGACCAGGCAAAGATGTCGTAGAATTCTTGGAAGAGAGCTTTGAAGGTAGTGACCTCTTCTGGGGTGCAGGATGCCCCCAGCATGATTTATTCAACAACCTCGGGATTGGTTGAGATGTTGATTTTGATAGTTGGCAAGATGTTGGCCATGTTCCCTTCTTCGAAGGCATCTAGTTTCAAAATGGGGCTTTTGAACCATTCAACTTTCCCATGAATGAAATCTTTGGTTTCCATGGAAAACTGGTCTGACCGTGACACAAGATCTTCAGGGAGGAAGAATGAGTGATGGTGTATGTCGTCCCATGGGTATTCTAGGGTGGTTAAGGCTTCAAGTATCTTGTCATCATTGTGGAAGAAATGAAGAGATAGGTCTGATGGACCATCATTGGTGGTGGAGACAATACGGTTGGTAAAACTAGACATCTTGTAAATGGACATGGTGTCTGAAGAAGGAGGTGGGAGGTGAAATTCTTTGATCAGGGTGATCTCAAATTCAAGGAAATGTTGACGAAGGTTAGCTAAATCCATTCAAAACTTGGGAAATTCTTAGCAATGGTTAGAATAGTGTCCATGTAGTCTGCAAAGGGCGCAAGCATGGTTTGTTCTCAATGAATTGTTTCTCACTATTGGCGCGCTTGGAAGTTCAACCATGTGGAGTTTTTTGATTGTATCCATGGCGTACAAATGAGCATGGATCATTGGAATCTCAGGGAAGTTCTGAGTTGGATGTCCCTATGTTATAGCGGATTTCACCACACTAGGTGAATCACACATTGTATGTCCTTCCCCTGTCCCGCTGCAGACTCATTAGCCCCTATGGACTACTTTTTATCTTTTGATGTGTCCTTGATCATCCCTAAAAACATAACAAAAGTGATATATGTGCCTTTTACCCCGATAACCACATACATACGTAGATATTACCCCTATAGTCACGTACATCGGGATGTGTGCATAATCCAAATCCTTTTGGAGCGTTCCTTGACTTGGATCCGACTCATATGACTCCTGGCCTTCCATATGCCTTGAGATCGCACGGATTTGACCTTTTAGTATCCCTTTGAAAAGATATATAAGGAACCCCTTGAGACATTGAAAGGATAAGAAAGAATTGACAGTAACGAAACTATAGTCCATTGTTTCCAGAACTTATGCTTGAGTCTGCATCCCTTTGTCCCTTGGAGCACTGTTGTGTTCTTCCCAAGCTTGCCTTTTGCTAGTGAGCTTGCTATCTGAGTGATGGAGGATTGAGGTGGTGGAGGCTCAAGTGGGGGATTCAGTTTTTCCAGTTCGCAAACGTCCCATCAGAGGTTGTCACTTGTAATCTCTAATTCATATTAATAGAAATATATTTTCCTGTCCAGTAATGTGTATTTGAATGAATATTGTATCCATTGGAATATGTCAAATGCTTTTACATTATTGATTATATATGCTAGAATAGATCTAACACCATGATATATAGTATGCTTGTATTGTTTACTTGTTGTTGAGGAAGTATTATATCAATTCAAGCTGAAGATTGGAAAGCTCAATGGGGATCTACTTCAACCATCCGGAATAAGGTACGAGGTTCGATCCTTTAGTGTTAGACATTTTATTTCTATTGCATATTGGGAAAGATTGATTTTTGGAGTCTAGTTGTCTGTTGTGGTACCCTAAGCCATAGGAATTTCTCTCCGTAACAGAATTGGTGACTCCACTGGGGATGTTCCTTGTTTTTCTTTGGTGTTGGGGGCACAATGGGCTTGATATTATTGACTTGCTCTTGGTTTCTCTCTGTTTCTGTGTCACATGTTATAGTATGTTTTTCCATTGACACTCCCCTTTATTGGTTTGGCCTTGAGCTGCTTTTTACCACTGCCTTCTCTATATACACAGGTTTTTGGACAAAAGTCGCGTACATACGCAGCTGTTCTTTATACAGTCGCGTACATCCTCCCTTTTGGTGAGTCTGATGTTGTGGGAAGTTGCTGGGTGGGTTGTGAGTGTGGTTGGGTCTTCCTTGGGTCTGAAGTTGTCTGTTGGATGCTTCTTTTGTGACCAAAGACCATTCATGCCTATCATAGGTATAACGTCTACACTGGCATATAGGTTAGGTTCACCACCGTTTGCATTTTGCATGACCTTATGACCATGTCACTATATCCTTAGGTACGAACCCACTCTATTATGTCATGGAACCTTCTTGCTGCTATAGAAGTGGCATGATATGAGTGGTAGAGCCTCACCTTACATGGGTACCCTAGTTAGCGCCTGATTTGCATTTGGTGCCCATGCCGATGTTTCTCCCTTTAGGGTGTGGGAGTATTTTGTATAGTATTGCCTTGACATTTCACAAGAGCCTCATCCTCCTCTTGATCTTATGCTGGCCATGATCCCCCGGACTCCCTTGTATCAAGTTGTGGATGCATTATCATGAGATTTTCTTGTATTATTGAGCTTTATGCCGGCTCCCCTGACATTGCGTTTCAGCCATATAGCCCGAGCTTGTCGCATGTCTAGCCATGCAGAGCCTTTCTTTATATCCTTCGCAGCTTGATTCCCTTTTTACCGGGAGGGGATTTTCCCTCGAGTGTCGATATCCTACACATGTATCCTTGCATTGAGCATAGGTATGTTCCACTGCTTGGAACTAGTTTGTTTTCCCTAATGACACTCGTCTCCTCCTAGTTTGTAACTATAAAGCTAGTTTATTCTTTTTTCAAGTTTTCAAATAACTGAAAAAGACCAAAAAAATCAAAAAACCAAAAAGCAGGACAAGAAAATATATTATCTTTGGCAGCTGTCGAGTCGTGTCACCTTCGAACAGAGCACTGTATATCACATCCATTGGTTGGGTTATAGTTTGACTTTAGGATCTGTACTCGTTTGTCTGAGTTTATCTCCACTGACTAGTTAAGCTTCCAGTCCCTATGGAGCCTCTATTGATGCCTCCTGTGTCATAGAGATGTCCCAGTTTGTATATCGAGTTTGTGCTTCCTTCATTCATTCACCATACGCCATTATGCTCTTGTTCAAAGGAAGTTGAAACCTAAGTCAGCCATTCCTCAGTTATCTTGACTTTGCATGTTGGCCATTCCCGGTACAGTTACTGGTTCGTGCACCTTATGATTGAGTCCTTCCACATTATACAGCCTTGCTGAGTACCTCGTGTTGGATGATGGGGGATTCCCTAATGCCCTCCTTCCAGCGGATTTCATACCATTGACTTCAGATCATTTATTCTAGGATTGGAGTCTAGAGTCATTTTGAGTGCCTTGAGACTTGGAGTCATCAGTGGTAGGTTCTCTCACCATCGACAATTTTTTGGGAATACATCAATGTCCCCTAATCGATGGATTCTCTCAAATGTTCGACCTCAACACATTTATTCACACTTGTTAGTTTGCACTCTAGTACCTTGATTCCCATTTTCATTATCGGTGGGTGATCTCGTGTCTGTTAACGGTATACATCAATGACCGGTAATCAAACGATGGACTACTATGTTCGACCTCGACACCTCTATTCGCATAGTAGGACATGTACTCGTAGTGGTGTGTGTAGAAGACCTTCCAGATTGGTGGCATCCATTATATGCTACCTCTTTGATCGTGCCAGTGTTCATGAGATTTCAGCTCTCGTGACTTGTTCCAGTATATGTCTGACATTTCCAGCCACTATGGAGATCTTGATCTATTGTATATCTTCAGCCTGTGTGGAGATCATGGTCCTTTGTATATCTTCATCATGGAGATTCTGATCTATGTATATTGTACGTGGCAATGACCACATATGTGTTATCATGTTTCATGCCTATTCATGGCCATTGTACTCTTATGTATCAGGGACTGCTATATGTATTTGCAGTTATATGCAGAGTTGTATTATGGTATTATGTTGATTGGGTGGCTGGTCTTCCATTTGGGTACCTTCACCACTCCACTTATGGGATGGACTTATAATGTATTTCGGCCATTGTATAACCCCTCTGATCTCATACATTAGGGGGCATCTGTTATAGAGGATTTCACCACACTAGGTGAATCACACATTATATGGCCTTCCCTGTCCTGCTGCAGACTCATTAGCCCCTATGGACTACTTTTTATCTTTTGGTGTGTCCTTGATCATCCCTAAAAACATAAGAAAAGTGATATACGCGGCTTTTACCCCGATAACCGCGTACATACGTGGATATTACCCCTATAGTCGTGTACATCGAGATGTGTGCATAATCCAAATCCTTTTGGAGCGTTCCTTGACTTGGATCTGACTCATATGACTCCTGGCCTTTCATATGCCTTGAGATCACACGGATTGGACCTTTCAGTATCCCTTTGATAAGCTATATAAGGAACCCCTTGAGACATTGAAAGGATAAGAGAGAATTGAGAGTAACAAAACTATAGTCCATTGTTGCCAAAACTTATGCTTGATTTTGCATCCCTTTGTCCCTTGGAGCACTATTGTGTTCTTCCCAAGCTTGCCTTTTCCTGGTGAGCTTGCTATCTGAGTGATGGAGGATTGAGGTGGTGGAGGCCCAAGTGGGGGATTCAGTTTCTCCGGTTCGTAGACGTGCCGTCAGAGGTTGTCACTTGTAATCTCTGATTCATATTAATAGAAATATCTTTTCCTGTCCAGTAATGTGTATTTGAATGAATATTGTATCCATTGGAATATGTAAAATGCTTTTACATTATTGATTATATATGCTAGAATAGATCTAACACCATGATATATAGTATGCTTGTATTGTTTACTTGTTGTTGAGGAAGTATTATATCAATTCAAGATGAAGCTTGGAAAGCTCAACGGGGATCTACTTCAACTATCCAGAATACGGTACGAGGTTCAATCCTTTAGTGTTAGACATTTTATTTCTATTGCATATTGGGAAATATTGATTTCTGGAGTCTAGCTGTCTGTTGTGGTACCCCAAGCCATAGGAATTTCTCTCTGTAACACCCTGTTCTTCACAGAAGGTGCAAGGTGAGATCTGTCAAGGTTCTGCGTAGCTTTCTCATTCTTTCCCCTGGCCCTTTTTGGGTGGGGTGGTGCAAGCGCGGGTGCAGTGGTTAGTTTTTGCGGGCCAGGTGGAGGATGAGAATCGACCGTAATGGGTTGCATGGGGGTTAAGACTATTTGGGGAATTGGTGGTTGAGATGGTGTTGTTATATTTTTAACATTAAGCTAGCATAACATTAGGATCTTTAACTGAGAGAAAAACAAGCACATCAATCAAACACATGAGACAATGAACACATTGTTTTTCCTTGGGGAAACCATAAATGGATAAAACCCTGCAACTTCCTCATAGATAGAATTAGCACCAAAAGTAAAACACCAAAATAATAAGATGATCTCTCGATAGCAGTAACCTCTTTCTTCCTTGCATCGGTGTCTTTCTATTCCTCATCTATGCGCTACAACTGAGTGTGAGTGAGTGTGTGATAAATAGAGAGGCTAGTTCTCTATTTATACTAATTCCCATCTTGATTAAACCCAACTAGGGCCAAATTCACTAGGTGATTATAATAACCCTAACGCCCCGAAACTGTTGGGATTTTAACCCTTGATCAATAGGAGGGTTACCCACAATGACTTGACATGACTTGTTTACATTATAGAACCTCTTGATAGGAACATCAGGGCATTACATGACTCAAGTAAATCCCAGAATAAACATCGAGTTACAATATATAAGAAATACAAGTGAATACATTTTGAAGTTACAATTACATAAACACTCCCTCTTAATTAGGAAGGTATTCTCTTGACACAATTTTCATTACTGGTCTTCTTCTATGGATCGTCTCATCATCTACATATTCAAGTCATCTTCATCTTCAAGTCATCTTCATCACTAGATCTGGATCATCACTGGATCCGACTCATCACTTGATCTGGATCATCACTGGATCTGGATCATCACTGGACATCATCACTGGATATGGATCATCACTAGATATGGATCATCACTATTGGATCATCATCATTAAAATCATCATGGGTGCTATCTCATGATTATTCTCGTCATAGGAAGTTCTACAGAGCCAGTTGTTTTTCATGCTAGTTTTAGGCCTAGCCTCCATGTAGGTCTTCTTTAGTGCTTACATCTGACACCAAATGAGAATGGCCCGCCTAGAACTTACATCTGACCATGAGAGGAACACATCCAACACCATGTCAAAAAGGCATGCCCAACACTCACATATGATCATATATGAACCAATCCTATAATCATATCAGAAAGTCCCAACACTCACATTTAGCCATGTGAGAACACATCCTACAACCATGATAAAAATATTTTGCACTTCCACCCATGCAGGAACACATCCTGCAACCATGATGGAAGAGCTCTGCACTTACATCCACCCATGTGGGAACACATATTGCAACCATGATGTAAGGGCTCTGCACTTACATCCACCCATGCGGGAACACATCTTGCAACCATGATGGAAGGGCTCTGCACTTACATCCACCCATGCGGGAACACATCCTACAACCATGATGGAAGTGCTCTGCACTTACATCCACCCATGTGGGAACACATCCTACAACCATGATGGAAAGGCTCTACACTTACATCCACCCATGCGAGAACACATCCTGTAACCATGATGGAAAGGCTTTGCACTTACATCCACCCATGTGGGAACACATATTGCAACCATGATGGAAAGGATCTGCACTTACATCCGCCCATGCGGGAACACATCTTGAAACCATGATGGCAAAGCTCTCAACCCCAAGTTGAGGGTTCCTGGTAACTGACTAGGTGCCTCCATTTTCCAAGAGAATGGAAAAGTCCCTTATATTTGATCAAGTGGTAACAAATTCCTCAATCACATCAGAATGGCCATGCGCTCCATTTGATCATGTAGTAACACATCCTATAGTCATATCAGAATGGCTCTCAGTCCTAGACCAAGTATTCCTAGTAACTGACTAGGAACCTCCATTCCAAGAATGGAAATATCCCTTATATCTGATCATGTAGGAACCAATCCTACAGTCATATCAAAATGGCGCAACACTCATATCTGACATGGAAGGAACTAATCCTCTGACCATGACAGAATAGCTCAACCCTTATATCTGACCATGGAAGGAACCAATCCTCTCACCATGTTAGAATGGTTCACGGACTCGTCACTTCCCCTTTGAAGGGACCTCGATCTGGAGAACACAAAGCTTCTCCCTGAAGTACTCGAAATTCACTATGGCTAATGGTTTCATCAATACATCAGCTATTTGTTCATCTGTCACAACATACTAGAGCTTCACTACTGCCCTCTGCATCATATCCCTGATATAGTGATACTTGATCTCGATATGCTTCTACTTGTCATGGAACACTGGGTTCTCTGAGAACTTCACACAACTCTAGTTGTCACAATGTATACAAGTAGCATCCAACTGGAGATCAAATAAATTAGATAGTAGCTTCCTCAACCATATTGCCTCACAACTAGCTGAACAAGCTACAAAATAATATGCTTCAGATGTACTCAGTGCCACACATCATTGCTTCCTATTAAACCAAGAGATCACACCTGATCCCATACTAAAGCAACACCCTGAAGTGCTCTTCCTATCGATGGCACTTCCTGCCCAATCTAAGTCAACATAACCCCCCAGGTTAATCTTCTGACTCACTTCATACTTGAGCCCATAATCCACTATACACCTTAGGTACCTCAGAATATGCTTTGCAGCAATCAAGTGAACATGTCTTGGATATGTTAGGAACTGGATCAAGGTGTTCATAGCAAAGAAAATATATGGTCTCATGTTAATCAGGTACATCAAGGACCTAATCATCTAACAATGCATCATAGCATCAACCATCTTTGATGAAGCATCACTCAATAGCTTCAGGTTTGATGCCATAGGTGTGGCCATAGCCTTGCAGTCCATCATCCCAAACCTCTTCAGGATCTCTACTGTATATTTCCCTTGTCCCAGGGAAATTCCATCTGCATTCTGCCACACCTCCATGCCTAGAAAATAATGCATCATACCCAAGTCCTTGATTTAAAACCTGGCAGGAAGCTTCCTCTTCATATCAGCAATCAACCAATCCATACCTGTTACAAACAGATCATCTACATACAGTAGGAGCATCACTGGGTTTCCATCTTCAACCTTGTAGTAAAGGTTGGAATCTACTTTACTCTTAGTAAAGCCCAAACTGGATAGAAAGCTATCAATTCTACTGTACCATGTCCTGGGTCTCTGTTTCAAACTATACATGGATTTCTTCAATCTACATACATGAGATTCCCTGTCGTGTGTCTCAAAACGAAGTGGCTGCTCCACATACACTCTGTCATCTACTACACTATTCAAGAAAGTAATATTAACATCCATTTGGTGTATCTTTCATTTCATTACTGTAGCTAGAGCAAGTACTGATCTGATGGAAGTGTATCTGGCTACAGGTGCAAAGGTTTCTTCATTATCTATTCCTTCTCTCTGGGAGAAACCATGAACAACAAATCTTGCTTTATATTTTTCTATGCTACTATCTGCAGCATGCTTGATCTTGTAGATACATTTGGAAGTTACAACTGACTTCCCTTCTAGTCTTGGGACAACATCCCAAACATCATTCTTCATGATCGATTGATGCTCTTCGATCATAGCATCCTTCCATTCATTCCATTATGCCACTTCTTCATAATTGGAAGGTTCTTTATCAATGAAATCACATAATAATGCGACATACCCGGAGCAGGATCTGGTCATCTTTCTTTCTCTGTGATTCTCTTCTAGAGCCCCATATCTTTTCGCACCTTGGACAACTTCTCATACCCAAGCAGATTTCCTCTTGTGAGGTTTCTTCTCCTGAGGTGGATCTACAGGTCTTTGTGGTTCTTCAAATTCTTGATCTTCTTCTTGAGTTTCTTCATTCATGGTTGTATCATGTTGGTTTGCTTAGGGAAGACTCGAGTTCTTATACTATTATTTTTACCAACAAAAAGACCCACAGTGTTGGCCCTTTCGGAAACAACCTGTGAATAGGTTGCAGTCTCACCCGAAATAGCTATGGGGTGCTGCAGAATCAGGTTTCTGCAGGAAAAAGAGGGATATTACTGTACCTTCCTTAACAAATATTAATCATGCAACACAGAGCTTCGATAGAACTTACTTAGCTTCATAGTTTAGATAAACAGACAGTTACTTGCTTAACCCTTAACTGGGAATTCATAGCGAAGTTAATACTTAACAATATATCTTACTTATCATTCACCTACTTATCAAATGCATAAAAAAACAGCACAAACAAAAAGGAACCACCACAACACAAGATGTACGTGGTTCACCCCCAGTGTAGGGGCTACGTCCACAGAATTGTGTTTTATTCAACTCTTTACAAACAACAGTTCTAATCTACGCACTCAGCTACAGGTCTTCTCAATAATCCCAAAACTACGCACTTAGTTGCAGAACCTTCCTCCGATCTACGCACTTAGGTGCAGATCCTTTCTTACAAAACCCTCTGCGCACTTAGCTGCAGAGGTCGTCCACGCACACAGCTGAGACTTAACCTTAAACTCAAAAATAGGCCTTAGATTCTTTGCATCAAATTATCATCATACAAGAACCTTTGAAAAAGCTATTTTCTCCTTTACATAAGTGCCTATTTATACTAGTGCACTATTACAATACCATGTGTTTAAACCATGGGCTTAAAAACCATGAGTTCAAACCATGGGTTAATTACAAAAAGAGGGGGTTCGACCAAACCCCGACACCCTTAAGACTATTTTGGACCGCAACTTCGCTTACAAGCTTCGTACCAAAACCGTGGAGTTGCCAAAATTAAGGACCTTCAAGGTCCGCGCCCCAACAAGCCCCTAAGATTCACCAGTGTCCCATCCCGGGGCACTCTGCTGCTTTTCTGGTGGGAGAATCTTGTTGGTGAAGATAGTGAACTGCTTGTTGAGGCTGTGCATGATATCTTCGGCTGCTTACTCCTTCTCCATGATCTCCTACATTGTTGCTGACGATGCTTCGCTAGCCTTTTCCTGTGTAAATGCATCATACTCCTTCAAAACTTTGAGCTGGTTGTCCACAGCAGTGCTCAGCTCTAAGGCCTTGTTAATGAGAGGTTGCACAGAGTTCATCAACAGTGCTTCTTTCCTTCTGCAGGATTCAATTTCTTGCTGGAGGTCATTGCTCTACTTCACCTTAAGCATCTTTTGCATAGGAGGCAGTGTCTTGATTTATGCTTTTACTGCATTCAGCTCTGTCTGTCGTTGCTTGATGGTTTCTTGCATATTTTCCACTTCTAGGTTGTCTTGTAAGTTTTCCCAGGCCTTGACACTTTCATCTAGAAGATTTTATGCACTTCTCACAAGATCTAAGATTTTCGTTGCTGAGGCCTGAATGTCCCTGCGACACTGTTCTTTGACCTCTAGCGAACTCTCAGGAATGATACGAAGTTGAAGCTCTACAATCTGAGCCTCATGCTCTGCTTTCATCTTCTCTATCAGGATGCAAGATTGTTGTGCATAGTCTTTCAACTTGGCGAGTCTCTGCTCTGGTTCTTCTTCAGCCTGCATGTCGAAGTCAGGGAGACTTTGACACGCCTCATCCAATACTCACGCTAGTGCAGCCTGCTTGCTTTTTGCTTCCCTCTTCTTCTACTCAGCTTCTTCCAACTGCGCTGTGAGGCTCTCACTCTGCTTCATGGAATTTTCCAACTACCTATGTGAGTAGCTGTCTCAATCTCGTATTTCGTTCATAATTTCCAATCGGCACAGATGCAGCTCCGACATAGACAACTTGGCGTAGTCTATCTCAATAGTCATACTCATCTACGATCGAGATGCCGCGTCAGTTATTATGAGGGACGCACTTGGGACCTGTCCTCTATTATTTCTGGCTGGCCATTGCCTCGTATCTGGCTGCGTGCTCATTGGGGCACTGCTTGCTGCAGCGCTAGTTGTTGATCTTTTTGCTAACGCCTTGAGTTCTGTAATTCGCTGCGCTACGCCTAAGAGTGCATCAAGATGTGTAGCTGTGAATTCTAGCCATTTGTTGGTTAATGCTTATGTGGACCTTGTCAGAGCCTAATCAAGCTCTTCCATCGTTAAAGTGGGCTCTTCGATGATGTTCTTTCCCTTTGACTCCTTCGTTTTCTTTCTCGACGAAGGATTTGTCACTTCCTTTGCCTCTGGCGAATTGTGCTTATCTGGGCATTTGGGGTTGGAGATTGTCTTGACTGATTCTTCTTCTTCTTCATCACCTCCATCATCTCCACCCTGGTCATCTCCGCTCTGCTCCGACTCATCTTGTTCGTCGCTTTCTTCGAGTGGGTCATTCTACTGCGCCTGACTAGGACCTGCGCCCATATCTATCACTGGGGGGATTGGTATGCTCAGCTTTGTTCCTGTGTCCTTCATCCATTCAGCCAGCCATTGCTTGACTACTGCAAGGATGTCTTCCTCATTCACGATCTATGGAAACTTTGACCATTTGTTCTTGCTATCTACGTGGGCCTAGATGAAGACATGATGCAGGTCAACCCTGAAGTTGGCCACTCCCGCATACTGAGAAAATAGCTCATTACTGAGCCGCGGTGTCTTTAGGATCTCATAGGAAATATTCATTGCGTAGAAGGTGAACACGTAGTTCGTCATCTGCTAGAAGGTTTTATCCTGCAACACCCACAGATATGAGTATCTTGCTGCGCCAGGAATTTGCGGAGGCACATCAACAAACTGTGCCTTGGTAGGTTCTTTCCATCCTACCAGTACAATAAGTACTAACAACCACGAGTAATGAAAGGGTCTACCTTTATCCTGTGCATCACAGACATCTTCGAGGAACTCCTTGGAAATGTACGCTACCCAATTGTAACTGTAGCCTTCGGCACAGTTCACAGCAATACTGACAATCGAAGAAAATACTTCATTTGGTCTGCACTTCCGCATTAGCTTGCATGCTAGTAGCTCTGCGGTGAAGCGAATGTTCTGGTGCTGGATTTTCAAGGTTTGATACCCTCACTTTCCTTTCGTCAGCTTGAAGCATTCCTTCATGCTCTGTGCCAACTTCATGTCTTCATGCTTTCCCACGAACTCAATGCTAGGATCAGGCCCTTCCTTTGGCAAGCCTGTAATCTTATGGATCAGTTCTCCATCAATAGTAATTCTCTAGCTTCCTATCCATAGGTTCCCATCATGCACCAATGCCAATAGCTGCTTGACCACTATGGTAACCTGCGTGCTGCGACCAAAGTGGGGAACATTCAACATCTTCAACAAGCTGGCTTGCTCCAAGCCAGTAACCCACTATTTTACTTCCAGTAGAATCGTATTGGTCTCCGGATAATGGACAGAGTGCAAGTATTTGCCGACTGTGAACTGTGGAAATTTCCCATGATCATTTGTATCGTGGTTTGCGTACTTCAGCTGGTCTATTTTTCCTGTCATTGCTCCAACCAAGTGCACACCCTGTGGCAGTGTAGGGTGCGTAACTTGAACTTGGCTGTCCGCCAAGGTGGCTGAACTCCTGGTCGCATAGGCAGAAGATATGGTGGACACTACGGTGCAACATTCTCATCCTCACCAAGATCTTTGAATTCTCCAGAAGGATTCATCACAGGATCCTCTGGTGTCTTTCCTGATGGCTTGTTCCTTTCTTCGTTCTGCTTAGAACGAACTTCTTCCCTAAATTTCTTTCTGGTTGATCGTGTATACATTGGCTGATTCGATGCTGGGGGAGTCTCTTCATGGGGTGCAGGTGCAGGTGGATTTCTCATAAGGTTCTGCAAACCCCTCTCTTTGAATTTGCTCAACAATTCCTGGACTTCGCGATCAGATGACATGGACTAAACTGTAAAAGTCAAGAAAACGTGTAATGCGAACTTCGCAGGCCTGGGTGTCTTCTTATAGAATCCAACGATCAAATCTACCATAACTATGCATTGAAGACACCAAATCTGACAGAGAAACTGTAGATCTTGTCCAAATGGTGCTATATTCCTTAAAATCCCATCATTACAGGAAGTTAATGCAGTTAACGTACCGACACCGCCAAATCTGACTTTTTCCAACGGTCGCATTTTGAGTTTCGACACACTTTTCCTCTTCGGCACAACTAGTAACTTTGGCTGCGCCACAAATAAGGACCTTTGACATAGTACATACCTTCGACACATCATGGTACCAGTTTCGGCAGAGCTTCGAGCTTCGACCCTTCACAGTATTTCTTCGCAGTGTCCTTCTAACTCAGGAATATTAATGTTGCGTGGGTCATCGTCTTCATCAATGGCAAGGTTATAACATTCTACTGCATTAGCTTCTTGTTCCTTCCAATTAGGTTGGTACTCGGCTAATTCTTTATCATCAAACACCTTAGTATGGATCAACCTAATAGTTGTGTCCAAAACAGGGCAATCCTCATTAATAGAAAATGTAAGCACAAAACTATCAACAAGGTTATCCCAACTTACAGTACCATGGTGGAGCTCAACCTCCGCATACCATTTCTTTGCTACAGGTTCCATAGTGTGTACAAATCTATGTACCCATTCTTCACAAGGTACATGCTTCCATGCTTCGTAACATTGCTCCAAATGTTCCTGAGGGCTAGTCTTACCATTAAATCTGCTTCGTACCTCCTGAGTTCGATCCATGAATCTCAGGTGAAGAAGCTTTTGACAAGCTCTCCAACTATGAATATGATTTTTATGACCATTCCACCATCTGGCGGTTGCGGCTCTGAATGTTGAATCTAGAGTCTCCATTTTCTGTGAATCTAGTATTTGCTCTGAGAATTGTGCAATAAAATCTTCTGGGTCTGTCAAGCTATCAAAAGTAGGGAATATCTTTGTCTGTGAGCCAACCCATCTGATAGACTTGGTAATTCTTGCACATCGGTGTCCATGTAGCTCATAAAGTCTATTCTGCCAATTCTCTAGGCCTTCGTCTGAATCAGTCATGCAAGAACTGTCACACTACCAATCCATTATGCCTTCAGTAGTAGGGTTAACATAGTCTTCTTCTTTGGCTGTGATGTTGTAAATATGATCCAAAACATCTTGATCTTCATGTCTGACTGGCTTTGTATACCTTTCTCCTTGAGAAGGGTCCAATGGAACTATGACTCTGAATCCTTTTCCTTCAAAAGTCATCTATCTGTTCTTCAGGTTGATTACTGCATCATTCTCTATTACCCATTCAATTCCTAGCAATGCTGGATAGGGGTTGCTATCATCAATTATTTCAATGACTTCAAAATCTGCTAAGGTACTGACTCCATCAATGTCCACTGGTACACTAGGGAATCTTCCCAAGGGCACAATCTTCTGCTGATTGGCTAATCTCAACTGTATAGGGGACCATTCAAGCATAGGTCTTCCCATTTTTTCCCATGTCTGCCTAGTTAGGACATTCGCTTCTGATCCTAGGTCTAAAATAATATCAGTCATGTCATAATCTCCTATCTGAGCATGCAATCTCATTTCTCTTCCAGTCCTTCTAACTCTATTAACATTTTTTCCTCTATCAGAGCTTTGCTGAGGTTTGCAAGACTAAATAACTTTCTATAACTCATTCAAAGCATTCTGATTTCTTAATAACTTCATACAACTCTGTAAAAATGATGTTAGTGTACTTACTTGAGCTGGCGAAGCTTCTGGAGACAGTAACTGTTGTTGATGCTATTGCATAGTTGCTACCGATGTTCTTGAATCAGAAAAATCTTTTTTGGCTTCCATAAATATTCCTTTTTCTCTTCCAATATCGAAGACGGGAATTTTCGCTGGGGTATTGTGGACCCAAGCCTTGTCAGGCTATTTCTCCTTATTCTGCATTTGCCTCATAGCTCCACTCCTTGTAACAATGTTAACGGCTGGGAAAGGTCTTTTCTCGACATCAATCATTTGAACATTCTGGGTAGGAGCACCATTTCTTTATTGTATCTTGGCTATCAACTATGGACATTGCTCAATCACATGATCGACTGCTCTGCAATATCGACATGTCGTAGTTGGGTTTTGACAAACTCTAGATACATGTCCTGTCTGATTATAGTTATAGAAAATAACCTGGCCTCGACCTCTTCCAGGCATACCACCACGACCATGACCTCTAAAATTACCTTGACCTGATGTACTACCACGGTTACCATATCCATCATTTCCTTATGCATCAGGTTGTAACCTATAAGCATCATAGGTTTGCTCTCTCATGAGATCAAAGCTGTGACACTCGTCTTTGTTGTGTCCAACTGACTTACAAAACTTGCAGTAGGGATTCTTAGGTAGTTGAACATATCTCTGCAGCAGGTAGCAATCTTCAGGTCGGTGCTGGCCAGTTGTTCTACAAATCTCACAATATAGGACAGTAGGGTTAAACGGGTTTGGTGCACCAGTATTCAAATAATTTCTTACTGCAGGGCACTATTCTCTGTCATGAACTTCTATCTTGCATCGTGTATACCAAACCTCTTCACGAGTAGCTTTCCATTTCTTCATGTCACGAAGCTCCAAATCCATTTTTTCTAACTATGCTTGTATTTGGGCTATTCCAGAGTTATCTCCGACAGTAGCTGTTTCGAGCTTCATAGAAATTTCCAATGCTTCTTGCTGATCAGAAACCTTCTATTGCATAAGTGGAGTCCTGATATGCGGCAACAGTGCTGCAATGAACCATTCTTTATGTTTCTCTGGTCCAATAGTGAAGCTAACTTGATCTAGCAGAACCTTGAACCTCTAATCAAAGTCCCAAACTGATTCACCTCACTTCTATTGAATTTCCTTTAGTTCAGTTATAGACTGCGACTCTGATTTAGGCTTCTTGACTTCTTTAATTATTTCTTTTTTAATATCGGCCAAGACATAGTTCTGAGTACTGGAAAACTTCATAAACCAAGTCAAAGCTCGGTCTCTGAAATATGTGACCAGCTACGCTATTCTTGTATTCTGATCCATAATGTTCTTAGTAGTCCAAACAGCTTCGCATAAGAACCAAAACTGCTCTGGATCCTCTGATCCAATTCCTCTAAAGACTGGGAGCTTGATATCATCATTTACATGGACCATAGCAGAACGAGGGGGGGGAGGAGGGGGAAAACAGGTAATAGGGGGGGGGGGGACTTACTAAGGTAGACTGACCTGCGATAGGACTACTCGGGCTATGGTTACTTTTAGACTGTGATGGGTTCTCAGGGATAACAGATCTTCGTTGCGGAGTTATAGGAGGGTTTCTAACAAAATGGGTTTCTTCAGATTCAGACTCTTCTGGGATTAAATGGGTCTAATCGGTATTCTGGCCTAGGGTAAAGGATCCAAAAGTTCTCTTGTATCTTTTACCGCTTTGAAGCAAGCCACTTTGCTCATCAAAGTCACTTTCACTTTCAAACATAGGTTAGTAGCACTAAATCTAGCAATCTGATTCAATAAGCAATATGTGTTTTTCAGCCAAGAGAATTTTAATTTTCAAACTAAGTGAGTTCAAGTACTTACCCCTTGGTCCTTTGAACAACTATCTTTCTACTTCGCTGAAAGAAATATGTGTGTCGATGGCGAACTCCGTCACAAATGCTTCAAGGGTTCGTGTTGTCCAGAAGTCAACAACTCTAGATACTGCATTGTTCACTCTTTTCAACATGTTAATTATTTCTGGTGTCCAGGTAGGATACTGATCTTCTTGGAAGTTTGTCCTTCTTTCTGTCAACCTGGATAACCACTGGTGCAATTCTATGTGGATACTACCAAAGAAAATTTCATAAATATCAAAAAAAATGTACCTTTGCAAGAAGTCGTCTGAGCTATGATGAGGATCCTTATTTTCTTTTTCAGCAAATTTTAGATAGGTATCCTCAACCCAGTCACCGATTTCTTTTACTGAGGGCCTCCAAAACATATCCCTCTAGGTACGACGTAGATCCCTCTTGAGCAGATACTGGTTCAACCGGCAATGGAACCAATTTGTTGGTTTGGTTAGGGTAGACCTGGGTTCTTATACTATTATTTTTACCAACAAAAAGACCCACAGTGTTGGCCCTTTCGGCAACAACCTGCGAACAGGTTGCAGTCTCACACGAAACAGTTATGGGATGCCATAGAATCAGGTTTCTGCAGGCAAAAGAGGGATATTAATGTACCTTTAGCCTTAACAAATATTAATCATGCAACACAGAGCTTTGACAGAACTTACTTAGCTTCACAGTTTAGATAAACAAACAGTTACTTACTTAACCCTTAACTGGGAATTCACAGCGAAGTTAATACTTAACAATATATCTTACTTATCATTCACCTACTTATCAAATGCATAAACAAAACATCACAAACAAAAAGGAACCACCACAACACAAGATGTACATGGTTTACCCCCAGTGTAGGGGCTACGTCCACAGAACTGCATTTTGTTCAACTCTTTACAAACAACAGTTCTGATCTGCACACTCAGCTACAGATCTCTTCACACTCAGCTGTAGGTCTTCTCAATAATCCCAAAACTGCGCACTTAGCTGCATAACCTTCCTCCGATCTGCGCACTTAGCTGCAAATCCTTTCTTACAAAACCCTCTGCGCACTCAGCTACAGAGGTCATCCACGCACATAGCTAGGACTTAACCTTAAACCCAAAAATAGGCCTTAGCTTCTTCGCATCAAATTATCATCACACAGGAACCTTCGAAAAAGATCTTTTCTCCTTTACATAAGTGCCTATTTATACTAGTGCACTATTACAATACCATGTGTTTAAACCATGGGCTTAAAAACTATGAGTTCAAACCATGGGTTAATTACAAAAAGAGGGGGTTCGACCCAACCCTGACACCCCTAAGACTATTTTGGGCTGCAACTCCGCTTACAAGCTTCGCACCAAAACTGCGGAGTTGCCAAAATTAAGGACCTTCAACGTTCGTGCCCCAAAATTTCATGAATTCTGGGTGCTTTGGCTTCTTCAGGTTATTTATTAGGTTTCTTTATGGATTTTTTGTAAGCTATATCTTCATCAAATGTCACATCCATGCTGATGTCAATCTTCTTGAATCCTGGGAAGTATATTCTGTAAGCCTTCGAGCTTTCAGAGTATCCCACAAATATACCCTTCTTTCCTGAAGGATCTAATTTTGTTCTCTTCTCTTTTGGAATGTGAATGTATACTGGACAACCGAATATTCTGAGATGGCTTACTTCTAGTTTCTTTCTAGAGAATACTTCTTCAAGAGTCTTGTTCTCAAGTACTCTGTGTGGAGTACGGTTCTGTACATACAACACTGTTCTCGAAGCTCTTGCCCATAGATGCATAGGAAGATCTTGATCATGAAGCATTGCTCTTGCACCTTCCATGATAGTTTTATTCTTCCTTTCTACAATCCCATTCTTTTGTGGATTGTATGGAGTGGACAACTCCCTCTTAATCCCTGAGTCTTTGCATAACGCTTTGAATCCATTTGATGTGAATTCTCTGCTATTATCTGATCGAAAGGTCTTGATCTTCTTTTCAGTGTGGTTCTCGATCAAGGATTTTAATTCCTTGAACTTGCTGAATACTTCATCTTTGTTCTTCATAAAGTAAACCCATGTCTTCCTAGAAAAATCATTAATAAAAGAAAAATAGTATGCATACCCACTTAGTGAATTTGATGACATTGGTCCGCATACATCATAGTGGATGATTTCCAAGATTCCCTTTGCTTTTCTCTCACTACTTGGAAATGTCTTCTTTGTGTTCTTTCCTTTTTCACATCCTTTGCATATCCCTTCATGTTTTGCTTGGATTTCTAAAAGACCTTCAACAGGTTTTCTTGCAAGTGGTAGTGCTCTCTAATGCACATGTGCAAGCCTTCTATGCCAAAGTTCATTTGGCTCTACTGTGTCATGGACCAAGGCTTGTTCTGGATGGCCCTTTAATTTGTATAATCCTCCTTCTTGTTCTCCAATCACTACTACATCATTGATAGTCTTTCCTTTTGGCCACATGATGATTTGACCATCTATAAATGCAACCCTCATTCCTTTTGCATCTAATGCAAATATGGAGAGAAAGTTCTTCTTTAGTCCTGGTACAAACAATACTTCCTTCATTGTCATAGACTTTCCAGAGTCTAGCTTGTAGGAGGATTCCCCACTACCTTTTATTGGATACCGGTAGTCATCTCCTACCTTCACCTTGTGAGGTGATTCATGTTCTAAAAGTTTCACAACGGATTCCTTGAATCCGTCATATGCTTGGAAGCCCCACTGTCTATAAGCCAATCATTGCTTCCATGAGTAATGTTTCTCGTAAGAGCGGAAATAAAAACATATTCTTCATCACTGGAGGAGTCCTCTCTTTCATATCTGGTTCTCTTTGTTGAAGGTTCATCATCGTCTGCAGCATGAGCATGATTTCTTTTCTTATTTCCCTTCTTCTTATGAGAGTCAACCTTGTTTCTAGGATAGTCTTTTGCAAAGTGTCCTCTTTCATCACATGTATAGCATCTTAATTTAGATAGGTCCTTTATAATGTTATATTTATGGTGAAAGTTCATACCTTTGGAGTGATCAGAGTTTCTTTTTCCTTTGTTGGAGTGAACTATGGGAGCTTGATATTCACTTCCTATTTTCTCTTCTTGAGCTGCTATCCGAGCTTCTTCTTGAGAGCATTCTTCCCATAGTCTGTTGAACCTGACTAACTTATTTTTGGAACATATTCCTTGAATAAAGGAGTCCCATTATCTAGGGACACCATTCAAGGTGGTAATTACAATCTCTACATTTTCCACTTCTTCATCTACTGCTTCCAACTACTCCTTGATCTGAGAGACCCTTGTAAAATAAGACTAGGTGATCTCTGCATTCTGGATCTTTACATTCTTCAGGTGTTTTCTTATAGTCATCTTCCAGTTTATGTTCTTCCCTTCAAACAAGTTGGTTAGGGCATCAAACATATATTTAGGTGTCTTGAGGGAGGACACCTGTGGTATGAGGTGTTCCTTGATAGAATCAGAAATGATCCTCTTTTCCATAACCAACTTCTTATTATGTAAGGCCTTTGCTTCATCTCCCTCTGAAACTGGAACCTCCTCACTCATGTACGATTCCAACTCATTTTGTTCCAGGAGCAGGGAGATCCTATACTTCCAGGCTTGGAAGTTATTAGCTCCCTCAAGATTTTCATCAAGCTTGGTATGATGGGACATCTTAATTGAGAACCTGAAATGGAAATAGAAAAGATTTAGATCTTACAAGGTCAAGATGTCGGATCTGGATTTGGAGCTGAAATCCTATAGTGTTGGTTCAAGAGCAGATTAGGGTTTTGTTTTTCGGAGTTCTGTCCAACCAAATACTTTGAATTTTATCCCTAACTTTTATTTTGAGGATGAGATCAATCCAGGCCTAGGCTCACTAAAAAATTCCACTTCTATTAAAACCCCTAATTTCCAGCAGCAGTGTTGGGTCCAAAACTGAAAAACCTCTGAATTGGATTCTGTTTCGACAGAAAGATGCGCCCTAGGGAGGAGAGTTATTCCAACCGTATTTTTCTTAAAATCTATGGAGATAGATCCATAATGTAGGAATCCCTAGCTCCCACAGTTGCCCAGTGTCTTTTTCTCAGGTTAGCTCTGATACCATGTTAGATTTTTAACATTAAAATAGCATAACATTAGGATCTTTAACTGAGAGAATAACAAGAACAACAATCAAACACAAGAGACAATGAACATAGTGTTTTTCCTTGGGGAAACCATAAATGGAGAAAACCCCGCAACTTCCTCAAAGATAGAATCAGCACCAAAAGTAAAACCGCAAAATAGTAAGATGATCTCCCGACAGCAGTAACCTCTTTCTTCCTTGCCCCAGTGTCTTTCTCTTCCTCAGCTATGCACTACAACTGAGTGTGAGTGAGTGTGTGATAAATATAGAGGCTAGTTCTCTATTTATAACAATTCTCGTCTTGACTAAACCCAACTAGGGACAAATTCACTAGGTGAGTCTAATAATCCTAGTGCCCCGGAACTACGGGGACTTTAAGCCTTGATCGATAGGAGGGTTACCCACAATGACTAGACATGAATTGTTTACATTATAGAACCTCCTGATAGGAACATCGAGGCATGAGATGACTCAAGTACATCCCGAAATAAACATCGGGTTACAATATATAAGAAATACAAGTGAATACATTCCAAAGTTACAATTACATCAATAGGTGGATCAAGATACCACACGGGAATTCCCAATGCAAAGTTGGGTAGGTTTACGGTGGCCATTGCTGGCTTGCTCATGATACCAGGTGGGGGAAAGAGGAAGGGAATTGTATGGATTGGAGAGGAGCCCAGATAAATCCCTAATGGTTGCATGTGGGGATGAGTTTTTGGTTGCGGCTGCACATAATGCTGCAACTACGGATGATGTTGCAGCTATTGTTGATGTTGCGACTACGAGTGGTGTTGTGGTTGTGGTTGGGGATGCAGCTTCAATTGTTGTTTGGGTGTAGTGCTGCTGGATGAGAGCATGCACAAGTCCGTAGTCTCATTTGGTGATGGTGGTGGTGACATTAAGGGGAAATAAGCCGTCATGATGGTATCGACAAACAACCCCAGGCCCACATTCAACAATGGGGAGGTTGGTATGTTGTCAACCATGGTGTTGACTGTAGGGACAACATTGGCATGTGTGGTCATCCCTTGCGGATCAATGGTGTTGATTGTAGGGATAACATTGGCGGGTATCGTTATCCCTTGTGAATAGTGATAAGTCAGTTGGTCAACCGTCACAATTTTTCCTTTGTGGGGGAACATCATGAGACAGAAGATAGTTGATGCTACCTCTCTCATGGCGTACATATAACTTCTTCCGAGGAGAAGGTTATAGTCCAATTGAGTGTTGACAACCTCTATGTCAATCAGAACTATATTCTTGGCTAATGTGATGGGGACATGGGGGAGGATTCCTTAGGATTTAGTGGGATGGCCATCATAATCCCATAGATTTGTGGAGGATGGTTTCAAAATTGGGGATCCAAGTTTATGCCAGACTAGGGTAGACGTAATGCACGTAGATGCCTCCTCATCCACTATGCACCGGTGTACAACAAAATTTCAGATAGACATCGAGATTTGAAAGGAAATGGTTGATGGCCTTTGCGGTTCTCCATTCTCTGTGTCGAATGTGATCCACTTGGAGTCAGAGGGGTCTACGGCCCCAAGGGAGGCTAGTAGGGCTTTTCCCTGTGTTGGGAAAATTTTTAGTACTTCAAGAGCGGACATGGCGGTAGGTGTTTGGGCCAAATCATCTATGATGCTATAGCTGAAAGCAGCTCTAGCTGTGGAATTATTGGCAACTCGACATATACGGGGTCGTGGGAAGGGGGGTAATTGAAGAGGCGCATTGACTATTTTAGACGTAGATGTAGCTGATATGTCAGCGGGTTTAGTGTTGGTTCCATACTAATTTTGTTTGGTTTGTAAATTGACCTCTTTAGTTGTCATAGCTAGCAGGTAGTGGACACCTACTTCTATCATGGGAGGTGCCCCCAGAGCATTGGGATTGGGTTGGGGAGGGGGTACGGTTGCCACCAATCCTTGGACTAGTAATGGGTTTTGGAACACCATAGGAGGAGGTCCTTATGGTGCCAGGTTGGGTTGGGCTTGGTCCATTGTGTTGGTGGCATGTTGAACCTCGTTCCTAATGTCTTGCTTAGTGCGACCCATGAATGGACATTCGAATGTGTAGTGCCAGTAGACCTCATAGAGTGTGCATGGTTGGTTTGTACGCAATAGGGGGTTACGTCTTGGTGCATTTGGTTGTGGAGGATTTTGGGCTAGCCAATTTTCCACAGCATTGTTGGGATGGTTTGGTTGTTGACCGCCTCCTTGTGGTTGTTTGTTTCATTGGTTCTAGGGTCGGTTATTCCTTGCTTTTCCTTGTTTATTATTGGGGCTAGCTGGTTGGGATGGTTTTTTTGTGCAAACAAATGTCCCAATGGAGTGGGTGGAGCAGGGGAGGGGGCTTGAACCACTTGCACTGGTGGTGCATAGTATATTTGGGTGGGTGGAAGTGCCACAAATGTGGGCATTTGTCCTGCGTATTGCTGTTTGGCCAAGCCAAGGCCTGGGCCTACTGTGGTGGCATAGGTTGTGCGTAAGAAGTTGTGGCTCCGAACTGGGACATCATTCTTGCATAGTCTGGAGTTTGTTTTTGGTAGGAAACACTAGTAGTGTTGCTTGGTTGTGGTAGTATTGTAGGTGGTGTCAAACGGTGCTATGGTTGGCGGGAGACTAAGCCTACGATGCCATCTATAGCATGGGATGCCCTTGGTGCATCATAGTAGGAGTTGCCTACACGGGTAGCGCCTGGAATGATGGTGTAAAGGTATCCAGACTGTGCATAGATTAGATCAAACTACTAGGCTTTCAGGATGGCCTCCTCTTCGAATTGGGGACGTTCGGATGCAACATCCTTTTCTATAGGTGGGAGCAAGGTTTTAAGGAACCAATCCAGAAATATCCTTTCATCAAGTTGGATCTTACACAAACTACGGCATCATCGCCACTCATGGATGTGGTTAGTTATGTGGGTTGCAGTATTTTGGTGGCAAGATAACAAGATTTCCACCCCTTCATCATATTTGACGGGGAGTTGGAAATATTGTAGGAACATGAAAGCCAAGGAGTTGAAATCTAGGTACTTGGCTTGTGGTAGTTCAATGTACCACTTGGCTGCAGCACCTGTGAGGGTGTGTTGGAATATTCTTAGCTTGACCAAATCATCTACGATGCTATTTGATGAGCACCATAGATGAAATGTCATGATGTGGTTTTGGGGGCACTCCCCTGCCTTCCCTTCAAACTTGGGAATGTCTGATGGAAGTTTGGTTGGCATGGGAGGCCAAAAGGTTTGATGGTGGATAGGGTCATTTGTTAACCAAGCCAAATCAGGCAAGTTGAGACATGCCATGAAAGGAAAATTCCACCCCAGGCTGATGTGAGATGGGGCAGCCATGGTGGTGGAGTTTGGAGGTGCATAATGCACCTGCATAGCTAGGGTTACTTATGGCACCATTGTGGATGGTCCAGTGCCCCCGAGTGTGGTGGGAGGGATAGTGTGGGTGGAAGTGCCACTGCCCCCATATATGATAGGAGCAACAGTGTAGGTGGAAGGGCCACTACCCCCATGTGTTGTAGGTGGGATAGCTTGACTGGTCAATATGGGTGGTGGCAGCTGACTTATGATGGTTTGCATAACCATGCTGGGGCCACCTGCAGGGTTGTTGGTGATATTTTTTGGTGTGGACATGGGTCCACTAGCAATTTCTATGCCGTAAAATGGATCTACATTTGCACCAGCCATGGGGCTTGATGGTGTAGTGTGCAAATATCGTTCAGATTGATATGGGTCTGAATCTTAATCAGAGGTTATGTGGCCTTTTGATGGTGTGGGATTTTGTTGATAATGGTCTCGATGATGTTGTTTTAATGACTCGAACTATGGTGGTTCACCTCTTAGGCATGAGGAAGAGCATGAGGGATCAATCATGTCAAATTTGTATATCAAACTAGTGGTAATGATTTTTGGACCTTGGTTCAAATGGCTTCCTATTGGTTGCAGGTGGTCTCTCGGCCACCAAGACTATCAGAAGACAACACTTGGATTTTTCCTCACGGGAGTGCTACTCAATCGGCAGGGGTCATTGCCTGTTTCGCTTGGCAATTCCTCTCAGCGGCCAACTACTTTGGGGTTTCTGTGGCACTCCTCACAATGAGTTTCTGGCCTGAGCCCAAGTACTTCCCATAGTTAAGGGAGTCAGGGACTTATGTCCTCAAAGAATGCATATTTTTAACTTAGTGTAAATTGTAAATTTTAATGGCTCACTCAGCGTCATGAACTGAGTTGGGTTAATTTATATGGTATGGTGTGTATGCCTTTTGTTTTTCTGTTATATCCGATGGTTTCTTAAATGGTTTATGAATATTCCACAGAGTTCATAACATTGTGAATGAAAGTAGTAAATAGTAATCAGAAATTTTTAGACATGTACCATTTGTAATCCTGAATCGTGATAGCTTGACTAGGTTATTGCCTTACACATATATTTTTCTTCAACCAGGAGAAGGTGTTGGGCTCTCACCACAATGGGACTAATCCCATATATAAATCCATAGGTCACCCTCCTAATGCAAGGTTGGTCAACAGGGAGGATGCTGAGCGCTGTGAGAATCCCTCCTTCTCTACCCCCTCTACCTTCCAAGTCACCCATTTTTAGTGGCTTCGAAGAATATTAGGTGAAGTGCCTATTACTATGCGAGATTTTCCCTTCGTCTTATCCCAAAATACCCCAAAGGGTGATGACTAGGTAGACAAGGAAGGGTTAGGAAAGATGTTTATTTTAAGTATGTTTTAATCAGACTATGTTCATTAACCCATTAAGTATTGATTTACACTTTTATTTAATTAAGCTTTCTTCTGTAAATGAAATGGACAAAAACAGAAATAGAAATAGAAATAAACACATTTTGGATGGACAGAGGTGGGTGAGCTGCATTGACAGTCCTTAACTATTAAAAAATAAAACTCTAAGTGATATATCGCACTTTTCGGTTCAAATGTGGCAAGGGGGTCACCAAAGTTTTCCAGAAATAGGTGAGGGGGTTGCTCAGAATTTGTAGACAAAAGCGGGCTGACTTCTCGAAGGGGGTCACACCTGTGAGGCCAAAATGAGTGACTTGCTTCTTTTTCTAGGCCTAATAAGAGTGACCTGTGCTAGAAATTAATTTTTTTTTGACCCTGAGTAGGATCCGACTAATGGTAACCTGTACTATGGCCAAATGGACTCAGATTTGCCTTTAGGAGGCCCAACAGTAACTGGAAATGTAAATAAACAAGAATCTAAGCTATATTTTAACAGGAAATTAAACAAGGGAAAAAACTGAACTAAAAATTGAAATTTTGAAAAAATAGACCCAAGGATACTATGGGATCAACCTGGTATGGTCGCCAGTTCTGTAGCAGGGATTTCTCCCTTGCTATAGGGTAGGAATGGATACCTTCCATCTATAGGATGGAAGTATAGGTTCCTGGTGGTGAATGCAAAGAAAAATAAACAAACATAATAGAAAAACAAAATGAAATGAAAGAAAAATGAAACCCCTCTGCAAACAAGGTTAGGTTTTAGCTCCAATACCCTGCAAGAACATGTTAGAAAACCTAAAAATAAGCAATGGAAACCTGCAAGAAAATATGGGTTAGATAAAACTAACTAAACAAGACAAAAAAAACATTATACCTTCATTTGGTGGAATGGGCATGATGCCCTAGCTTGGAGAAGCACCTCTCTCTCTTGGCCATGGGGGAGCTATGGCTCAATGGGAGGATGGATGAGAGGGAGTGTGGGTGGATTGAGAGATAAATGGTCTCAAGGCATCCACTTAGGTAGCATAATAGTATGCAAGGGAGAAGTGTTTTGAGAGTGACCCCCACCCCTTTATTTATAGATTTTTTAGGATTCTAAGCCCTTGGTTAGGGCTTTAGCCCCTTTTTTGGGCTTTTAGCCCCTTTTGCTCAAAATTTCGCTCCTTTTAGGGTTTTAGGCTCCTTTGAGGGGTTTTAGCCCCTAAGAGAGATATTTAGGCTCTTTTTAAGGGTTTTTAAGCCCTTTTTCATGTTTTTAAGCCTTCTTGAGGGTGTGGGGGTCAAATGGGGGTCATGCATGGGTGTCCTTGGCTGGTGTAGGCCATGTAGAGCTGAGTGAGGGAATTTTTAGGTTAACAACTTCTATGAGAAAATAGTGCAATTTTTAGCGACAAGAATTGCACCTGATGGATTCAATACAATTCAGAAGAAGGAGTTGGTTGTTCGAGTCATGGATTTCTAGTTGATTGTTGGACATCTCTACATGATGGGACCTAATGATATCTTACTTCGACGTGTACTAACACATGTGAAGGAAAGGGTATTGGGGGAAGTGCATGTGGGAGTAGCAGCAGAACATCATGGAGGTCGTGCAACTTCCAGGAAGGTACTTTGTGCAGGGCTCTGGTGGCCAACACTTAATGGTGATGCGACACACTATGAAAGGACTTGTGATGTCTACCAAATAATGGGGAAGCTATCATGAAGGGATGAGATTCCCTTAGTACCTTAGGTAACTCTACAACCATTTGATAAATGGGCATTGTATTTTGTGGGACCAATCAACCCACCAGGAAAAAGGATTGGTGTGACGTATATCATCATGGCCACAGATTATCTAATAAGGTGGGTAGAAGCTGCACAAGTGATAGATTGCATAGATGCGACTACAACGAGGTTTGTATTTGGAAATTTTGTCACTCATTTTGGCTATCCAAATATATTGATGAGCGATTAGGGTAGTCACTTCATCAATCACACCATCAATTTTTTGACAGAATAATTCCAGATACATCACAAGAAGAGAACCCGTTATCATCCACAAGCTAATGGGATAGTTGAAGTGCTCAATAAGGTGCTATAGCACGCACTTACAAAGGTCTGCAATGCAAACCAAAATGATTTCGATTTGAAGGTTAGGGTAGTCTTATGGGCATATTGTACTGCATGTAAAAGGTCAACAAGGAATACACCATTCAATTTGGTGTATGGGAAGGAGGTAGTGATTCCAATGGAATATATTGTTGCAAGTTTGGGCATTGCAGTAGAAATAGGAATGGACGACGAAGGAGCATTAGAGGAAGACCTACCTCATTTTGTGCAACTGGAGGAAGATCAGTTCATCAGAGTATTTTATCAACGTGTTGAGAAGGATCGATACAAATCTTGGCATGATCAACACATCAAGAATAAGCACTTTCAATAAGGAGACATGGTGTTTCTATATGAAAGTAAGTTTGCAAAACATCCAGGTAAGTTGCAAATGCATTGGTTTGGTCGTTATGTTATCAATCTCGTTATCGAGGGATGTGCGGTACAGTTACAATAGTTAAATGGTGCAAAGTTTCCTAAGTTAGTGAATGGAAGCTAGCCCAAGCCCTACAAGGAAGGCCTGCTGCAATGCGATGTTTGAAGCATTGTGCAAAAAAAAATTGGTTTCTTGCATGAGATATCGATGAGGAGGTTGGCGCACTTGAAGAAAGTGGTAGTGCAAGAAGACTTGTCAAGATCGTAATTAGGGAGAAACGTGGCTACATCCATAGGGACACAATAGAGTCAACTCATGTAATAAATGCAGTAGTTAAACCAGTTATTTAGTGATGCTATTAGACAAGATGTGCATTAATGACATATATGACCGTTAGGTCAGAGAGGATCGATGGAGGATTTGGGGGATGACAGAGGATTTGGTTGTGATGATTGGAAAATATTTCACATGATTGATCTCGCGCTATAAGATTTGGCGGGGTGCGGCTTGAAGTCACCATTGCGATTATCAAGTTGTAGAGCTAAGCGAGAGTGAAGAGAATAGTTGTGAGTCATGCAGAGTGCCGACATGTCGCAATATATTTCCAGTTGAAGTGTTAGCGGTTCACTAGTCATTCATTGGTGTTCTAATTCAGGAGGAGGTGGCCAGGATGTTGGTGGGATCATCACCAATTATGCAGAAGAAGAGGGTGACCAGTTGGCCCAAGTCACCTATGGAGAAGAAGAGATGCACAAGAACTTCACCATAGGTCCACATGCAATACATGTGCAAGTAAGGAGGGACCAGGAGAAACAATGGTTGGATGTGAAGTATAATATAACTAACAAGGAGTTGGATGCAGTAGTGGTGGAGTGACATGTAGCATGGAGGGAGATGGTTAGTCTAGAGGAAGTATCATACGTAGAGGTGGGAATTCCATCTGATGCTCCGGTGGATAAACCACCAATACAAGAAAGTGAGCAAGAGTCACAATAATGATCATCAAGAAGTTTGAAAGATTTAGAAGCAGAGCGGAAATATGAGGAGAGAATAATAAAGAGAAGACAAGGGTAAGGAAAGGCCAATGACAAAGTGCCAATGGCAGATGAATAAGTGAATTGCATCATTGCGACCATCACTGTGGAAATGACTACAACTGAGGTAGCAGTCGATGGAGGGCTTTATAGAGGTAAAATCACAACTAACATATTTGATTAATGCTATACTAGAAAGATTTCCCAAGGAAAACTTGAGGAAAAAAATGGGAGAGATCAATATAAGGAAGCGGGTTAGGATCGTGCTACTTCCATCATGAGCACTGGAGACAAATAGTGAGGATGTTGATGCCTCATTGTAGTAGTTTGAAACAATTGTGCTGGACGTGAATGAGTTATCAATGCACTTATTGGTTCCATTACAAAAGTTGGAATCATAGGAGTTGGTTGACCAAGAGAAAATCATTATTGGCCACCTTTTGAAGTTGCAAGAGTGAGAAGAGGAAGTGAAGCAAGAGAGTGAGAGTTTGAATAAGGAGCAAGATGAACTAGTTGTTGAGAAGGAGAAACTGTGGGAGGTTAGAGTGCGGTTGGAGAAGGAGGTTTCTATTGCCTGTTAGGAAATTTCAGAGATAGCATAGGACATGGATGTTGAATCCAAAGAATAGAAACTCAGTCAAGTTATTGCAGTTTTCAAGTGTGACCTTAAATATTTGCAAGAACTAGTGAACCTAGGCACACCTCTACGGAAAGCTGCAGAGTGCAAGGGAACCATTGAATACATCGTGACATGGCTTGAGGAAACTAAGAAAGAGGCCAATATAATCACATATGAAACCATGTAGTTCTGGGGTAGCATGGTCTGGGATGAAAAGTTAGAACAATTGAACACACATCTGAGGGAAGCAGAAGCACAATTGGTTGCACTATAGACATCACTTATAGTGATGACACCAATTGTACAAGTGACAAAGCTGATGGATTTGAGGGAGCTCAAATAGTGTGTCATGAAGGAACGAGAGCGACAAAATCAATGCACAACTAATCTTGAAAAATTTCAGGATATTGGCAAGCAGTTCTCCCTGAAATTCGTTACTGCACTCCATGCAGTGGAGGAGATTCGATGAGAAGTGACGGTGAAGATTGTCAAACATCCACTTGAAAAGGATGTTTCCAAATGCACAAATACCAATGACAAGATGAAGGAGTAGGTAGAAGAAATCAAACAACAATATGAGGAATTCAAGATCAAAATAAGTGGCTACACTATTTCTAGTTGACGTGTCTCAAGGGAGAGCTACAAGATTGTATCGGGGGCATGTTGGCAAGGGTTTTTGAGGAAGATAAGCTATGCAAAACCAAGGTTGATGCACAAGGTGAAAGATGATGTGAAAGGAAGAAGATGGAGCGTAAGGCAAGAAAGTCGACAAAGAGTCTCCTTGGTCATAATATTTTAGGAATTGGTAATAGTTTTGTAGTTTTGGTCTAAGTTAGTTGGGAAGTTTATAAAAGTGGACCATTTTGTAAAAGGAACAAGCCTGAAAATAGATATAGGATGTAATGTTGTGATAGATTTTGATCATATTTGGAGAGATATTTTGGAGAAAATTCGGATCCTTATGCTATGTTATCTAAGATATTATGTTTCAAGGTTGAATTATGCTCTGTGCAACTGTGAAGATGTTTTTGAGACCATGTTTTGATGTGGAAGTAATATGAAATGAAAACGTTTTGATGGAATTGTTGTTTTTTATCTCTTTTTGTTTTTCCCGTGTGTAATGATGAAATGTGAATGGACTTATACTGCAATATGATTGTTCATTCTTAATGATGTGATGTTTCTGTGATTTAAATCATGTTATGGTGATCGATTTGTTTATGAATAACTATATTGATACGATCTAAATATGTCGATATGACATGATATCAATTCACGAAGATAAACATTTGTCTGATCTCTAAGGTAATGTTGCGATCGTTAGATAGCATATGCACAATCCTCCTTCTTATTGCAGAAATGCGGTTCCAATAGTTCTCCCTTGAACATATTGGGTGAGAATTCATCTGCTTCGTACATGTTCCTAGATAGGGTAAAACCTATCTGGGCCCTATACCAAAACCTTTTCCTTGTCCTCCTCGGAATCCTCTATGAAATCCTCCCTATTGTTGATGCTACGGTTCATTGAAATGCTACTGTAGTGGGAAATTTGACTATTGTTGAACATACTATGATTGGGTATACTACGCTTGAGTATATTGTGATTGCTGCAGAACATACTACATCTGGTTTTACTATGGTTGTGTCAAAGAAAACTATGGCTGCGGCACAAACTGCAGTTGTGGTTGTGTCTCTGGTGCAAATTGCGGCTATGGTTGTGGTTGTACCACCTATGGTGGTTGTTGTGGTGGTGGTCTCTCTATTTATTAGTGGTCTTCTCCCTTCACATAATATGTATCTATCATCCTATCCTGGAGAAAATCATATGCTCGACATTCCTTATCTTCATGGCCCATAGATCCACAAAACGTACAATAAATGTTTGTAGGATTGGATACCATATTCTAAATATATATACATTGTTCATGTTTATGTGCATGAACCTAATAGATGTGACACCATCGAGTGCTTCTGTTGTTTAATGGATTTGGAGCTCTTGAAAGAAAGTAATTTCAAAAATATAGGCACTAATCCTTATGATGTCTATCTTCATGATATCGAGTACAACAAATTTCCCCACAATGCTCCCTTCGTATATTGATATATTGCAATTAGATCATTAGGTTCTCCTGTTTCGATTGAATTTTATTGATGCAAACTACACTAGCACAAACTGGTGAAGCTTATAGCTTCATCACAATCGACAAAGCCTCGCTTTGTGTTGTAATATTCTGTTGCATTAAGTGAATCTAGATATAGGGTCCTAGTTCCGCAATGAACCAATCATTGTGTTGTGCATCACTCATTCCTAAACTGACTTTCACCATCAATGTCTTTAATCGCTGATCAAAATCCCAAATGGATTCATTTGGATATTGCTTGGTCTCCTTTAGCTCCATGATATATTGTGCCTCCTACTTAGGATTTTTGAACTCTTCAATTAACCAGTTCTGATCTCTTCCAAAGTATTCACTAGAGTCCTTGTGGAAACTTTTACAAACTTCATGTACCAGTCCAGTGCGTGACCCCGAAAGGTTGTTTCCAATAGACCTTTCTTAACATCATCATACTGGGCCTACTTTACAATCCAAACTACTTCACACATAAACCAGTTTTGTTTAGTATCCTTCATCACGTTACCATAAAAGGGAGGTAAATTTACATCGTCTCCTTCCATTCTATTCCTTCTTCCTATGTTCTTGGGTCCACTACTATTAGAGTGTTGATGACACATCAGATAATTCAGTGTTGCGCTAGTATTTCTTCCTGAGTGTGGCATAGTGCACAAAGGTGTGGGTACATCATTGCTCTGGGTTAGTATTTCCTTGGGCTCAGGAATACCCTGTTTGTCTCCTCCGTCGCTATAGGGTCTCTTTGTCCTGTGTGATATTCTCTTGTAGCTTCTTGTTTCGATGGTAGAAAGAATCTCCTCAGATCTCTTCCTCTTCTCTTGCCAAAAACTTTCCCCACTTTGAAAAATATGACATCCTTCCTCGGCTTCCCTCATAGTCTCGTCATAAATCCCATCCCTCTACCCCATATAATTTCATCCAACCCTCATATCTATGGTACCTGCAACATACTCACACTAGGGCTCTACTCATTGGAGTTAATCTTAAATATACCCTTTTCATAAATGAGAATTTTAATCAACAGTGCGAATGATAATAGGAACCTACCTCTTGGTCCTTTGAAGAACTCCCTTTCCATGTCGCTGTAAAAATTGACTATTTCGGCCATAAAATTAGTGATGTAGACTTCCAATATGTTGTGAAGCCACACTTTCAAATCCCTTGATGCTCTATTATCTACCTCCTGCAGCTGCTAGATCAACTGTGGGGTCCTGTAAGTGGGTTTGCCTCATTGAAAATTTGTCTTTTGATAGGTCAAATGCACCTACCACTCATACAATATGATAAAAAATACATAGAAGAAGTACTCATGGATATTAGAATAGAGGTTCCCTCCCAGCCATGCTTCTGTTGTTAATCCAGGGTTCTGATTCTCTTATGTTGCAAATTTTCGAGCCTTTTAATCGAACCAATCTTGAATCTCTATCCTAGTCAAATGCCAAAACATATCCTCCTTCTCCTCATACTAGGGTCCTGAAAAAGGAACCATTTGTTGACACAGATATATCGATGAGGGTTCACGCTCTATTGACACCCATTACTCAATGATCTCCTTGAGCACCGGCCCAAACAGGTTTTACCCTATCCAGCAACACCTGTGAAGCAAATTGAAGTCTCAACCAAGATGTTTGATGGAGAACTATCGGAACCACATTTTTCCAGTAATAAGCAGGATCATGAATCTATTATCTAACTATTGTAGCATTACTTCAGAGATCAAACAAAGGTTTATCTTCATGAATTCATATCAAATTGCATCAACATATTCATATTGCAACAATATAATTATTCATAAACAGATTGATCACCATAACATGATTTAAAACCTAGAAACATCACATCATTCATAAAGAATATTCATACTGTGGTATAAGTCCATTCACATTTCATCATTCAACATGGGAAAAATAGAAAGAGATAAAACACAATAATTCCATCAAAACTATGTCACGCCATATTACTTTTGCATCAAAACATGGTCTAGAAATCATATTCATAGTTGCGTAGAGAACAACTCAACCTTCAACACAATATTTCAAATAACATGGCATAAGGATCTGAATGTGCTCCAAAATATCTCTACAAAACTAATCAAAAGATATCCCAACATTACATTCCTATCTCTATTTATAGGCTAGTGCCTTTTACAAAATTGTCCACTTTGATCAACTTCCTAACTAACTTGGACCAAAACTACAAAAATATTACCAATTCCTACAAAATTATGACCAAGCCGATTCTTTGTCGTTTTTCCCACCTTGCAGATGATATTTCGCCTTGCACATCATCTTTCACCTGGCACATCACCCTTGGTGTTGCACAAATTATCTTCCCCAAAACCACCTTCCAACACTTGATCACATGACAATGATTCCATTTAGAGGACCTTTTATGGTGTCTAAGGGATACAATGATGTCTCATGAGCCCCATAGACAAAAATTAAGGTATAATACCCTAAATGTTTCCATTGAACCACATCATGGGAACCAAGAACCATGTCTAGTGTTCTAATTAACTCCAAAAATAGAACCATACCACAATTACAAGCCAAAGATTCCCTATGGAGGGCCAATATGGTGGTTTGGGACCACACACATGTATGTACATATCTCCATAGTAAAATGTTACAGTGTAAGGTCCTAGACTTTTTATTATACAATGGAATGGTCGTTAAGTTCCTCCCTAATGTACCCCTCTTCAACTTGTTGGCCATATGTCACATGTAGGCAAAGAATTCCCTACACAAGACCTATGCAATGATGTGGGTTACTATGCAAAGAACATGAGAACCATAGGAAAATGTTGTATACCAACAACATGGGTTTTGTTATCAAATTAAGGATTAGTGACCAAGAAGAATCCATAATGTGATGAACCTCAAAATAGCCACCCTATACCTATGACAGGAAAAAGGTGGACTACAGCCTCATTGATGGCCTATGTAGAACCCAGAAGATGCATGCTATAGACTAAAACTAGGGATATTCACCCCGTAACATGAATTGGGTCATGAGAACCATCCTTGGTGTACTAAAGCTTCAAATGTGATACAACATCTCAATCACATGAAAAATATTTCCTATGCTTGGGATATGTATGGGATTTTCAAATTTGATATAACAATTGCCCCCAAAAGTCCAAATTCTCGTGAGTTTTAAGGGATGTTTTTTAAAAATCGGCTTAAAAAGGGCCTTTAAGGGTGGTTTGAGTCAAACCCCCTAAGAAAAAATCATGACAGTTGGACTTTTGAGGGCGGCTTTATCACAACCAACCCCACAAGTACAAATTCCCATAACTTTTGGGGGATACTTTAAAACAACCACCCCTGAAATCCTAATTATCATGTCATTTTTGGGAGGCTTTCAAACAATCGCCCCCAAAATTCAAATTATTATGACCTTCAGAGGCAACTTTAAAAGAACTTCCACCAATTTAATTTCATTTATCATTACTTTTGGGGGGCGCTTAAACATAGCCTAAAAAATAACCTTTAGGGGGGGTTCTTTCCAACCCCCCTACCACAAAATCCCAATGAGAATTTGAGGGGGGGTTTAAGAACCACCCCCAAAAGTCCCTAGAATTGGAATTTTGGAGGGTTTCTTAAAAACGGCCCCAAAATTTCAATTCTCATGAATTTTGGGGGAGGTTTAAGAACCGCCGCCAAAATTTCAATTCTCAAGACTTTTGGTGGGAGGGAGGGGGGGGGTTTCAGAACCACCTCGAATGGCCTAAAT
>LPNX010874272.1:79032-197467 GCA_001517045.1 Pseudotsuga menziesii
TCAGATAACAACTTTAGGTTGGTATCCATGGGTGTGGCCATGGCTCTACAATCCAACATATCAAATATTTTAAATATTTCTACAACATACTTTCCCTGGTTGAGAAATATTTCTTATGGGCTCTGCCATACTTCCAAACCTAGAAAATAGTGCATCAATCCAAGGTCTTTCATTTCAAATTCTTCGGCTAGATTCTTCTCGCACTCTACAATATGTTTCTCATTCCTTGTCAGGAATAAGTCATCCACATATAGTAATAATATGACAAGTTCATCATCCATAACCTTAAATTAAAGGTTAGAGTCGGATTTATTTTTGGTAAGGCGCAAGGTTTTCAAGAATCTATATATCCTTACATACCAATATCTAGGAGCTTTCTTTAGTCCATATAGAGCCTTCTTAAACTTTGAATCGTCGTGGTTTTTCTATGTACACTTATTCCTCAATAACATCGTTTAGGAAGGTTGTTTTCAAATCCATCTAGTGTAAACTCCACTTTATCATGGATTCAAGTGCCATGATGGTTTTGATGGAAGTGTACCTTTTTTAGCTAGATATCATTAGTATTCAATTCAATTTCACAACAAAAGAGTATGCATAATCACTAAAAGAAACAAAATTACAAGATGGACACATATTTATCCTGGGAAACCCTCAAGGGGAAGAAAACCCATCAAAAATTCCTCTATATAGATGTATCAAAAGTACAAAGATAAAACACAAAATAGGTGATCCTTCAACTCAATGATATGTGTCTCTCTCCTATGCACTATACACAAGTGTGTGTGTTCAAATGAGGAACACACCTCCTCTATTTATACTCTTTCCTCCACTTGACTTTTCCCTAACATGTCGGCCCCAACAAACTTACTGGCTCGAATTCATCGAGGAAGACACAAAACAGTATAATATTATTTTTCAAAGGGTTCTATAACTTACAATGAAGGTTTTACCTCATGAGTCTATGATGGCCAAAGAAAATAGTAACATCTTGTTGGAGGAGCTAGTCAGTGAGCCAACTAGTCGAATAGCCGACTAATTAGAGATTAGGTCGAGCATTTAAGGTCATGTCGATTGACCAAACTGACAGGTAGTTATATGTAATTGTTTGTAAACCATATATATTAGGCTATTGATCCAGTTGAGAACCGAGTTCAGTTCTGTGTTTGTATGGACCCTCATGATATATTATAATCTATTATTCTACATCATTGTTCTTATTTCTTGTCTATTATGTATGTATGATTTAATGTGTATTATTGGTAACCCTCTATGATCTGTGAGATTACAACATTGGTTCCATTGCCGATAGTACATATCTAAGATGACTATAAGCAGATGATATTAGAATAGGAGATTAAGAACTGGTGGGAGCGTAAGATAGAAAATTATTTACAGAATTATGCAAGGAGAAACAAATTAACAATTGCTCAGGTGAAGGAGAAATTCTTCACCAAAACTCATGAGAGGTTCGTAGAATCGGTACCCCAGCTTTTGAAAAACCCGGAAGCAACTAAGGAACAAGATTTTCTAGAGAAACTGATTCGAGGGGGACAAACAAACTTGTCAGAGTTTTTTGAGAAGATCATCGATGAATTCTGTGAGGATCAATCCATAGAAGAAAGAACTTCTGTAGAAAACATTAAGAATAAATTCTATACAAACCTTACTGAGCAGTTCCTGTGCTCCCTATCGACCCTACTGTTCAAATTCTTGATAGAAAAAGGAGTGGGTCATATTGTAGAAACTCATTCATCACTCCTCAAACCAACACCAAATTCTACCTGGGTGGAGAAACAAAAAAAGTGGGAAAAGTTCATTGTTGAAAGGGAGTGGGAATATTTCCTAAGCAAGTAAATAGAACTATCCGATCTCTCTAAAGATTCAGGTAGGCTATGGGGGGGTAGATGGTCATATGTCAGGGTAAATGGAAGATGATTCTAGTCTACTAAAAGAAGATACCATCACCAGCAATGAAAAGTCAACCTAAAAAGGAAATCAAACGCACAGTGACACACAAAGGTACGACAGATTTACAGAGAATGGAGAGAGAGAAGAGGATGAAAAGAAGGAAAGAAAGAAGAGAAAGCACTATAGCACTACAAAGAGGAATGAATACTAGGGTGACAGACCAGGAAATAAATCCACCAGAGTCAGGTCATAAATGACAAAAAGAAGGTGTGGATGAAGAAGCATCACCCATGGAAGAAGACTTGTGGATAGAGCAGCATGAAGCTATCCAAATAGAATTACCCCAGGAGATAAGACCTCTGTGTCCAATGAATCTGAGTACTAGGATGCAAGCCATTGTCAAAGAATACCTAAGACTAAGAGCTAGTGAGTTTGGTATATGGAGCCGACTAGATGATAAGGTAAATGATGATAATCATATAGTGATACGTCAACTGGAGGAAGGAAATTGGGTCACACTTCAGGCATACCCTTCCAACCAAAGTATCAACTTACTTTACTTGACACATGAAGGAGCACCCACCTTTCCAAATACAACTTTGGAAAATACATAACAGTCAGACTTATAGACAAATTAGTGCAGTTGGACATCGACAGGAGAAGTTGACCCAAATTGACTTCTTGTTGGAGAAGACGTGACAAAAAAAATGACCAATGGGAACAAAAGTTCCATTGACAATAATTATCCACAATGAGAGAAGCAAAACATTCCACTACCCGCACCACCATCCCCACCACCGCTATACCCTGTAGAAGATAACGACAACAATTCCGACATGGGTCACGGATCAGCACATATCCGTCTATACAAGGGTGACGAAGATCCTAGACTACATTGGTTCATTGGTGAGTCAACATGGGAGACAAATCAGGTTACAGCTGAAGATCGACAAATGGCACAGTTTGTTAGTGCCTTGAGGAAAAGAGCACTAATGTGGTAAATGACCTATATTGAGAGAACCCCTCAAGCATCTAAAGTAGAAATTGAAGCACAATTCCTATCTTTCTTTAAAAATCTAGACGCAAAACATCTGGAAGCTAAAAATTTGAAAACAACATCTCCAAATCCAATAGATTCTATCTGAGAGTGTATGAAAAACAATGGAAAGACCTCCTCAGCCAACTGGATTATGTAATTGATGAACAACCATTAATTCAATGGTTCCTTGCAGGTCTATCATAGAAAATTTAGCATCACATAATCTTGGAGATGTTTAAAATGTACGAACATGCACTTACCAAAGCTCTGCAAATGGAGATGGACGAAGATTTCCCATCATATCCCATGGATACTAGACTAGAAGAATAGCTAGAAATCATGAAAAAATCATTGAAAGAGCTGAACCTTAAGAATCGAGATGTCTAGTGCACAAAATTCTCAATAGCCAGACACGCTAAAGATAACTGTCGACAAGACATAAGTTGAGAGGATGTTTGATTGTTTTAGACAAAGTGCTCTTGCGACATATGCCAAGAACATGGAGAAATCACAATGAAATATTTCTTGTATAACATGAAAAATGACAAAGCATCTTGGTGTGAAATCTGTGAAGTAAAAAGTCATGCCACAACCGACTGCCACTTAAAATTAAAAAATCGACAAAAATACCAAGAAGTCTACCAAACAAACACAATTGTGCATAACAACGATAAAAACCAGTGAAGCAATGAGAAAAATGAACAGAATAATCAAATATATGAAGGCCATCTATACGAGCGCTAGTTTAAAAACCGTCATGGAAGATATGGAGGTTGAGGTCGATTCTCTGGGAATCACGACAACCAACCACGTCGGCCCATCCATTGTTTCACATGATATAAAGAAGGTCATCAATATGCAGAATGCCCATACAAGGAAATAATTGATTTAAACTTTTGGACTAGCTGTGGAGTCAGCGACCATTCATTAGAGGATCTGCCTACAATACTTGATAAAATCAATAAAAAGAAAAATGTTAATGTCTTGTCATGTTCAAAAACATGATGTAATCAATACAAAGAATCTGCATATAGTAACCTGACAAGGGACAAAATTTGGAAGTGATAATCCATGTATAAGTAAAATAAAATTAAAGAATGATTATCCTAACCTAGGTAAACAAAAGCAATTGTATAACGATGCAACGACTATATTTAAAGAATTTGCTAGACAAGAAGAAGTTGATGATAGTCGACAAAGCACAGTTAGAGAATTAATATGCTTAGTACAAGATGATAAAGTGTTATCTAAAGTCATTGAATTATTGTATAATATGAAGCATAATAATAATACAGAAAAACAAAAAGCAAAAATTGCATTCCAAACCAAAAGGACAAAAGTGATGTCGACCCACTTGTCGACCTAGAAATTGAAGGATACCATGTTCGACAAGTGGTACTTGACTTCGGCTCACAAGTAAATATTATGACTCATGACACTTGGGAACAATTGGGTAGACCTTGACTATATGAGTTGGGAATATACCTCAAATTAGCTGACCAAGGTCTGATCGAACCTATCGGAGTTTGGAGAAATGTCGATACGACAATAAAAGGAATATCAACCAAAGTTGATTTTGAAAATATTGACCCTAAGGAAGGATCCAGTTCCTTCCCAGCTTTAGTAGGTCGAGCTTGCGGAAGAAAAATGAAAGAATTGATATCTTTAGATAAAGAAAGGATAAAACTAAAAGGGAATGGATAGAAATTCATAGTACCTATCCATCCATCCCAAGGAGAACCTTGGATAGAACCTATTGATGAAGAAGTTGACATCCGACAACTATATCAAATCCAAAATAATGGAGACTACACAGAACCCAATGTCTATGGTGAGCTTCACTTATGCAATCAAGATTCAGTAGAATACAACTCAGATGCAGAATTATATGATTGGGAAGTCGAAAACTATGAGACACAAGCAAGAGGATGTTGGACCATTCAAACAGTGCAGAAGAAACCAGTCCAACAATGTTTCTTAGTTTCCATCATCCCAAAAATATTTGAAAATAAAAGTAGGGAATACCCTACCTTAAAACCAACAAATATGAGTCTCAAAAAAATCCCAAGATACAAAGAAAGAGAACCACCAGTTATGCATATAGAACAAGTATCTAAAAACATTGGTGAACATGGCCGACTACAAATCCTAGTAGAAACCTTCATAGGACAAGCTACTAGATCGTGGGATACCCATCAATCAAGATTGCAAACATGGACAACAGCTTCGACTTACTTTGTAGAAAGATTTAGAGGAAAGAGGCTAACCAAACAAGCCCAAATACCTATGTTCATCCAAGGGCAGGACCTAGAAGAACACATAAGAACATGCGAAAAAGAGTGGAAAACACTTGGGTATAAAAATGAACATACATGGCCACACCTGTTTCCATCAACACTATCCGACTTACCAAACAAATGGTACAAAATGGAAGAAGCATAGGGTGAAACATTTCAATGGCATGAACTTAGAGAGAAATTCATCAAAGACTTCATATTTATAACACAAAACAAAATATTAGTCAAAACTGCAAAACAAATCAAAGTGTTTATAGAACCGACCAGGAACAACACCCTAACACAAAATTATGACCGACCATCAATAACATGTAATAAAATACAAACCAAGACAATACCATAGTCAACAAGACTACAAATGGAAAACAAAAATCTAGAAGGGAAAAGCTTTC
This sequence comes from Pseudotsuga menziesii, assembly GCA_001517045.1. Lineage (NCBI taxonomy): Eukaryota > Viridiplantae > Streptophyta > Pinopsida > Pinales > Pinaceae > Pseudotsuga > Pseudotsuga menziesii. The sequence goes on from LPNX010874272.1 coordinate 84,672, forward strand.
GATGGAAATCATACCATTTAGAAACAACAAAACCAATTCGCATAGTACTTAAAGTCAAGACTACAGACAAAGAAGATACCGACCGAATGACTGCAGTATAATTTTTTCCCACATTTTCACAGTTTAAAGAAGGGGGCTGACCAATCAATGAATCCAAAGCACCAGAATGGTTACATGCCAAAGTGAAAACTAAATAATTTGACATATCAAACGATGATCGACCAAAAATGGCAAAAATTGGAGATTACTAGAGTGAAGAACAAACAGCTGAAATAGTAAACTTACTAAAAGAATTCCAGGATGTATTCGCTAGAGACTACAAATATCTCAAAGGTCTAGTCCATGAAATGGGTGAAATGAATATCGACATTAAACCCGATGTCCAACCTGTATAGAAGAGGCCATATAAACTAGCTCCTTAATATAAATAGATAGTCAAGAAAGAGATTGATAATATGCTTGCAGTAGGAATGATCTACCCTATTGACCAGTCAGATTGTGAAATTCCAATGGTCATACAACCAAATAAACATGACCTGACAAAGATAAGGATCTATGTCGACTTCAGAGAATTAAACAAAGTCACCTTAACAGATCCATTCCCAACACATTATGCAGATGAAATCCTAAATGAAGTCACAGGACATGAATGCTACTCATTTACAAATGGATTCTCAGGTTACAACCAAGTTCCAATAGCCAAAGAAGACCAGAAAAAGACAACATTCATATGTGGATTCGGCTCATTTGCTTACAGAGTTATGCATTTTGGTCTAAAAAATGCACCTACAATATTTTTGAGAATTGTGGTAAAAAAATTTCAAGAATACATATACAAAGCAATGGTAGTATATTTTGATGATTGGACAATATACTCTATGTTGAGAGATCACTGCAAATGGCTAAGGCTCATGTTGGAATGATGCTGACAAATCCAGCTATCTCTGGACATAAGGAAATGCATATTCTTAACTGCTATAGGGATACTATTAGGACACATTGTATGCAAAGAAGGCATCAAGGCCAACTTTGCATAAATAAAAATTATCCTTGACTGAAAACCACCAGTGAACCCAACACAAGTCAGGGTACTACTTGGTCATATAAGATAATATAGGAAATTTATAAGACACTATTCAGATATGACCTATCGATTGGAAGAACTATTAAGAGAAGATCAAGAGTTTGACTAGACAGATGAATGTAACATATCATTTAAAACACTAAAAAGGAAGCTAGTAGAAGCACCCATTCTAGGGTTCCCAAATTGGTCGATCAAATTTCATGTACACATCGATGCATCAGGCCTAGCAATAGGAGCGATCTTAACACAACCCGGGGACAATGGAATGGATTACCCCATAGTTTACATCAGCAGAGAACTAAATAAGGTAGAAAGAAACTATTCGAAAATAGAGAGAGAAGCATTAGGAATGGTTTTTGCACTACAAAAGTATTGACATTACCTACTAGCTACCCCTTTCATCTTTTATACCAACCACCAAGCATTAAAATACCTTGTAAACAAACCCTTACACCATGGGAGAATTTGTCGATGGCTACTACTATTTCAAGAATTCAAATTTGAAGTCGTGGTTAGACAAGGAAAATTAAATGTCGAACCCGACCACTTGTCGCGAATAGACACAGGAGAGGAGCCGACAGGAGTCGAAGTCGACCTACCGGAAGCACATTTATTTCGAATAGAATCAGTTCCAATAGAATTAGAGGAAATATCTCAATTCTTAGAAAATGGTCAAGCACTAGAGGGCATGAGCATGAAAAAGAAAGAAATCTTAGCTATGAAAGCTGCACCATATAGCCTCATAAATGGATTTTTATATAAAATGGGCCTAGACGACATCCTCAGAAGATGTGTATTAGAACACAAAAGAGATAATATCATGTATGAAGCACACTATGGACTGGGGGGAGGACATTTTCAAGAAGACACAACTTCCAAGAAAATCCAATAGTCAGGGCTATGGTGGCCGACACTATACAAACATTGTAAAAAGTTTGTTAACTAATAAAATAGATGCCAACGACTAGGTTGACCTCTACCTAGTACATAAATTCCCTTGATATCAATAAACCCAAGTTTGACATTTGAAATTTGGGCCATCTACTTCATAGGACCATTCTTGATACCAGCAAAAGAACAAGTGCAAGGTACATAATAACCACAGTAGAATATGTAACCAAGTAGGCAGAAGCAGAACTAGTCAACACATGTTCCAGTGAGATAGATGCTAAATTTATCTATGAAAATATAATTACCAGATTTGGATGCCCAATAATCCTAATCAGTGACCAAGTCTCACACTTTATTAACAAAACCATCAAAGCACTAACAAATTAGTTCAAAATTGACCACCGACGTAGTACAACTTATCACCCTCAGTAGAATGGAGCAATAGAAGCATTCAACAAAAAATTAACAAGGGGTCTAACAAAAATATGCAATGCCAACAAAGATGATTGGGATGAAAATATACCTGTAGTACTATGGGATTATAGAATAGCATACAAGCATTTGACTGACCAGACACTATTCCAACTAGTCTATGGCCAAGAAGTAGTTGTTCCAGTACATTTTCGACATCAAACACCTATCATAGAAGATATTTTACATGTCGATGTCAAAGAAGGTAGGAAGGAATGACTGATGCAATTAAGCAAGCTAGAGGAACACCAACTTATTGCTCTACAACATCAACAAATCCAAAAACAACAACAAAAGGCTTGGCATGATCGTAATACCAGAAACAAAAATCTATTGGTAGGGGATTTTTCCTTACTATACAACAGTTGAGAAAAAGGAAAACCCCAAAAGTTACATACAACATGGATATGGCCTTATATTGTCCAAGAGATTCATGCCAATGGATCAGTCCGACTAAGGACGTTACAAGGCATAATATTTCAGAAACTTGTTAATGGTGCCCGACTAAAATGGTACAAAAATTAAAACAAGTTCCAAAAAAAAAATATGCATATAACGAACATAACTATCAGAAAAAAAACTATAAAAACCTAAAAAAACCTAAAAAAACAAAACAAAACCAACACCCATAACCTAGGATGATAGGAAACCATTGCTTCAACAACAGACACCAAACCCATCAACATACCTCCATCGACCATTCGCATGATCGACATTGACCAATGACCCCAAAGGTCAAATCACGCCTTCGTGAGTATGGTCAGAAGGAGCACCAAAATCAAATCGCCATTAACGCAAACTCTAGAGACCGTGTTGGATCATCACTTCCTCCATTAATACATCGATCGGCAGAAATGTCACCCGCTCCAACTATAAATATCGGACCAAAAAAAGATCATTTAGTGTGTTTTGAAGAGATAGAACAATTCAACAGTCAAAAAATTGAGAACCAAGAACCTGTAAGAAAAGTCAACCAAGAGACTGACGAGATGGAACTGAAGAAAACCAGAGCTGTAGCTGCAAAAAGAAAGGACCGACAATCAGCAGAAACCCCATTGATGAGAAGGTTAAGAAACATCAAGAATGCCAAGGTACAAGAAACCTCATGGGAAAAAACTTGGGCCAAAATCAAGGAATGGGCCTATGCCGACGAGAAACTAACACAAGCAGCAGAGAAGATAAACCATAGATCCATTATGAACTACATGAACACACCATTCATGGCAAGTTTTGGAGGAATGAAAGAAACAACGGTAAAATTCATTATCAGCCAATACCAAAACGAGAAATTTTACTTCGATAGACCAGTCGAGATCTCTAGCGAAGTCATATACAAGCTGACTGGTCTCTCAAACCAAGGCGACCTAGTACCTATTGGTATCAAAGACGGACTGGTGGAATGACTAATTGGAACACCATCAAGGAAAAATTCAAAGGGGCTAATGATCAGTCATATACAAGCCCAGATGCCACAAATTGTGGCCAAAATCATAGCAACAGGGCTCACCCCTAAAGGTCGAGGAGGTGACCTGAAGCTAGATATGTTAGAAGCAGTAGATAGAATAGTAGAAACATGAAAAGTGTATAGATGGGCTCAGTATGTCACTAAAATGCTCAAATCTATCTGTGTGAAATGTTAGGAGTCAGCCAGAATTATAAGGTTCCTGTCTCTGATAATATGGATAGTGATGTACCACTTGTTCCCAGTTAGGTACAAGTAGTTCCAAGAACTAACAAAATTTCACATGTGTGTTAGATTTTTATCATTCAAGCTAGCATTATGATATTAGGATATTTAACTGAGAGAATAACATGCACATCAATAAAACACGAGAGACAAGAGACACAAAGAATTTTCCTCGGGGAAACCATAAAGGAGAAAACCCCGCAACATCATCTGAGATAGAATCAGCACCAAAATTAAAACCTAAAAACATAAGGATGATCTCTCGACAACAGTAGTCTCTCTCTTGTCCTAGAAACTTCTTCTCTCACTCATGCACCCCAATGAGTGAGTGAGTGTGTGTGATAAATAGAGAGGTTCACTCTCTATTTATATTCTTTCGTTCACCTGAAACCCACTCCAAAATGTCATCCTCACTTAACAATTAATTTCTAGAGCCGACATCTCTAGAAGTGTCTAATAACCCTAGTGCCCCACAGCTTGTGGGGAATTTTCCTCCTCTGGCCAACGAGGAGGTTTATCCTTAATACAATAGTGGGTACTATTTCCCCAACTTACAATGACTCACCTAGCATCGATTTCTCTAAGATAGTCTAATAACCCTAGGGCCCCACAACTGCGAGGACTTTAACCCTTAAACAATAGGAGGGTTACCCACAATGACTTGACATGACTTGTTACATTATAGAAACTTCCTGGAATAAACATCAGGGTACAATATATAAGGTATATGGATGAACACATTCTGAAGTTACAATTACATCAACACTCCCTCTTAACTAGGAAGGTATTCTCTCAACACAATTTATAAGCAAAAGTCTTCTTCTCTGTATCATCTGAATCATCGTCAAGTTCTCATAATCTTCATCTTCAAGTCATCTTCATCTGGATCTGGATCATCACTCAATCTGGATCATCATCACTGGATATGGATCATCATCATTGGATCTAGATCATCACTCAATTTGGATCATCACTACTGGATAATCATCACGGGTGCTATCTCATGATTCTTCTCATCACAGGAAGTTCTATAGAGCCAACCCTTTTTCATGTTGGTTGTATGCCTAGCCTCCATGTAGGTCTTTCTCAGCACTTATATCTAACCCTAAGTCATAATGGCCCACCCAACACTTATATCTGATCATGTAGGAACCAATCCCATAATCATATCAGAAAGGAACACCCAGCACTCACATATGACCATGTGGGAACCAATCCCACAACCATGTCAGAAAGTCCCAGCACTAACATTTGACACATGCAAGGAACCAATCTAACATACATGTTCAAAAAGGCTCTGCACTTACATTTGACACATGTGAGGAACCAATCCAACATACGTGTTCAAAAAAGGATCTGCACTTACATCCGACACATGCAAGGAACCAATCCATCATGCATGTTTGAAAAGGATCTTCACTTACATTCGACACATGCGAGGAACCAATCCAACATACATGTTCAAAAGGGCTCTGCACTTACATTCAACACATGTGGGGAACCAATCCAACATACATGTTCGAAAGGGATCTCCACTTACATTTGACACATGTGAGGAACCAATCCAACATACATGTTTGAAAGGGCTCTACACTTACATTCGACACATCGAGGAACCAATCCAACATACATGTTCGAAAGGGTTTGCACTCACATATGATCAAGTAGGAACCAATCCTACAGTCATATCAGAATGGCCCTCAGTCCTAGACCAAGTATTCCTGGTAACTGACCAGGCACCTCCATTCTAAGAATGGAATTCAACACTTACTTCTAATCATGTAGGAACCAATCCTACAGTCACATCAGAATGGCCCAGCACTCATATCTGACATGGAAGGAACCAATCCTATAACCATGAAAAAATGTCTCAGCCTTTACATCTGACCATGGAAGGAACCAATCCTCTCACCATGTCATAATGGCTCTGGGTCTCATCATTTCCCCTCTGAGAAAACCTCGATCTGGAGAACACCAAGATTCTCCCTAAAGTAATCAAAATTCACCCTAGCTAATGGCTTCATCAACACATCAGCTATTTGTTCCTCTATCACAACATACTGAAGCTTCGCTGCTCCCCTCTGCACCATATCCCTGATATAGTGATACTTGATCTCGATATGCTTCGACTTGTCATGGAACATTGGATTCTTTGACAACTTCATGCAACTCTGTTTGTCACAATGTATACAAGTAGCATCCATCTGGAGATCAAATAAATCAGACAGTAGATTCCTCATCCATACTACCGCAGAACTAGTTGAACAAGCTGCGACATACTCTGCTTTAGCTGTACTCAGTGCCACACAGGATTGCTTCCTGCTAAACCAAGAGATCACACACGATCCCATATTGAAGCAACACCCTGAAGTGTTCTTCCTATCGATGTAACTGCCTAATCTGAATCAACATAACCTTCCAGGTTAATCTTCTGATTCGTATCATACTTGAGCCCATACTCAACTCTACCCTTTGCAACCATCAAGTGAACATGTCTAAATGTGTTCACAGCAAAGCAAATACCGAGTCTTGTATCTGTTAGGTACATCAATGAACAAATCATCTGACGATACATCATGGCATCAACCAACTCTAATGAAGCAACAATCAATAACTTCAGGTTTGATTCCATAGGTGTGGTCATGCAGTCCATCATCCTGAACCTATTCAGGATCTCTACTGCATACTTCCCTTGTCCACACCTCCATGCCTAGAACATAGTGCATTGACACATAATAGGATCATCACTGGTCTTCCGCTTTCAACCTTGAAGCAAAGGTTGGAATCTGCTTTATTCTCAGTAAATCCTAGAGTCATTAGTAATCTATCCATCCTCTCATACCATGTCGAACCTCAAGATCTTCTGCAGTCACTCCCTCTAAATTATCATACTCCCTTTGTCTTTCATAATCTATGCAATGAAACATTCTATACTAGAGTGACAAGTAGCTTCCTCTGCTACTAATATTTTATGTATCCATCTAGGATCACTGGATACCAAGATCCTCTATCTTGAAATTTTTCAAAAGTTCTTCCCACACCCATCTGTGAGCTTTTCATCCTCTATAGGATTTCATCTTCAAACTTGTAGAAAAGGTTAAGATATTCATTAAGCTCATCATATATGTGTTATCCCATGGGTGTCTTCTGAACTTGTACAAGCCCTTCTTTAATTTTCACACATGATTATTCCTGTCATGTAACTTCACTTCTAGTGGCTACAAATGTCTCTTCGTAGTCTATGCCTTGTATCCCACGATGTTTCCATCTACTGCATGATGGAACTACGAACTTCCCTTCACGTATCGATACTACATCCTAGACATCATTCTTCTTGAACAGGTCTTCCTTTTCTTCTTCATTACTTCTTCATAGCTTGAAGGTTCTACATCAATGATGTCGTTGCATTCGTCATATTATTCTTCATCTTGAACTGTCACCACTTGTCCTTCGAAACAAGTCTCATTCTTCTTTTCTTGTAGGCGATTATGTATGCGATATTTCCTACAAGTCAAATGCATTTTTATGGTTAGAAACATTTCATAAGGAACATTCATACTAGAAAATTATTATGCATAAATATATGATCATGCAACTACTTTAGCCAATACAACATTCATCCATATCTCATGGAAATTTTTCTAGATTCCTTCCATCTCCACCAGGACAACATTGATATTATGCATTAATCCAATATGTCAACAAAGAGGTTTCATTCTAGATAAGCATCAATGGAGAGTTGTTTAGCACCATGAGCTACTTACCCATTACATGCATATTAGTAGTATACTATCATTAATGCAAACATTCTATCATGCATAATACATTAATTGAATATAAACAAATGGATAACAAAACAATATCATGAAATGACAATTGAATACTTATCTTTATTTGTTTCGTGGTTAGACTCCGTATTGATCCTTCAGCTTCATCGTCTTCTTCATTCATAATAGCATCGTTTCTTATCCAAATGCTAAGGTGGATAAGAGGTTATTCAAGAGTTGATATCTTTGTATTCTTCATCACTTGAGGGATCTTCTTTGGATGGTGAGAGCTTGATCTTCAGTTGCTCCCATCTTCTTTTATCTTATTATTAGTTGATCTTCTTCTTGTGTTTGCTCTTCCCAGAGTCTACTAAAAGTAATCCCTTCCTTCTAGCACACATTCTTCAACTGAATGAATCCCATGATCCTGGGAGGCCATTCAAGGTGGTTATCACCACTTCTGCATTCTCCACTTCTTCTTCTATCGCTTCAATTTGTTCTCTGATTTGAGAGACCCCTATAAAGTATGATTGTATGGTCTCTGCATTCTAGATCTTCTCATTCTTCAAATGGTTTCTTAAGGTCATATTCAAATTTATGTTCTTCCCTTCAAATAGCTTGGTCAAGTAATCAAACATATTTGGTTTCTTTAGGGAAGACACTTGTGGTACAAGGTGATCCATGATTGAATTAGCAATGATCTTCTTGTCCTTGACCAAGTTCTTCTTGTGTAAGGCTTTTAGCCTCATCTCCCTCTGGAACTGGAACCTCTCTACTCATGTAGGTGTCCAGTTCATTTTCTCAGAGAGAACAAATACTTCCATGCTTGGAAGTTGTCAACTTCACCAAGCTTACCATCAAGCTGATGTCATAGGTCACTTTGAAACGAGAACCTCAAATACAAATAGCAATAGATTAGATCTTACCGATTTGAGGTGTCCATCCTAGTTCCGGAGCTGGTTGATCTAGGGTTTATCATAGAAACCCTAATTTTCAAAACTTGGAATATTTCAGATCTGATTGGATAGAAATATATATCTCTTCAAGTTGAGCTGTCCAATGTACTCTTTTTCTGAAAATAGTGGAGGAAAGCTCTCGGAACAGAAAGCCCTAGTTTTCCAATTTCTTTCGTAGAAATGGCTGTTACGGTTTCTGTGGTATATCCAAAATTAATAGTCATCTATGTCTAAAATTTTGTACAGAGGTATCCTCGCCTATCCCTATTCCAAAAACAAAGGTCTCATCAGAATTGGTTTCACCAATTGGGACTTATGATCATTTTCCCAAGGTGACCTGTTACAGGTCTGTTCAGAACAGTGAAGTTGTACAGACTGACACATGTCACTAGTCTCTCTTCTGAGTCTAAAACTTGGACCATAGAAATTAATGTCTGTTCCCTTTCTGGAAAATATTTATAAATTTAATTTGGACCTTTGTATCCCAAGATATAGAAATTAACCCCAGCTATCCTGTTTAGGTATGAATCCTGGAACAGGATGGAACCCTAACATGGAGGGATTATATCTCCCATAATATAGTGCATCTGAGGCTGAATTTTGGATACAGTGTAAATAAGGATTTTATCTTCAGTCTCCACAATTTGGAACTCCTGATCCTTCTCCAATCTCTAGATATAGTGAATGTACCAAAATTTATTAGTTTTAGTATTTAGGGTTTTTCCAGCTTGGGGTCAAACTAGGGTTTGACTTTCCTGGAGTTTCACCCAACCAAAAATATTGATCCAGGTCTCTAAACTTTTATTTTTATGAGGAGAGAAATCCTATGCTGGGATCACTCAAAAATTCCTTCTCCACAAGAAGCCCTACTTTCCCGCACCAAAACTGAAAATGCTCTGAATCAAATTCTGCTTCGACAGAAAAATGCACCCTTCAATGGAGAGTCAACCTAGCATACTTTTGTTGATGGATTGTGGAGAGAGACCCAAAAAATAAGAATCCCTAGCTTCTGCAACTACACAATGTATTCTTCTCAGGTTAGCTCTGATTCCATGTTATATTTTTATCATTCAAGCTAGCATTATGATATTAGGACCTTTAACTGAGAGAATAACATGCAAAGCAATAAAACAAAAGAGACAAGAGACATAAAGAATTTTCCTTGGGGAAACCATAAAGGAGAAAACCCTGCAACTTCCTCATATATATAATCAACACCAAAAGTAAAACCTGAAAACATAAGGATGATCTCCCGACAGCAGTAGTCTCTCTCTTGTCCCAGCAACTTCTCCTCTCACTCATGTGCCCCAATGAGTGAGTGTGTGTGTGTGATAAATAGAGAGGCTCACTCTCTATTTATATTATTTCGTTCACTTGAAACCCACTCCAACATGTCAGCCTCACTTGACAATTACTTACTAGATCCAGCATCTCTAGGAGTGTCTAATAACCCTAGTGCCCCACAACTTGTGGGGACTTTAACTCTTAACAAATAGGAGGGTTACCCACAATGACTTGACATGAATTGTTACATTATAGAAACTTCCCTGAATAAACATCGAGATACAATACATAATATATATGGATGAATACATTCTGAAGTTACAATTACATAAAAAATGTGGAGTTTCAAGCCATTTGCGTAGACTGGAACATTGAAAGAATTAACAAATGGAAAAGTATTGTTGGGAAACTGGTTCCAAAACTTTTAAATCCAAATGACCAGACGGAGGGTGTCTTAGAACATCCAAATAAGTCTGCCAAAAATAGCACACATCCAACTAGAATTCGACCACACTACAGTCTGGTATATGCAGGGAGAAAAAGCAAAAGAAAAACCTCTGGACTATTACCCAATAGTCGAAGAGATATTCTGTGAGCTAGCTTGACAATTCGGCACAATGTTATTAATACCAGTAAAGGCTAAGGAAGTAAACCTTTCAATTAAAAAACCACTGACTAACCAAGAGAAGGAAGAGGGCTATGAAATTTGACTAGACATCAACACCTTCGTGTCGGAGGAAGCACCAACAGAAGACACCAACAAACTACAATTAACAGTCATACAACCAATGACCCAAAGGGGAGGTACACCGACAGAGCAGCAGGTAACCAAACTAGCTGAGAAAAGTATTAGTCAAGTTCAAACACATGAGGGAGGAGAAGGAATAGAGGAAGACATTGAATCTGACAACCCAGAATATGCTATAACCAAAGATAAAATTAGAAAACCATCAAGGGAAATAACAGCCACAAGAAAAAAGGCAACTCAGGAAAAAGGGAAGGGGAAGTGCAAGCTTATCCTCTTAGAGTCAAAAGATGAAGAAGAACTAGTAGCTATGACTGTTTACACCATAGAAGACGTTGTAGCGAACAAAGTTTTGGTCTAGACACATTTTAGACAATTTGTCAAGTCAGGAGCACAACAAGGTTGACCTAAAAAGGTAAAAAGTACAAACACTTCCACAGATGAAAACATTGTTGATTTAGTTTCTACACCTCCACCCCCATCTCCAACCCAGATTACATAGGAAGATAATCCAAAAATACCCATCATAAGCCCACTCGAGATCTGCAAAAGTGCTATGCCAAAAACCCTAAAAGAGAGGTTCGACCAAGACGGTGATTTCCAGGCATACATTGAAAAATTTCCTGAACTACTCACCTCTATGTAGAGGATTACCACCAAATGTCCACTGATTGAAGCTAGTGGATCAAGGCAGCTCTTCCCTCAACAACCTGGACAAATACCCCAGAAACTAAGATCTATGGAAATTATCAAGTCAACATGCTTGAGGAACCCTGAAAAGACATCTCAAGTTGTCGCAAGTCGCACTTCTTCCTTTATCCCTTCCGACATACCACACCCTCTATTAGCCAATGAGCCAACAAGAAATGTGGAGGAAGAGAACCTGGGAGAAATCAACCGGGTGATCGACAACCTATTCTCTAACGACCTAGATGATTCACCACCACAAGTCGAGGACCCAGCTGACACTATCCCTACTACACCAATTACACCCGACCATTCACCATCTCCACCACCACTTCCCAAACTTGAACCATTTGTACCAAACCTTGAACTATCTATACAAAATCCCCCAGATACACATCCAACTACAAATCTCACCCAAGAAAATCAACCAAAATTTCCACCGACTGTTCAAGATCAGCATCCAGAAAATCAACCATAGGAGAATCCACCACTGGAATATGCACAGGCACAATAGCAAGAAGAACAGCATAAACATAAGAGGAAAAGAGATAGAAAGAAGAAGGAACAACAAAAAGAATCACAATTGACAATAGTCCACATTAACCAACTTGGGTCGACCACTGTAGTCGACGCAACAAAGCTAAAAGATGGAGAGTCGGGACAACTCTTATAAACTCTTTCCATTGAAGAAAAAACAAGAATCCAGATCAGATGCAAGGAGCTTGATGAAATTGAGAATGAACAAGTCAAATTCCTATCAAAATGTAGGAACTTAGCCCAATCTATAATACCAGGGCCAATGGAAGCTGGAACCAACAAGCCACTGGAAAAAGCATATCAACTATTTGAGAGTGTGTGGGTGACCCTACAAGTACACATACAAAATACAAAAGAAGATAAAAAAGAAGAGACATCCAGATTATTAATGCAACAGTACATAACTGTTGAGGCCTGGAAATTCACAGGCAACAACAGCAAGGGATTCTCCCCAGTCAACGTTCCCAACTAGCCCGTGACTGTTTGGTGTAGGGAATCCGTCTAGTTTGCGGTCCGGCCACCGTAGGTCAAGAAACAAAAAATAAAAGGTTTTACCGGTAGCGGCCCAGTCCACCGTATATATTTTTGTATTTTTGACTTAAAGTGTGATATGCAAGTGCCTGTTTAACATGCAGATTCATGTAGAATACGAGGAGCGGTCACAATGTGATGCGCAGGTTCTTACCTCTCATCTTAAACTCTCTCGCATCTAAATCACACACAGCAAGAAATTACAACTAACTACCTAGCCTATCCCTAGGGAGCAAAATTATCATTCATTAACGAGTAATGTGTATTACGCATGCATTATAAAGAGAAATTACAGATAGCTGATATTCCTTTCTACAACACATGAACGATTAAAGATATTTAGACAATCATATAGCCAATTGTTTATGAACAACATGCATTACTCATGGTGGTAATTTCACAGAATAAACCAGAAATCATTCAAACAAGAACATAGGCTCTAAGAGTTAGAATGATCTCACAGTTAATGGACAAAACTCGAAAAACGAAATAGTTCATATTTCACCAATCCATAGCATAGCATTTGAACGTCCCACCAAACTTTCTCTGACAGGAAAACAATAATTCTTTATTGCAAAAAAAAGTAGTTCTTCTTACAATATCTCTTTACATGTCTAACTGGGAAAAATCCCCCATTCTATCTAACTCTCCTATACTTATGCTACAAGCAAAAGTCTTGGGATGCCCCTCGGTGACCTTTGGGATCCCCAAACTGTTTATTCTCACAATTTTGTCCTTTAGTGAGTGCTGATGATTCATACAAATGTTACATTTCAGATTCAAAAACTATTTTATGAAAAGGGACCAGCTTGGTAACTGTCGAACTTTCCCAAGCCCGGGGCTCTGCTTCTATTGATTATGCTTAGTAATCCGTTGGTCCTTTGCTGGATCCTGTAGAGATTAAACTTGAATTTCTTCTTCTTTTCTCTTTATTTGTTCCTCAACCACTTCCTTCCTTGCTTCCTCCCTTCTACTTTGTATTTTAAACACATCTTACTCGCAATAATTGTCCTGTCCTAAAAATAACAGATTTTAGACCATTTAGGGCTTACTAAAGTAACACGAACTCTATCGCTACATGAATTCAAAACAATGTTAATGCATGAAAAGAGAAGATGATAATGCAAAGAAAATCCTGACAGCTAGGCCTGGAATTCGCTAAATCCACTAAAAACAAAAGCCCAATAAACAGGCTCCCTATCTCACACCAGACCGCATCTGGACCCATTCAACATCCTTCAAAGAAACACCAAAATTAGACAATAACCACCATAGAAAAATGGAGTGGAAACACACAAGAAAGGAGGGAAAATACTAAACATCACACGAAACATGAACTCACCTCGGCGGGTGGAGAACTACGGATCGGACGATTAGTTCATCAAGGAGCCACAACGATGGGAGAACAATTTACTATGGCTTCCACAATACTAGAAAACGTTGGCGAAATAAACACTAAACACTACAGTATTAGACATCGGAAAGACTACGGCATCGGAAGCCAAGTGCTTTGCACAGCCACAACGGTAGAAGAGAAGAAGGTTATAGACATGCGACTAGAGGGCCGACACGCATCGGACGGAGGAAACATAAGGATTGGAGGTCGCAAGAATAATTCCTTCCACAACGTTGGGTGGCAAAACCAGTAAGCTAATCATCGAGACATCCACAGAGCTAACCGGGAGAAACCAATAGCGCACCAGGGCTTTGCAAGACTAAACATCGGGGCGATAGTGGTATAAGGAGCTGCAACGGCGGGAACATAAAGGACATCATGCCCCACTATGCAAGGTCTGAATCAGAAGAGAAAACAACTAAAAGATCGGAAAGGTAGTGCTTTCTGAAGCCGCAATGGTGGAATACCAAAACTTAAGGATCAGCGAAAACAAAAAAGCAGGGTTAAAAAATCAATGTATCGGGGGACTTCACAATCTGCCATCCACATCTGTGGAGAACGAAGTAACAGTACTTTCCAACGCAAAATAAAAACTCATCCGATTGAGACATATGCATTGGAAAAGAATAATGAAGCTAAAGCTGATTATCTCTCTGCAACGGTGGGAGAACAAGCAGATAAAATTCCGATTTAAACACTTGGAAATGCATTCAAAGGCAATGATAAATTTAAGCAAGTGGTGGATCAATTCAAGCATTAGAAAAAATATTCCTGAAGGATCATTAGATCAAATCAAATAAGAAAATCAAACCGATATAAGCAAAAGGAGGGTCCCAAAATTTTTTAAATTTTGGGAAAATGTTGCAGCTGCAACAATTGGCGACTACCTGGTGAACCCCAAATTTTTGTCTTAACTCCTTCCCAGTAAAAGACTGTCTAGCTCAAAATTGAAATCTTCTAGATGTTTGTATTCCTAAGCCGGCCAACCCATGCATTTAAATCATTGAGAAGTAGTTCATTCTTTGGGAAATGGTAACATCAGAAATATTTGCAAGTCCGAATAACTCTTTTGAGGCCTGATAAGTGAGATTCATTTTACCTGTCCTTAGGTAGTTTCCAGCTTGGACACCACAGGATTGTAACATATAGTAAACAGCAATATCCCTTTGTTCCTAATTCCCATGCCAACTGCACTTTTGTGCCATTTGAACTTTAGTTCTTTTGAGTCCTCCATCTGCCTTTCTTTCTGAATTTTATTCAGGCTCCTCTATCCATAGTGTCCTTTTGTATGAGAGAATAATTTACTTTTCATCTCATGGACGGAGAGGAACTTTTGGCGATTTGAAGTTCATGCTTTTGATACTTTGCTTTGATATGTATTGTTTCTTTAAGGAGTTTTGACTCTTGATATATTTTAGCTTTTCTGAAATCATGGCATGGGATCATTTATATATGATATACTGTTTACCTTGCTTCCTTTCCATGGGTCCTTTGCTGTCACTCCCTTGGAAATTTTAGATGTGAAATGGATGGATCCTCAAAATAGTATTCCAGACCTCTTAATTCTAAGTTATTTACAGGGGTTAAGTAGGAATTCAATGAATGCATGGCCAATTAGGAACACTGCTACTAGAAGACATTCTATGTTTTAAAAGCACAGTCTTTTGCTCAAGATTTCAGTTAATTAAGAACCCTGATGTTTCCAATGCAACCAAAAGTTTTCCTCTTTATTCAAAACCAAAAGAACTAGCAACAAAGCATTAAACTAAAATAAAAAACAACATCAAAGCAATAAATCAAAAGAAAAACATCATCAAATTATTTATGTACAAAGTAAAAAGAAAAGAAAATGTGTGCCCGCCCTTAAACAATTCTTCAATCCAACGAGTTAAAGGGCTAGGCTGTAGTGTAGGCCAAAAACCTATCCATGGTCTAAGTGTACCATTTTTGAAATCAAAACCATGTCTACTAGTCTACAGTCATTCTTATTATCCTGAGGAAGTTGAAGGAGCTCAGGCTGAGTGTCAATCATAAAACTGGCCTTTCCTAAGGTATGATATCTTAGTTTGAGCTCCGTTAGATAATTTCCTAGGACAGAAATAGTAGATTCATTACCTTCTCCCAGCTTAGTGACAATATGCTTCATGTAAGGTTCTCTCAAAATTTTAATCTGATTAGGGGTACCCTTAAGAGGTAACCATAAATGAGACCAGTCTGAAGCAAAATAACCTTTTAACCTGGCAGACCAATCTCGGTTAAGAATAAGCCCATATCCATCTGGTACGCCAGCCACCATAATGTCAATAAATTGACATATCTTGTTATTCGCAGATAAGCATATGAGAACATTCTTCATTTCTCCGACTACTTTGACACCCGTTCTATCTAGCTGCACTACTTCCTAGCCAGTGGGCTCTGGCTGTCCATTAATCCTTTTGCAAACTTCAAGTGGCATAACATTTACCGATGACCCAAAATCTACCAAACAATTATGCACATTATGATTCAACATTTCTAGAGTCAAAAGAAAAGGCAGGGTTTTAGCTTTTTCTTCCCAACTTGGTTCTATATCTTCTTCCCCCGGTTGGTTTTGAGTGGATACATCTTTTTTACGCTCCTCAATTTCTTCAGTGTTTCCTTCATTAACACCTACCTATTCTTCCACAAGTTTGACAAGCTCGCTGATTGTCTCTGTTTCCTGGTTGACAGTAGTGACTTCAGGTGTTTTATCTTCGACATTAGCATCTGCCTGTCTCATGACATTCTTTTGCAATTTTTTAATCTTCGAAATTATTGCATTGTCTTTAATTGTTAGGTCCATGTCTTTTGCTGTTGTAGGTGTATATTTAGATTTAAGAGTACTCTCTTCTACGTCAAAAAGAGAAACACCATCCCATAAAAACATGGTATCATTATCTTGTTTCTCTATGTTCTTGTCTTTCTTTTCCTCTTTACCACTGTCCCTAGTCAATTTAGATTCTAGCAGCTGATTCATAACCAATGTCACTGAATTTAACCATTGAGGACACTTCTTTTCAGAATGAGGTTGTTGCTGAAAAGTGCAGAAATTATCCCCCCTTACCTCTGTTATATTCACTGATGCTGAATTTGGTGGAGGGATCTTCAATTGGTTGCTATCCTCCCTTTTTTGGTAGTAGGGTTTGTAAGTTTTCTGAACTTCCCTTTCTTTCTCCAGATCTATTATTCGGTTGGATAGTTTTTGAATCATTTTCAGCATTCCCTCAAAATCATGTGATTGTTCCTCTTTAGGTTTAGATAACAGTAAGGTTCTTCTCCCGATAGTTTTTTCTTCATGTTGCTTGGGATAGTATTCTATACTTTCATTTTCATCCTCTACCCTTTCTGCTTCTTCATAAGTCTCTACCAACGTAGGTCAAGTTTTCATTTTGGCAAACATGGCCAGCTCAGGTCCTGGGGCTGAGGTATAATATTCAATTAAGACTTTGTCTGAGGGTCTGTCAGTTTCAGAAAAGTTCTTTACGTATGTTGAAAAAGTTTGAGTAAAATGATGCATCTTCTCATCCTTCTCTTTTTTTAACAAACCAAGACCTTTCATTAGTGAGGCATGTGTCTTTTGGGTTGCGTATTTACTTTTGAAAATCCTTTCGAAGGTGTCCCAATCAAGAATAGAGTTTGCAGGAAAATTGAAATACCAGGATGTTGCTGCCCCTTTAAGGGTATGTGGGAATAATCTACAGACAACATCTTCGTACTCCCCAGCCCTTAACCCTTCTACTGCTAAATAGAAACTTTGCAAGTGGTCATCTACAATAGTATTTTCATCAGGGTCAAACTTAGGCAGCAGCTTTCCAAAAGCTTGAGGTAGGTTATGCAGCGGAGGTGTTAGGTTCAAAGGTGATCTAGCTCTCCAAACCGGCAGTGGGTTGGGCTGATTCACATTTATACCAGCCATGAGAGAAGGTGAAAGAACCGGAGTCTGAGTAAGAATTAATGTAAGGTGAAAACCAGGCTTACTTGCTTCAAGGGAAGAAACAAAGCCTGTAAGTACCTCGGTTAAGCCAACAGCTTCCAAATATCTACTAGTGGGGTAATCTTGGGAAAATATGTTTCCACGGCCAGCAATGCACTGGCGGCCCTCTTTATAGTGCCAAAACTATTGAGGCCTGGAAATTCATAGGAAACAACAGCAAGGGATTCTCCCCAGTCAACGTTCCCAACTAGACCATGACTGTTTGGTGTAGGGAATCTGTCTGGTTTGCGGTCCGGCCACCGTAGGTCAAGAAACAAAAAATAAAAGGTTTTACCGGTTGCGGCCCGGTCCATCGTATATATATTTTTTATTTTTGACTTAAAGTATGATATGCAAGTGCCTATTTAACATGCAGATTGATGTAGAATATGATGAGTGGTATGTTATATCCCAAAATGACACATCTCTGCCTGTGACCACTTTCCCATGATTTCGTCACATGTCGGCACTTCATGAAAGTCACTGAAAAAACACCTATCTTGGAGGACCCATATCTTGAGTTTTGTAACTCTGTTTGGCCTCATTTCTACACTGTTGGAAAGGTATTTCAGTTAGATAAAACTTTCTAGAAGACACCAAAGTCTGAAAATGCCCAAAAATACCTTAAAAATGTGTTTTTTTGTGTATACGCGACTCTCCTTATGTGCAACTCGCGCATCACTCGCGATTCTTGTGTTTTGCAAGTTGCGCATGCATATATTCGCGGGTTGCTCTTGTGAAAACTTGCGTATCATGCACGGGTTGTCCTCCTTCATAGTCGCGCATCTGTTTCTTAACATTAAAACATAAAAACATGCCTTTTTGAGTTAGTTTGGGTAGTTATGCAACTGACTCCTTCAGTTGTAACCACTTTGGCTTCGCCCCTAACTCTTCTTCATCATATAAATAGAGGTAGGGAGGTCCATGAAAGGGGACTTGAATTTATGCATTGTTATGTTGGAGGAATCAGGACTCTCTTTGCCCACACCTTTGCCCTGGAGGTCTTTCCCTTGTGTTGCAGAGCTTGGAGGCTGAGTTCTTTGGAGAAGAGAAGCAGCAGAATCAGATCAAGGTTTCGTGAGGTGCCAACTTGAAGAGAAGGTATACTTGTACTTGTTTTCAAGATTAATAAAGATGTGATGTCCTTCTTCTTCCCAAATCATTGTTCAATGTATGATTGAATCTTTGTTTCTGATCATATGATGATGTTATTCAGATCATTTGTTTATGTTTATTTGATTATCATTGTCTTATATGTGGTCATAATGGTTTGAGGAAGGTATAACTTGTTTTGCGGGTCTCTTGGAGCGAGAGGAGCAAGAAGAGGATTGAAGAGAAAGCTTGGACCAGCCTTCAGTTATCAGGTGTGGATCTTTCTCATCTCTGAAACTTGCTGTTATATACTTGCTGAACATTGTGCATCTCTCTTTCAACCCCAGTACGTTGATGGCCTCTTAAACCCTAGCCATAGGACATTTTCCTTTACAACAGAACTGGCGACTCCGCTGGGGATTAGCCTTGTTTTTTTGGGGTTTTTCTCTTGGTTTCTTTCAGCTTTTGCATTGTTTCAGGTCCTTCTTGCCACTTAGGAACATTTTTAAGTCTGATTGTATCCTCTCCCCTGCCTTCCTAAGGCAGTTTTCTACCCTTGATTGTGATTTTTACACCTATTCGTGGGTTGTTCTTTTGAACAGTCGTGAATACAAGTTTGCATGCGCGGGTTGTTCTACTGAACAATCGCGTATCATTCGCGACCTGCCCTTATAGACAGTCGTGTATATACCTGGAAGCTAGGATTTTTTAAGTCAGTTTTTGCTTGTTCCCTTCTTCAGGTAGTCCCTGTTTGTGAGTGGTGTCTCTTTATGAATGCTGTGTAGCTTGTCTAAAGACTTTTGGTGATCACCCTACCTGCTTTTTCAAAATCTTTTGAGTCTTTTTGCTTGGAGTAATTCTTGCTTGTTTGCTTTATTAGATCCAAGTTTACTCAAAGCACAGTGCATTTCAGGTGCATGGTGGGTCTGTTAAGGTCTTCTACGGGTGCATGAATCCAGGGAGTTTGTGTCATTCTTTTTGTTGTTCTTTATCTATGTGGTAAGCCCCTTTATAGCATTAGGATTTACTCTTTGCTCTTTCACCTGTCTCCTTTGCTTGGTTTTCTTTTTGGCCTTTTGTTTCTGATCAGCCTCTATTAGTGGCCTTTGCTTGATTTCAGAAGCTTATGGATGTTGTTTTCCTCCTTCTTTGGTTGGTCTACTTGACCTTGCCAAAATAGTTGTCTTGTCTCTTATACAAGCCTTTCTTCCAAGTAGGGTTTATGCTGACTTTAGTTGGTTCTAGAGTTTGTTGGGTGGTTGCATAGCAAAGTTCCTTTTGTTTTGTTCTTTTTATCTGCATGCTTTGCTTTGTAGGTAGTTTTTCTTTTTGCACTTATAAAAGAAAATTAAAAAAGAACTTTTATTTCTTGCTTTTCCCCCTACTTCTTTCTTTGGTTTGACCTTGTTGGACAAGGTACTGAGCAGCCTTTGTTTGTAGGTTAGATTGATGCTTGGGACTTCTTGACCTTTGTTTATGTCAGTCTTTATGCTCAGTCTTTTCATTCCAAAGTGTTGGCTTGTTTACTTTTGTAAGCTTTCCTTTTAAAAGAGGTTTATATTCAACTTTAGGGAAACCTAGGGTTTGTTTTTGGGGTATAGAGTAGTTGTCTATTTGATTTGCTTTCAGTACTTGCTTGCATTAGTTGATAGATTAGTTTGTCTTTTGCATTTATAAAAGAAAAATACAAAAACACTTGTTTGCTTTATATGCATGTAGATTAGTTTCTAGTCTAGGGTGCATAGCATTTCATTGTTTTTTTGGAAAAATATAAAAAGATTTGATCTTTTTTGGCTTTCAAGGTTCTATTTGAAAATATAAAGAGAATAGTCTTTGCTTTGTGCATTTTTCTCTTTGCTTAGTCATTTTTTTTCTATTTTGAGTCAAAACACCACATCAGTTTCATGTCATTTACCCTCTGAGTAAGAAACATCCCATAAACTAAACGACATAATTTTAAAAATTATTAGCAAGTTTTATTTTATAGGGTCATACACCAACTAGCTTAGGCTAGAATTGTGGGTTAGGATTTTTCAAACTCCCCACAAGTGTTAAATTTCAGATGTAGTTGGCCTATCACTAGGTAAATCCTTGATTCTACCACTGTATTTGGGAAGCTCCTCTCAAACGGGAGTTAAGCACGAGGCCGCGTGGAGGATTGGACAAAGGGGATAACCCCCCGAATCCTTGTCAAAACGTAACCCAAAACTTTTTCGCATCTGGGGATTCTGTCTAGGCATAATTTCGGGCTCAGCTACCCTGCCCATGCGTACGAGTTCGGCTTGCGACTGTCCCCCCAGACAGTATGTATTATCAAGGTAGCCTTTAGTCTCTTGTCTTTTAGGGCTCATACACAGGTAAACTGGAAGGTTATTTCTGGTTCACCTCGGATGGACTTGGAAGGTAACCCTTGTGGAAAGTGCAGGAGGGTGGTGGGTGATTCCTCCGCTTGTGCCTGAGAACCCCTCAAGGATGCCAAGTAACTGTTCATCAGCCTTCTTCTGGAAGGTATATCTTTATAGCCTATTTAGATTGCTTGAGACTCTAGGATCTTTTTAGTGAGTGCTGTGTGGTTTATCTGTACTTAGTAGGCCTTTAGGTGTCTGCTTTGTAATTTTGGTTGATCATCAACCTCAGAATTTGTCTCTTGTTTTGAATCTATGGCTAACACCCATTTGAACACCAACCAAGAAATCCCTTCAATGGGAACTCCTTGTCATATTCCTCTCATAGGGAATGTTGGTGTTCCCTTGATGGCCACCTTGAATCTTCCGGGATTCACCCTGGGGCTACCGGTGTGGTTGTTTTCCACTCCAACTGTCCTGAATGCTCCTGATGCTTCTCAAGTAAGCTCCTTATATCAAGGGCATCAAAACATTGTCTCCCCTTCACCTGTAGTTAGTTCTCCTCCTCCTTCTACCTCATGCGATGAAAGTACTGATACTAGTAACCGGCAGTCTAAAAGGAGTAAAAGAAGGAGGAATAGGAAGAAAGCACATAAGCAAGGGGGCACCCGTTCAATCGCTACAAGTCAAGTTGAACCTCACCACCCATCCTTGGTTGTTCAAGCTGGGGGCACCCATCCAACCTCTGCAGGTCATGTTGGATCTAGTCACTCAACCTCTGGTGTTCACGTTGAGTGCTCCCATTCAACCTCTAGTTTTCAAGTGGAACCATCCTATCCAACCTCTGTTGTTCATGTTGGAGCTATCCATCCAGCCTCTGGTGATCATGCTGGTGGGATCCTTCCAACCTTTCCAGGTCATGTCGGATCCTGTCACTCAACCTCTGGTTTTCAAGCTAAGTGCATCCGTTCAACCGCTGGTTTTCAAGTTGAACCTTCTCATCCAACCTCTGTTGTTCAAGTTGGATCCATCCATCCAGCCTCTGGTGATCAAACTGGTGGGATCCTTCCAACCTTTTCAGTTCATGTAGGATCCTATCACTCAGCCTCTAGTGTTCACATTGAGTCCACTCGTTCAACCTCTGGTGTTCAAGTTAAACCTCCCCATCCAACCTTTGGTGTTCACGTTGGATCCGTTCACCCAGCCTCTGTTGCTCAAGCTGGGGGCACACACTCAACTGCTGCAAAGCATGTTGATCCTAACCATTCAACCTCTGTTGTTCATGTTGATGGTGCCCGTCCTACCTCTACAAGTCAAGTTGGACCTAGTCTCTCAGCCTCTTCCAGTCAATCCAGGGGCAGTCTCTCAGCCTCTGGATTTCAAGCTGAAGACAACCCATCAACCACTGCGAGTCATGTTGACACTGTTGACAAGTCTACCCGTTCAAAAAACAAGCTCAAGTTTCCTTGTAAGCTTTGTGAGGGAGACCACCTTACTTATAAATGCCCTTCTATTGAGGAGGTGCGAAGAGTTTGGATTCATGGTCATCCCGTTTTTGAACATTATGGAGTCTCTCAACAACCAGCCTCTCTTAGTGAGGTTGGACCCAGTCACCCAGGCTCTGTTGTTCACATTGGGGGCAAACTATCATCCTCTGCAGGTCATGTTGAGAGCAAACAGTTAGCCACTGCTAGTCATGCTGATACCGTTGAGAAAACTGGTCGTTCGAAGAATAATCTTAAGTTCCCTTGTGTTCTATGCAAGGGTGATCATCTTACTCATCTGTGCCCTGCTATCCCAGAGGTGCGAAGAGCGTGGTCCAAGACTCATGGATTTTGTTTTTCTGAACACCCTATAGTTTCTCAACCTCCTACTCAACCTTTGGTTGATCAAGTGGTCGAACAAATCTCATATTTGGTCGACCCCACTCTTCTTTCGGAGAGTGCTCCTCATGTGATTGAACCAATGTCATCATTGGTCAATCCCACTCTCCCTTCGGAGAGTGACTTTCACCAAGCGGTTGAATCGATCCCAGTATCGATCAATCCCACTCTTCCTTTGGAGAGTGAAGTGTCTACTAGTCCCATTTTATTCACTGCCAGTTCAAATCTTACTGAACAAGGGGGCACTGAACTTGCTTCGGATCAACCCCCACCAAGCCCTCGGATTGCTTCCTTTGATTGGGATAGCCTAGTTGAGCCGCGCCTTCCTTCTGTTGCACTTTTCCAGATAAAGGTCAAAGTTGAACCCTATACAATTGCTCGTTGCATTGTTGATGAAGGAGCCTCAGTTAGTATTTTGTCTGCTCGTGCTTGGCGAGGTATGGGATCTCCCAGCCTTGTGTCGACTGCTAGTCAGTTACTGGCGTTTGATAGAAGAACATGTCTAGCCTTGGTAATTCTTCCTCAAACACCTATTACTTTGGGTGGGAAGACCGTCTTAGTTGACTTCATGGTAATAGAAGACCCCTTGGACTTTAATATGCTCCTTGGACGTGATTATGTCTATGCCATGCAAGCTGTGGTGTCAACATTCTTTCATGTGATGTACTTTAATCATGGCAAAGAAATTGTCACTATAGATCAGTTGGATTTTCTTGATCCGTCTCCTGACCCAACTAGAGACCAAGTCTTTCCTTTATTGATTCCTAGTGTTTCTATAGACACCACCCTACCACAGGTGAACTATGTGGCTTCTTGTCCTTTGTGTTCAATTGCTACTGAGAGGCAGCCTCTGTTTTCATGCTTACCTTCTCGGGACTTGGTCCCAGCAGTTGATCGGGTGAGTCATCCTATAAAGATTGTAGAGCCTTCTCTCCACTCTGTCCATCCAGTTGAAGGTTCAGATATGTGTCCTATCTCGGATGATTTCCTCCCTTCGGATGAAGTCATCCTGGAGTCTTTGATACAATCTGACCTTCTTTTCTAGTTTTGATTAAGTCTAACCCTGATTTGCTTAGTAAGCCTTCCCTTTTTCTTATGTTGGTTTTTGTTGAGTCTTTTGATTCTTCATTTGAAAAGCAAATCAGTGATCCTGATGAGTTTGATTTTTTCTTATAAATTTCTCAGCTCCTGTGATATTGAGTTTGTTCCTGCAGACTCTATCTCCCTTGTTGATTTTCGCTTCTCTTCTGAGGTTGATCTTATTGATTATAAACCATTGAGCCTTGGTCCTATAGAATCTTCTTCGGTTGATTCTGCCTTGACTTTTCCTTTTGTAGAAGATAGCAAAGTCACAAGTGTTTCTGCCAAAGTGATCCGCATCAGACCGTTTCTTCTGATGTTGTTGTTTCTTGGAGACAGGATTATTAGTTGGATTCACAACTGTTTAATGGGCCTCACCTTGTTGTTCAAGCTATAATTACATTTTC
Source organism: Pseudotsuga menziesii (assembly GCA_001517045.1). Taxonomy (NCBI): domain Eukaryota; kingdom Viridiplantae; phylum Streptophyta; class Pinopsida; order Pinales; family Pinaceae; genus Pseudotsuga; species Pseudotsuga menziesii. The sequence continues at coordinate 109,506 of LPNX010874272.1, forward strand.
ATATGCCTTGCTCACGCTTATGAGCCTGATGCTGGCTTCCACGCTTTTAGCTCGTTGTATAAGCCCTCATCTTTGTTCTCATCGCCGCTTAGCCTTGTAACATTTTGCCTTTGCAACTTGACAACCTTTACCCCGAGGAGACGTTCCCCGAGTGTCCTTATCCTGCTCGCTTTCCTTGCATTATGCATAGGTCTGTTCCTTGCGCTTGGAACTAGTTTCTCCTGCCTATGACACTCGTCTCCTCGCCTTTAGAGCATTCTTTTTGCTCTCCTTCAAGCTCGTTAAAAACAGTAAGGAGGCCACGAGTTGACTTTTTCGGACTCGTTAAAACTTCACGGGAAATATTATGAGTTTCTTTAGGCCCAAGTATGACTCCTTAAAATAGACTTGACTGCCGAGTAAACTTGTCCATTCATGCTCGTTAAGAATATGTGAATGGGCATCCACATTGGTGGTAGGTTATCTCTTTCTCGGACCATGTGGAATAATACGAGAAAGGATCCCTCTCTTATCTTCTGAATTGAGAAGAGTATTCTTAGGCATAGGTTTATCTCTTTTCCGGACCTGAGCGACTAAACTTACGGAAAAGGAACCCCCGGTATGAGCTTAGTTTTCTCTTTTTCATGCTCTGGACCAAAACATGAAAAAGATTCCGAGTGTACTTTATGTCTTTGTTATGCTCGTTGAACCCTAAAGAACAAAACATCGAGTTTGTTGTTGTAAGCTCCATTTCTCGTAATCAAATGGATCTTTCCGAGTGATCTTGCCTTCCTTCACACTCGTAAAACTCAGGCTGTATATGCTGCTTCTGAAGGAGCGTTGGGTAGGTGGTAATTTAACCTTTTTCGGACCTTCCTGACTAATTACGAAAAAGGTGCGCCTTTTCTTCTTTGGAAGTTAAGAGAGTTCTTCTATTGTTTGTTTTATACTTTTTCGGCCTTAGGAGACTAAATTGTACGAAAAAGGACCCCCCTGGAGTCTTTTTTGGAGTTTTCAGACTCTCTAAACTATGAAAACACCGTTGAGCATGTACTAGTTCGGGCTTGTAAAATCCACGAATTAGTGCCTTATCAAGCATTCTTCTTTCTTTTCTTCGAGCTTGTCAAAAAATGAAGATGGTCCCGAGTTTGCTTTCTTGGACTCGTTAAACCTTTACAAGAAAGAAGGGAAGGGGAAGGTTTATTTCCATGTCTTTTTACATCATGGCAGCAAGTCTTGTTTCCTTGAACAAAGCACCAGTTTTGATTTTATCAACAGTTGGGTCCTAGTCTTTTGACCTTATCCTGATTCAGAGTTTCTTACTCCTCTAGTTGGTCTCTTTTCCAATTATATGGGGAATCTATCAATGTCTCCTGCATTGTAGATTTGTTTCGTTGGTCTTATTTTGTGTCAAAAGCTTCCTAAGTCACTTTTGTGTTGTGCTCACTGTTCAAGGATTAAACCTTTGTCAGCCATTCTGCAGTTGCCTTGACCTTTTGTGTCGGCCATTCCATGGTATCAGTTCATTACATCATGTCTTCAGCGGTCCTTTTTGTGAAATTCAGTACCATTTCCAGATCCAATTAGTCTTTGACTTACCTCGTGTTGGATGATGAAGGATGCCTTAATGCCTTCCTTCCAACAGATCTCTTCCTATCAACTGCAACACATCTTGCTTTGGGGACGATATTTAGAGTTTTATGAGAGTACCTTGGGAATTGTTGTCCTCAATGGCAATTTCCCTCGCTATTGAGTAGTGGGGATACCTTAATGTCTCCTACTCAGTGGATTTTTCAAGTGTTCAACTTCAAGTCCTTGTAATCACACTTGTTAGAATGTACTAGGTACCTTGGGTACCATTTTCATTAATGGCGGTTTCCCTCGTGTTTGTTAACAGTTTTCATCATTGACCGGTAATCAAACGGTTTCCTCCATGTTCGACTTCAGCTCCTTTATTCGCATGGTTAGGATTCGTACCTTTTTTGGGCGGTTTGGATTGAAGACCTTGGGGCTAACAGTAGCATCATCATTTTGCTATTTCCCAAGTTGCACAAGACCTTGTTATACTTTATATGACATTTTGCTGAGACATAGATCCACCTTGTATTTTTGTGGCTATGATCGATTGTTGAGCATGGATCCACCTTGTTCATTTGTGGCCGTGGCTCCTTTAGATTTGATATGGTGCCTTTTTGCATATTGAGCGACCATGATAGTTTCATCAGTTATACATATGTTGGATCCGCCTGTATCTTTATGGCGATGTTTTGTATATGGACGTGTATGTTCCAGAGATCAGTTTTTCTGGCATTTATCTTTCTTTCAGGTACCTTCACTCGAGCCTTTCGATCTTGGTTTCTCTACTCTCTCCATACTCAGCTGTTTCCTTTATAATGTATTTCGGCTATCGTATTCCCCTCTAACCTCACACATTAGGGGGCATCTGTTATATCCCAAAATGACACATCTCTACCTGTGACCACTTTCCCATGATTTCGTCGCATGTCGGCACTTCATGAAAGTCACTGAAAAAACACCTATCTTGGAGGACCCATATCTTGATTTTTATAACTCCGTTTGGCCTCATTTCTACACCGTTGGAAAGGTATTTTAGTTAGCTAAAACTTTCCAGAAGATACCAAAGTCTGAAAATTCCCAAAAATACCTTAAAAATGTGTTTTTTTGTGTATGCGTGACTCTCCTTATGTGCAACTCGTGCATCACTCGCGACTCTTGTGTTTTGCAAGTTGCGCATGCATATATTTGTGGTTTTCTCTTTTGAAAACTCGCGTATCATGCATGGGTTGTCCTCCTTCATAGTCACGCATCTGTTTCTTAACATTAAAACATAAAAACACACCTTTTTGAGTTAGTTTGGGTAGTTATGCAACTGACTCCTTCAGTTGTAACCACTTTGGCTTCGCCCCTAACTCTTCTTCATCATATAAATAGAGGTAGGGAGGTCCATGAAAGGGGACTTGAATTTATGCATTGTTATGCTGGAGGAATCCGGACTCTCTTTGCCCACACCTTTGCCCTGGAGGTCTTTCCCTTGTGTTGCAGAGCTTGGAGGTTGAGTTCTTTGGAGAAGAGAAGCAGCAGAACCAGATCAAGGTTTCGTGAGGTGCCAACTTGAAGAGAAGGTATACTTGTACTTGTTTTCAAGATTAATAAAGATGTGATTTCCTTCTTCTTCCCAAATCATTGTTCAATGTATGATTGAATCTCTGTTTCTGATCATATGATGATGGTATTCAGGTCATTTGTTTATGTTTATTTGATTATCATTGTCTTATATGTGGTCATAATGGTTTGAGGAAGGTATAACTTGTTTTGCAGGTCTCTTGGAGCGAGAGGAGCAAGAAGAGGATTGAAGAGAAAGCTTGGACCAGCCTTCAGTTATCAAGTGTGGATCTTTCTCATCTCTGAAACTTGCTATTATATACTTGCTGAACATTGTGCATCTCTCTTTCAACCCCAGTACGTTGATGGCCTCTTAAACCCTAGCCATAGGACATTTTCCTTTACAACATGGTCACAATGTGATGCGCAGGTTCTTACATCTTGTCTTAAACTCTCTCGCATCTAAATCACACACAGCAAGAAATTAGAACTAACTACCTAGCCTATCCCTAGGGAGCAAAATTATCATTCATTAATGAGTAAGGTGTATTGTGCATGGGTTATAAAGAGAAATTACAGAGAGCTGATATTCCTTCCTACAACACATGAATGATTAAAGATATTTAGACAATCAGATAGCCAATTGTTTATGAACAACATGCATTACTCATGGTAATAATTTCATAGACTAAACTAGAAATCATTCAAACAAGAACATAGGCTCTAAGAGTTAGAACGATCTCACAGTTAATGGACAAAACTAGAAAAGAAAAATAGTTCATCTTTCACCAATCCATAGCATAGCATTTGAACGTCCCACCAAACTTTCTTTGACAGGAAAACAATAATTCTTTATTGCAAAAAAAAGTAGTTCTTCTTACAATATCTCTTTACATGTCTAACTGGGAAAAATCCCCCATTCTATCTAACTCTCCTATACTTATACTACAAGCAAAACTCTTGGGCTGCCTTTTGGTGACTTTTGGGCTCCCCCAACTGTTTAATCTCACAATTTTGTCCTTTTGTGAGTGCTGATGATTCATAAAAATGTTACATTTCATATTAAAAAACAATTTTATGAAAAGGCACCAGCTTGGTAACTGTCGAACTTTCCCAAGCTCGGGCCTCTGCTTCTATTGATTATGCTGAGTAATCCATTGGTCCTTTGCTGGATCCTGTAGAGCTTAAACCTGACTTTCTTCTTCTTTTCTCTGCTTCTGCTTCTTTGTTCCTCAACCACTTCCCTCCTTGATGCCTCCCTTCTACTTTGTATTTTAAACACATCTTACTCGCAGTAATCATCATGTCCTGAAAATAACAGATTTTAGACCATTTAGGGTTTATTGAAGTAACACGAACTGTATCAATACATGAATTCAAAACAATGTTAATGCATGAAAAGAGAATATGATAATGCAAAGAAAATCCTGACAGCTAGGCCTGGAATCCGCTAAATCCACTAAAAACAAAATCCCGATAAACAGGCTCCCTATCTCACACCAGGACGCATCTGGACCCATTCGAAATCCTTTGAAGAAACACCAAAATGACATAGTAACCACCATAGAAAAATGGAGTGGAAGGACACAAGAAAGGCGGGAAAATACTAAGCATCGGGAGAAACACGAACTCACCTCAGTGGGCGGAGAACTACGGATCGGATGATTAGTTCATCAAGGAGCCGCAACGGCGGGAGGACAATTTACTATGGCTTCCACAATACTAGAAATCATCAGCAAAATAAACACTAAACACTGCAGTATCAGATATCGGAAAGACTACGGCATCAGAAGCCAAGTGATTTGCACAGCCGCAACAACAGAAGAGAACAAGGTTATAGACATGCGACTAGAGGGCCGACACGCATCAAATGGCGGAAACATAAGGATCAGAGGTCACAAAAATAATTCCTTCTGCAACGTCGGGTGGAAAAACCACTAAGCTAACCATCGAGACATCCGCAGATCTAACCAGGAGAAACCAATAGCGCACCGGGGCTTTGCAAGACTAAACATCGGGGCGATAGCGGTATAAGGAGCCGCAACAGCTGGAACATAAATAACATCACACCCCGCTATGCAAGGTCTGAATCAGAAGAGAAAAAAACTAAAATATCGGAAAGGTAGTGCTTTTGGAAGCCGCAACGGCGGAAGACCAAAACTTAAGGATTGGCGAAAACGATAAAGCAGGGTTAAAAAATCAATGTATCGGGGGACTTCACAATCTGTCGTCCGCAACTGCGGAGAATGAAGTAACAGTACTTTCTGACGCAAAACAAAAACTCAGCCGATTGAGACATATGCATCGGAAAAGAATAACGAAGCTAAAGCTGATTATCTCTCCGCAACGGCGGGAGAACAAGCAGATAAACTTCCGATTCAAACACTTGGAAGTGCATTCAAAGGAAATGATAAATTTAAACAAGTGGTGGATCAATTCAAGCATTAGAAAAAATCTTCCTGAAGGATCATTAGATCAAATCAAATAAGAAAATCAAACCGATATAAGCAAAAGAAGGGTCCCGAAATTTTTTTAATTTTGGGAAAATCTTGCAGCTGCAACAACCACATTCTCAAAAGATTACAAAGTGTTGCAAGACCACTTAGAAGAATCTGTCATTATAGAAGAGGTACTCCAGGACTAGCCTACATTATGGACAAGTATTCCAGTGGACCCGACAGACTCAAGAATAGATTAAAGCATTGGAAAAGAGAAAAATCACTGAAGAATCATTGAGAAATACAATACAAGTTCAAATTGTACAGGAGAAAGCCAAACTACAGAGACTCGAAAGACAAGCACACCAGTGGGTGCAGCAAGCACTCCCAATCTTGGAGAAACTAGATACCATATGCCTACAGATGAAAAGACTACTAGAAACAGTAGACAATGTTACGGAGAGAAATTCCTATGGCTTGGGCTACCACAAAAGACAGCTTGACTCTAGAAATCAATCCTTTACAATATGCAATAGAAATTAAATATCTAACACTAAAGGATCAGAACTCATACCTTATTCCGGACAATTGAAGTAGATCCCCATTGAGATTTCCAACTTCAGCTACAATTGATAGATTACTTCCTCAACAACAAGTAAAAAATACAAGCATACTATATATATTGGTGTTAGATCTATTCTAGCATACATAATCAACAATGTATAAGCATTTGAAATCATCCAATGGATAAAATATCCATTGAAACATACATTATTGGATAGGAAAATATATTTCTATTATTATAAAGTCAGAGATTACAATGGATACAACCTCTGTTGGCACGTCTGTGAATCAGAGAAACTGAATCGCCCACTTGGGCCTCCACCACTTCAATCCTCCATCTCTCGATAGCAAGCTCAACAGCAAAATGCAAGCTTGGGAAGAACACAAAAGTGCTCGAAGGGACAAAGGGATGTAGACTCAAGCATAAGTTTGGGCAACAATGGACTCTAGTTTCTTTGCTCTCAATTCTCTCTTATGCCTTCAATGTACCAAAGAGTTCCTTATATAGCTTTTCAAAGGGGTAATGAAAGGTCGAATTTGAGCAATCTCAAGGCATATGGAAGGCTAGGAGTCAAGTGAGTTGGATCCATGTCAAGGAAAACTCCAAAAGGATTTGGATTTTGTACAAATACCAATGTACACGGTTTTAGTGGTCAAACCCGCGTATATATGCATTTAGGGGTTTAAAAGTCATATGTATCATTTTTCACATGTTTTTAGGGATGGTCAAGGAAACATCAAAGAACAAAAAATGGTCCACGGGGTCCAATGAGTTTGCAGAGGGATAGGGGAAAGGCCATACAAGTGGGATTCACGTGGAGTGGTAAAATCAACTATAATAGATGCCCCCTAATGTGTGAGGTTAGAGGGGTCATACGATGGCTGAAATACATTATAAGTCCATCCCAGAAGTGGAGTGATGAAGAATCCAAAATGGAAGACCATCCACCCAACCAGTATAGTACAATGATACAACTCTGCACATAACTGCAAATACATATAGCAGTCTGAGATACATAAGAGTACAATGGCCATGAATAGGCATGATACAAGATATCACGTAAGTGGTCATCGCCATGTACAATATACATAGATCAGAATCTCCGTGATAAAGATATACAAAGGACCATGATCTCCATAATATCTGAAGATATAAAATGGATTAAAATCTCCATAATCGCTTTTCAAAGGGGTAATGAAAGGTTGAGTCTGAGTGATCTCAAGGCATATGGAAGGCCAGGAGTCAAGTGAGTTGGATCCATGTCAAGGAAAACTCCAAAAGGATTTGGATTTTGTACACATCCCGATGTATGCGGTTTTAGTGGTCACACCCGCGTATATACATGATTAGGGTTTTAAAAGTCGCATGTATCATTTTTCACATGTTTTTAGGGATGGTCAAGGAAACATCAAAGGAAAAAAAATGGTCCACAGGGTCGAATGAGTCTGCAGAGGGATAGGGGAAAGGCCATACAAGTGTGATTCATGTGGAGTGGTAAAATCAGCTATAATAGACAAAAAAAACCAATTCATGGGACCTGACATGGAAAGAATAGTAGACCTTTCCATCCAGGAGAATATGTTGACATTATCAAGCATCACAACACTGACCATTGACATCTAGAAAGTACTACAAAGGGGGACGGAGTTTCAACATCAATTAGTCATTACAATAGAATTAGTCGTTGAAGTATGCATACAGAAACAACCAACCATCCCACTGCAGAGCCCATGAAAACAAACAATAAAGTAACTATCTCAGATAGTAAAAATTTTGAGTACCTCCCATGTTTCCTTGAGAGGAAGAAAGATTTTGTTCCTAGGGGAGATGTTGGAGGAGCTAGTCAGTGAGCCGACTAGTCAAACAGAAGACTAATTCGAGATTAGGTCGACTACTTAAGGTCATGTCAGTTGATCAAACTGACAAGTAGTTATATGTAATTGTTTGTAAAACATATATATTAGGATGTTGAGCCAGTTTAAAACTGGGTTTAGTTCTATGTTTGTATGGACCCTCTTGATATAATATAATTTTTTATTCTACATCATTGTTCTTATTTCTTGTCTGATATGTCTGTATGATTTAATGTGTATTATTGGTAACCCTCTGTGATCTGTGATATTACAACACATTTCGAGGGAGGAATAAAACATATTTGATAGGTTATAAAAATAAACTACATTTATAATATTGTTCGAAGTTACAATATTTATGCACTCCTATGTGTGTATCAATTAATGAGTTCATATTTGTATGAATCAGGCCCAAATCCTAATCAACAAAAATAGTTTCCTCCCTATTCGCATCATCAAAATCAGAAGAAATATGAACCGGTTCAGTTGATTTCGATCCAAATCCTGTCAACGTCACATCCCATTTGTACAAACTATTCCAATACTATTTTCTCTTTCATTCCCAAATTTTCCTTTTAAAAGTAAGCGAACACTCTTTTTCCACATGAACATAATTATGACATCAGTTATAGTTAAAAGGTATCCTATGATAGTCAAGATTATGTACAAAAGAGAAACCATCTTACTATAGGATAATTGACTCAGCTAATCCTTCCCACAAGTCTATATTAACCAAAATGCCCCCCATACACATAATGTATGTCTTAATATATCAAGAATCTTCCTCAAAAAATTGTCCTAGTGTATTCTCAACTGCTTTGTAAAATTCATATGACCATAATTCAAGAAACAAATGAGGCAATTTAACCCAAATAGAAACATTGCCATAACTTTCAATCCTAGGGTCGAACAACAACATCCACCATTTTAGAAAAAGAGTATTAGAGTCTCATTTCCATAAAACAGCTAAAATGTTGTTGGAGCAGAGTCCCATAGCTACAGGAAAAGCTGCCATTTTGGTGGATAGACAATTTGGTGAAGACGAAGAGATAAGGTGAATCTATGACGCTGTAGAATGTTTCTAGCTGCAGAGCAGAGTCAGAAACCGTGTCTGTTGAAATAGAGAAGTCAAGGAAGACGATAGTACCTGAGCGGCTGAGAAGAGAGAGCTCAACCACTACATTGAAGGCAGTGGCGAAGACAGGAGGGCTCAGCTACCCTCATAAAGGAAAAGGAGCAATGAGGCTAAGGTATTGAAGATGAAGGATAGAAGATAGGAAGCGGTGCATAGTACCCATGGTCAGCGCCGGGAAGCATGGAAGACTGCAGAGAGCAGTGGTGTGATGGAAAGCAGCTACCCCAAGTACAGATATGCCAACTGTCACTAGTTAGGGTTTGGGTTACTGTTGGGACAGGCCCACAGTGTTGTAATGGCGAGACCTTCGGGCTGCCTATAAAGGGATGTATTTTGTATTGTAAAAGGTTGGCATTTTGGGCATTTTAGGCCATCCAGCTAGTCAGATTATTAGTAGTCTGTTAGCTTACTGTTATTTTGTATTGTAACAATCTACAAGGATTGACAGAGAGAGAGAGTATATTGTAAGAAGGAAATATAGAGATAGAGAAGAGATCTAAGAGAGAAGGGCTCCAGGCTGTGTGCGGAGTTACCCAGAAGATCTCTAGCTGCATATGCGGTGCAGCAGAACTGTGTACCTCTCTCAAGTTATAATATAGAAACACAGTTCTGTGGACGTAACTTCCACCCTGGAAGTGAACCACGTAAAATCCAAGTGTTATGTGTTTGATTCATGTGATTGTATTTACTCGTTATATCTGTCATTCAGTACATGAACTTTGCTTACAGTAAATGTATGTGTATGTTATTCAGTTCACGGCATATTACAAGGATAAATGCAAGTTGAATTCTTTAAGTATTTTGTATAAGGGTTTGTCTAAGTTTCACTTGAGACAGTTAAGAGTCACAGTATAAAACATCTTTGCGTATTGTGTCCGGTAAGTTAACACCAGTAAGATAAGTACGCTGAGTCGCAGCGGTAGGATATCGCAAGGAGGCGATATCGCACCAGCAGAGGAGCTGCGGTGTGCGATACTGTGGGTTGAGGAGTGATCGTATGAGAGAGTTAGGTGTTGCCCAGGGTGCGGAAATGTGATAAAGGTTGGAGTCATTGCGAGCAAGAGGGAACTGCGCATCACGTCGCAGAGAGGAAAGGGCGGTCTCGCGAGCTAAGAAGAGCTGCGAGATGCACACAGGATGCCATATAGAACCTAGTAGAGACACTTGAGTCCTTGACCAACCCATTAGGATCACTTTGGGTGAGACTTCAGGCTGCTCCGTGGTCTGTCGCCGAAATGGCCAGTGAGCTAGGGGTGTTGTTGGTTCATTATAGTAAACCCGGGTCTGCCCAGACGACCAACAAATGTTCAAGGAATCATCATCACAAGAAAATATTAAGTCTATCAAACCATAAGGAGGGGAAAAAACACCAGGAAATTTTTTAAATCCTTCGACCAGATATTCTCCACCCATCATTGCAAACCCATCTCATTTACCCTTCTACCCATAAATCTTCCCCCCAAGGTTGTCTCCACAGTTAACACAATTTCACTAAGACCAATTTCTTCACGAAGGAATGAATTGTAAGGTTGTTTCTTCGATACAAATATCGCTCTCTTCCAAATATAGTTGGTTTGCAATACCTTCTATCTCTTAATCATATGTTCATCAAGATTCAAAGGACTAGAAAGAACCCATGGTTCCTCTGGACGATCATAAAAAAAAATTAACCAGTTAATTACCAAACTTACCCTCATGCATACCTTGCTCCAAAACCTCAATATGATCAACGATAATTCCAATATACCGGCATATTATCACATATAACACTTTGTATCAAATAACCCACTTGAATGATATTTGAAAACTCCTTGTTTTTCGTATGGCATCGATGAGAATTAATCAGTCGGTCGCAGGCTCATTGTTGGCAATTGAATCCCAAAATGCTAAGATCTAACAATCAACAATGATCCTATGACCGCCATCATTGTTCTGTTGTAGGATGATTAATGGTCTCCCATGGAATCCACCATCCACTACAATGTCAAAAACGAGAGGAGGATTAATACCACCATCATGATTGCTCGCGATTTTAGACAGAATATGTGCTTTGTTTTTTATACTCCGAAGCGCCATACAATAATAGCTATGGTAGTCCAATTAAATAAAAAAAGGGAATCTAATCCACCCATATTTCATCATGGCCATTTTGTATATTCTTAAAATCTATGTGAGCCCTCCTTGTAGAATCCTAGATTATATTCCATTATCTAGTGAATATATAAGACTTTACATACAGACTGTTGCATTCTCACCACGTCTGCCTCTCAAAAGTCTAGGAATTTATATTCACATCACCTTAATCAAACTTATAAGAAATAATCCTACACTTTCAATAAATAAAGATAGTTTGTCACAGTTATTAATTACAACTTTTATTCTATAGTTTCTCTAGTTATAGGATTTTCTAGGTAATATATTTTCAAGAAAATTTATTGGACAATCTCTTTATTTTAAGGAAGAGCAAAGGGATACCTTGAATTACCAAGACACAAAACTTGGATTATGATCGCCCATTTCCCATCTGGGATGGGGGAAACAATGCAACCCCTCTTATTGGAGAAGGTTGGTGATTTGACAGGGAAAAGAGAGCTAGCGGGGGAAGACAGGATTCCCTCGAGGTTATAAACGAGAATATGAACAAACCTTGCGAGTTACATGGGATATCTTGACAACTGAGCTAGGTGAGTTGGAAAGAATGTGTTGACCGAATAAACCAAATATAGGTATTCACTTTGATCCAAGCCAAGAAAGAGTATTTTATCCATACCTATGTATTCGTGCTACTATTCTGAAACCACCATTCACCTCGATATCGTGCTCCTCATGGGTTGTTTATGACTTAAAACCTTTATTTAATAAACATAAGGGAATTTTGGGCCATAGTGAAGCCATGCTTCTAGTATATGCTTAGTTAGTTGTACCACGTAGGTTTGGGTACCGCTTTCTTGTTTCCTAGGAAGACTAAAAGTAATAGATCTCCTAACTGCCTCTAATATAAATAAATAAAATGCAAGAAGAATAAAATACTTAGACAAGTAAGTGGGGATACCAATTATCCTCTCATGCAAAAAAATCCTTTAATTACGTTTGTTTATCTTATAAACCAACTAATAATATCATATGTAACCTCCACGAAAGCGAGCGCTCACCAAGAAACTCTTCCAAACGTGCCAAGGAAGTGGAATCCTAGAGGGAGATCCTCCAAAAAGGGGTAAATCCATCCAGGGATGTTGTTTGTGAAAACATTAAATACTGACTGCAATAGAACCAAGCTTAACACATCTTAATGCTTAAATAAAAATGTTGATGTTTTATTGGATTAATTGTTTAATAATAGAAGGGGAATTGAAAGGGTGAATAACTAGTAATCAGACATACAATATATACCAATAAGTACATAAAAGGGATGTTAAAGGGGACGACGTAAAAGTATAAAGACTACAAACTATAGACATACATGAGCTAACTTTTAAAGCTATATATAAGACAACAAACAACTGATACATACACAAGGTAAAAATTCTTTTAGAAAGAAAAAAATTCTGAACAAAAAGGATGCAAATACACAAGACTGTTAGGGACAAACAAAATATATAGAATCACTATCCATTGTAAGACTCAATAGAAAAACTACACTAAAACACGGATCTGTATTTGCTTAAATGATAAGTCAAAATGGCTCATACTTGATATTATATCCTCCATACAATCCTCAAATTAGACTTAGAGGCTTCAAAAGAAGTTGCAGACTAGTAACCATTAAACCCTTACAATTACACAACCTCTCTCTTTCAATTTGATTCATTACATTTATAATAAATTAGATATATGAAGAGAGTTTCTAGATCCAAAATTCTAGGTTCGAATATGCCCAAAATAGCAAAATCATATTTTGAGGGAAATATGGCGAATTTCTAGAAAAAATGGCCTCAAATAACCACATGTATCTGCTAAAATGTGGTAGCTATTTAAATTCCAATAGAGATTTTTGTAAATAGGTCTGTTATGAATTTTTTTTTTTTTAAATCCATCTCCAAATGATTGGAATACGTGCCTAAATATAATGACAAAAACCGGAAATCATTAAATGTTAAAATCTGGAAAAACAAGCCATAACGATTCATTCGAATCTTCCAAACCAAGAAACCTGTTGCAAAACTGAAGGATGTTTTTGTAACTAAGTTGTTCCTAGACAAAACATGCTTTGGGTTTTTTTAAATTCACTTCCATATCCTCTTAATATGTGTCCAATGACAATGACTAAAACAAAGAAAAACAAACATTTCGGTACCAAAAGTAAATTTCTATAGGGAAAATATCTGGTACTAACATCTAGCTCTGGATGGGGATGGATTCCTCCCTGCAAGGCTACAAAAACATGTATAAAAATTTCCTTCCATTCCATATCTGTAACCTATAAGAATATCTTGCTCTAAAAACCAAAAATTCTCTTGAAATATGCACATCATGCAAACCAAAAACTTGCAAGCTGAAACACACCACTTCTACAAGCAAATTGCAATCTGAAAATCGACAACTATATCGTGCGTTATCTATTAGGTGATGGAGTCATTCATATCTTGTTCCCAACATGTTCCAAAACTTGCAACCATTCTCTTCTAACTGTTAAAAACAAGTTGAAATTGCTCACGCCAAAACATACTTGCTGAAAACAAACCTGACACTGGAAACTGAAGGAAATTTTTGCAACATCAACCTTATTTATTTACAAATCATACTCCTATATTGCATACATGAATTTTATCATGTGTAATCATACTTCCAATGAATCCCATAAATCATTTGACTGAAAATCATAACTCTATGCATGACATTTTTTGAGAAGACCAACAAAAGATGTAATGAATGCAATAGACAATCTATACGTAGTTGATACTTACACCTGGAAATAGGAAACTTGCCAAAATATGGGGCATTAGAAACATTTGATAAATACAACTCCATCCAGTCAGCAATAGGATCTTGAAATTCATGTTGTATTTCTAGATGATGCGAGAAATATATTCATTGCTCCATGGAATCTACTGCACTATTCAAGTTGTGCTCCACAATTTGTTTATGGTCTCTTATAAATTCTCATTCAAACATGCAATATATAGGATCGCTATTTTCTAGAATCTACAGTTAAAAAATAATCATTCTGGACTAATCCAATAACTCAAGGATTTTCCTCTAGGTGTCTTCATAATTGTCATACACAGGTTCATTTTTGAAAAGTTTTGTTGATTGAAAAGATTGTTCTCATAAGTCATCTAGATATTCATCATACTTTGGTTGATATATGGACGTATGATCTTTTTCTTTCTTAACTTGAATAATATCCTTAATTGTTTCACGGTCAAAAACATCATGAAGAGAAATCTCTTGTCTCTTAAAATTTTCTAAAAGAGCTTGCACATCTTCAAAAATGTTTGGAACAATAGAAACATGAAAACAATAATCCACAATATCATCATCAACAAATTCATTTTTTTAAATCATCATTTTAGATCTGTAGATAGTTTGATTCTTTAGGGAATCCTTCAACATTTTTAGGAACAAGAAGATCTTCATGAAAATCATAAATTTGTAGCATACGTTCCTTACTTTCAATATGAGAAGAAGCATACTTGATAAAATCGTGTTTATGTTGGACTATATTTTCATGCATCCCACTGATACTAGCATCTTGATAAGCCTTTTCTGACAACAAACTTTCATATTCTAACTCAAGTGCTTTGAGAAGGTTCGTAAACAAATGAAACTTTTCCATTTCACTAGAGATGTTATATAAATCTAAATAAGAAGATAAATTGTTGTCTCATTCATCATTAGAAGACATACCTATCCATTATTTGAAATTTTTAAGAAAAGTAGGGTCTGTCATCAAATCTGTTATCTCTATTGATGAAGCAATTGGATCAGTAGTTGGACTCACCATTATGGACCCATTGGATTCTACCATAGATTCATTATTAATGAAGTATGAGTTGCCACGTAGAAAATTAGATTCAAATTGATGTCCTTCACCTTTCGACCATCAAGAGATGGATCTGATCGTTGTCATTCTCCCAGGTAATATTTGCTTCAATTTCATCCTAGACAATGGCACAAACATATTTTTGTTTTAAATTTAACTCTTGAATACAAGACAGCCAACCTTAGCACATATTAATGCTCAAAGGAAAATGTTGACGATTGATTGGATTAATTGTGTAATAGCAGAAGAGGAATTGAAAGGGTGAATCACCAGTAATAAGGAATACAATATCTAACATTAAGTAGATATAAGGGATGGTAATGAGGATGATGTAAAAGTATAAATACTAAAAGAAATAGACATACATGATCCATCTTTGAAATATATATGTAAGACAACCAACAACAGATACATACACAATGTAAAAATGCTTTTAGACAGAAAAACGTCCTGAACAAAAGGGATGCAAATACACAATATTTCTAAGGAGAAACGAGATAGAAAAAATATCCATTGTAAGAATCACCAAAAAACCTACACCAAAACATGGATCTGTATTTGTATAAATGATAAGTCGAAATGACTCATAATGGATATTACATCCTCCACACAATCCTCAAACTACACTTACAGGCTTCAAAATAAGTTTCAGACTAGTAACAACTCAACCCTTACAATGAAACATCCTCTCTAGGATGGAATCTACCTCTGTTTCCATTTGATTCATTACATTTATAATAAATTAGAGATCTGAAGACAATTTCTAGATGCAAAACTCTAGGGTTGAATATGCCCAAAATAGCAAAATCGGATTTTGAGGAAAATCCGACGAATTTATGGAAACAAATTGCCCTGAAATAACCATCCGTATATGCTAAACCATGATAGATGTTTAAATTCTGAGAGAATGTTTTGTAAATAGGTCCGTGATGAAAAAAAACCTCTTTTGGTTTATAAAAATGCATCTCCAATTGATCCAAATACATGCCCAAATATAATGACAAAAACAGGAAATCATTAAATGTTAAAATATGGAAAAATAGGCCATAAAGATTCATTTGAATCTTCCACAAAATAAAACTACTTGAAAAATGGTCCCTTTCTTAACAAAAACCTCTTTGGGTTTTCATAAATGCATTTCCATGTTCTTGTAATTTGTGTCCAATGAGAATGACTAAAACAGAGAAAAATAGACATTCCGGTAGAGAAATAGTAATATTTGATAGGGAAGATTATGGTACTAATAGATCCCAGCAATATACTCAATATAACAAACTATGTTAGAGCACTCTATCCAAAAATCCAACAAACTCCTTGCTCTTGAAATATCAAGACCTCCGGACCTTCACAAATAAGCTCTCATTTGTTCGAGAGTTACCCTATGCACTATAGAAGTACTATTATTGCACTTTATATACCACCGAAGTGCTCATCCATGGATGATAGTTTGAAATTCCACCAACCGCACAACATCAGGTAGGTTTCATCCATGCTTTATAGATAGCATTACATAGAAACCAATGCTACTACATGTCCTCCTCACCCCTGGCATGGGATAGAGAGAGTTGCAAAGCTGACTCATTTCATATGTGGTTTCCATACTCAAGTTACTTTATATCAACATGCTGCGGCTGCAACTGTTTCCCCAAATTTCTTAAATTTTGGTCCCCTCCTCATGATTTAGCATTGTTTTTTTTAATTGTTTGGATACTTGAACCTTTTGGTCATGCTTTAAGTTTGGATAGGTTTGATGATTATAAATAATCTGGCTTAATTTTCGCTCGTGTGTGGAATTGTTGTAAATCTTAGTTTTTAAAGTTTGTTTTTTCTGAGTTTAACATGGATCAAGTTTTTTGTCACTTGCAAAACGCTGTTTCATAGGTGAAACAGTTCAATCGCTACCAGGTTTGAATATTTCGTCACTTAGATCGGGGGTTGTTGTCCTGGTTTTCTTCCGCCGTTGTGACTCTCAAAGTAGTTAAGCCTTTGAAGTATAAAGCACTCCGCCCTTCGATATGTGTCGCGTGGCTATAACCTTTCTTCTTCCGCTGTTGTGGCTCCCAAATCGACTAAGCGCCTGAAGTCCAAAACACTCCGCCAACCGATGTGTCAATATTTTAGTCTCTTTCCCGTAACTTTTTCTTCTTCCATCGTTGCGGCTCCCAAAGTAATTAAGCTTATGAAGTGTAAAACCTTCCGATTTCCAATTGAGAGTTTTCCCACCCACGGGTCGCGTATCCTTAACCTTTCATTTTCCGATGTTGCGGCTAGGAAATCCTTTTCACGTCCGATGTCGATATCCTTCCGAATTTCGATTTAAAACTTTCTCGCTCGAGGTAGTGATGGCAGCGTTTGTTAAAATTCTCAGATGAAGGGGTGCACCTATCCGTTTTCTTGTGGATTAGTCATTCTAGGTGGTTTATTTTAACGTTTAAAATGCCATTCCAATGAATGATGCACAGTAATTGATTGCAGGTAGAACTCAAGGGACTATTGGGGCGACCACGGCGTGAAGCCGTAGCTTGATAGTTTTGTAAAAAATCAAACTGAAACTGGCAAGGTCGCAAGGGAGACAAGCGAAGGAAAAGACAAAATCGAAAGCAACAAAAGCACAGATCTGAAAGTTCCAAAAGTTACTCAGCTGATCATGAGCATACGAAGAAAAGATGAAAGGAGGGATATGAAACGCTCGAAGAACCGAAGAGTCACATGTTTGGGGGGAACCCAAGCGGTCTGCTAATTTTGTTTAAATATTTGAAAGTTAGAAGTTACAGGGACTTTTTTCCCTAGAAAAACTTGTAAACCATTTGCTTGTAAGAGGAACTATTTCCTTTTACAATCAGAAACTGCAACTTTTGCTGGTTGGAGAAAGCGCAATGTGGAATGTATCAATGTGATTAAATGAGCAATGTTGAATGTGAACTATTTCGTTTTCAGCTGTGCCTCATTAGCTATAAGAGCGTTCCGATTTCTTGAACCTATGTTCTTGTCTAAATGTTCTTCAGTACCTTTATGACGTCTTTTCCACTATGAGTAATGAAATTTTTAACTATTGATGAGCCATCTTATCATATACACTTTTCTTCATCTTTATATGTTTGTTTATAAGAAGAGCTATCTTTGATTTTCCATAACACATGAGCAGGGGTGCATTACTCATGAATGAATACCCATCTCTCTAGAGATAGTTTAGTTAGTATTTATTCTCTTGCATGATTTGGATGCTTGTGAGTCTAAGACGAGAGGTAAGAACCTGCGCATCACATTGTGACTACTCTTTGCATCTTTATCACCCTGCATTGTTAATTAGGCATGTGCATATCATACTTAAGTTAAAAAATACAAAATACACGGTGGACCGGGCCGCAACTGGTAAAACCTTTGTTTTTGTTACTTGACCTACAATAGTCGGACCGCAAACCGAACGGATTCCCTATACCAGCAGTCACGGGCTAGTTGGGAATGTTGACTGGGGAGAATCCCTTACTGTTGTTGCCTATGAATTTCCAAGCCTCAACAGTTTTGGCGCTAGAAGGAGGGCTTCCAGTGCATGGCTGGCCAAGGAAACCCGTTTTCCCAAGATTATTCCATCGGTAACAGTTCTGAAAGCAGTGGACTTCATAATCCAATTCTGGAAGAAAGGAATAGAGAACATCTATATTCTGTTGGCAACGAAGTTGTTAATGACTTGAGAAGACACACTAGGGCATATGTAAAGAAGATTGGAGGATTGCCAATTATCCCTGAATTTCCCAGAAGAGAATATAAAAAGAAAGATCGTCCTGTAGTAGAAGACTCAGTGCTGGTTGGAGACTGGGAAGAACTTGTAGAAACAGCCTTACAGGAATTTGTACTACCCGTTGAATCAAGAAGGCCCAGATACCCCTCACAGTTCTCCTGCTCACACTCCTATTGGCTCACCTCCTCACTCTCCACCCAAACTCATGGCAGGAGTAAATGCTAATCCACAACCCAATCCTCCAAATCCACCACCTGCTTGGAGAGCCAGATCACCGTTAAAATTGACACCTCCATTACATGATCTACCTCAAGCCTTTGACAAGATGTTGCCTAAGTTCGACCCAAGTGAGAGGATATTAGTAGATGACCACCTACAAATTTTTTACTTGGCAATAGAAGGGTTAAGGGCCGGGGAGTATGAAGACGTAGTCTGCAAACTGTTCCCGCATACCCTTAAGGGAGCAGCAGCATCATGGTACTTTGGGTTTCCTGCAAAATCTATCCTTGATTGGGATACCTTTGAAAGGATATTTAGGAGTAAATATGCGACTCAGAAGACTCATGCAGCCCTCATGAAAGGGCTATGTGCCTTAAAGAAAGAGAGAAATGAAAAGGTGCATAGTTTCACACAAAGATTTGCAGCCTATCTCAAGAATTTTTCTGAAATAGATAAACCTTCAGACAAGGTCCTGGTTGAATATTATACTTCAGCTTTAGGCCCTGATTTGGCCATGTTTGCCAAAATAAGGGCCAAGCCTACTTTGGCAGAAACCTATGCAAAGGTAGAAGCAGCGGAGGCTGAAAGAGAAAGTATTGAAGATTATCTAGAACAGTCAGGAGAGAAAGGTGCGGGAAGGAAAGCCTTATTGTTTACTAAGCCTAAGGAAGAGAAATTGCCAGATTTTGAAAATATGGCAAAAATGATGCAGAAGCTTTCCAACAAAATCATAGATTTGGAAAAAGAGAAGGAAACACAAAAGTTCTATAAGCCCTATTATAAGAAAAGAGAGGATAACAATCATTCTCAACCTCCTCCACACAATTATGCATCTATGAATTTAACAGAGGTAGGTATGGACAATTTTTGCACTTTTCACCAACAACCACACTCTGAAAAGAATTGTCCTCAATGGATGAACTCGGTGACATTGGTCATCAATCAATTGTTGGATTATAGATTAACAGAAGAGGGAGATGAAGAAAGAAAAGAGAATACTACTTCAACGAAAGAACAAGAAGAGGAAAACATGGTTTTGTGGGATTCTGTTTCGTTATTTGATGCTGAAGAGGAAAATAATCAGGGGTACAAGGACGTCATGGAAACCAACGTAGCAACAATAAGCCAAGGGTCGGTTAAAGAAGACAGTATCATACTCCCAAAGATCAATAGGCTTCAGCGAAATGTTAAGAATTTTCAAAACAAATCCTTAGCTGATAAAATTCCAGAATTCACTATTACCAGCCAAGATCCTAAGCAGAATAATACGTTGGCCAAGCCAAATGAAGAAAATATGAATGCTGATAAACCTCATCCCATTGAACAACAGATGTATTATGACATCGTGGAAGATATTAAGAAGGCGAGGGAAAATGTATCACTATTTGAAATGTGTAAAGTGCTGCAGCAAAAAGAAAGACTATTGAAAGCACTTGAAGCATTGGACGATAAGATGCCCACTATCAATCAACCTTAGGAAGAAGAAGAAATCAGAGAAACCAGCATTGGAGGTAAGTCTAAGAGAAAAAAACCACCTTTCCTACTCACTTTTGAAATTTTCAATCACAACGTACATAATTGTCTGGTAGACTCAGGGGCATCTGTTAATGTCATGCCAATATCAGTCTGTAAAAAGATAAATGGGAAGCCTAAGCCATCCACGTGGAGGGTTGTTCAGTTGGATAGAACGGATGTAAAGGTAATTGGCGAGATGGAGGATGTCCTAGTCCATTTGGCATCAAATGATAAAGTTTTCCAAGTCATTAATATTGTGGTGGCTGATATACCAAATGCGTATGGTATTGTCCTGAGCAGAGATTGGTCGGCCAAACTCAATGGATATTTTGCTTCTGATTGGTCACATCTGTGGTTTCCGTATAAAGGAAGTCCGAACCAAATTAAGATTTTGAGGGAGCCTCACATGAAATATAACATTACTCGACTTGAGGAGAAGAATGAACCAGTGGATTCTATGTTGGGAAATTATTTTATTGAGTTGGAACCAGGAAATTACCAAGCAGAAGAAGCCAGCAACACGTCAAACACCCAGCCCGATCCCCTTCAATTCTCGCAGGCTGATGAAACCGATTGTAAAATAGTAGACTTAGCAGTAGGAATAGATTCACATTCATTAGTTAGTGAGTTTTGGACTTTGTTTTTTGATGGCTCTAAAACGTTAGAAAAGTGAGGGGCCGAATGTGTCCTGATCGACCCCCAGAAGAATAAACATTTTCTTTCATGTAGATTAGAGTTTGAATGTACGAATAATACAGCTGAGTATGAAGCGCTGGTGCAGGGATTAAGGAAAGCGATTGAATTAAAGGTAAGTAATCTAAAAGTTTTTGGAGACTCTGAAATTATTGTGAAACAAATCCGGAATCAAATACATTGTGTTTCCCCTCACTTGAAGGATTACCAAAATGAGCTATGGGAACTACTTAAATGTTTTAATGCATTCAATATTATTTCAATTCCAAGACTTAAAAATGCAGCGGCTGACTTGTTGGCCACATCATCCGCTAGGTTGGTACCCACTAATAATCGATGCTCTGTTGAATTACTTTTCAGGCCCTTAGTACCTGATATTATTACCAACCTACGAGTGTTAGATGATGACCAACAAATTATAGAATGCTTAATGAATGACGAGGTATTTAAAGGAGCAATTATAGACGATGAAGAACACCAGTCCGAGTTGAAGTATGGTAATTTCATCCCGAAGGGAGTCAGAACGTTAGAAAGAATGTTCGATTTATATGAAAAGTTCAGAAGACCAGCCAACGTGAAGACCCACAGCTCATCTCTGCTGTTTGAGCTGATAAATTTAGGGACTGAGACGAATCCTAAATTTGTGAATCTAGGAAAATGTTGTTCACCAGCTGAAAGAGACAAGTTCGTCAGTCTGTTTAAACAATATAAAGATGTTTTCGCATGGACATATGAAGATTTGAAAACATATTACACCAACATCATCAAACATGTTATTCCCATCAAAGCTGGTGTCAAGCCGTATCAGCAACCTTTAATAAAAATGCATCCAAAATTGGAACCGCTGATTCAAAGTGAAGTGAAGAAATTATTGAATGCTAGAATCATTTTTAAGGTCAGACACTCTGAGTGGGTATCAAATATGGTACCAATGAGAAAAAAATCTGGAGAGATCAGACTATGCATGGATTTTAGGAATTTAAACTGTGCTTCAGACAAAGATAACTATCCTATTCCACCCATGGAGCAACTGCTACAAATGGTTTCAGGTTCTGAACTGTTTTCGTCATTAGACGGTTTCTCTGGCTACAATCAAGTATTAGTAGCCAAAGAAGATAGATTGAAGACAACGTTCAGGACCAAATGGGGAACCTTTGCCTATAGAAGGATGCCCTTTGGGCTTATAAATGCTGGAGCAACATTTTAGAGGGCTATGGACATAGCTTTCTGTGGATTGATTGGTCGTAGTTTTCTAGTGTACCTTGATGATATTACGATATTCTCAAAGAAGAGAGAAGAGCACGCTTTTCATTTAAGGCAGATTTTTGAAAGTTGTCAGAAATATGGCATCTAACTCAATCCCAAAAAGTGTGTGTTCACTGTCACGGAGGGGAAATTGCTAGGTCATATAGTTTCAAAGAAAGGAATCTCTATAGATCTAGAAAGGATTAAGGCCATCGAACAAATCCCTTTGCCCCATAATAAAAAAGGGATGCAATCATTTATGGGAACTATAAACTTCGTGCGAAGATTTGTGCCTGATTTTGCTCAGATTGTCAAGCCACTATAGCAGATGGTGAAGCAAAATTCACAATTCAAGTGGACTGAGATTGAGAAGAATGCTTTCAGGAAAATTAAAACTGTTGTTACACACGCACCCTCCCTAAAATGCCCAGATTTCGATAAAGACTTTATTCTGTATACCTTTGCATCCGATGATTCACTAGTAGTTGTGCTTACGCAAAAGGAAGATGGGGGGGATGAATTCCCAATATCTTTCATGAGCACTATTCTACAAGGGTCCGAATTAAATTACCCAGCCATTGATAAACAAGCTTACGCAGTATTCAAAGCAGTGAAGCAATTCAGGCCTTATATTTTAAAAAATCGAACCAAGGTGATCATCCCCTACCCAGCTGTAAGATCCCTTCTTGTACAAAAAGAAGGGGCAACTGGGTAACAACTCTTCAAGAGTACGACCTTGAATTCAAGCCAGCCTCTATAGTTAAAGGACAACGGTTGTGCAAACTGATGACTGAAAATGGAAAAAATGAAGAACACGCCTGGGAGGATGAAGCTAAATTACATGTAATGGAGGTATGTCCTTTGTTTACAGCCCCCGATTCTTGGTATAGAGACCTCATGCATTACCTGCAGACAGGGCTGCTGCCAGAACATTGGAATTCTAAGCAAAGAAGAGCGATGTGTCTTAAATCAGCTTCCTCTCAAATTGTTGAAGGAGTATTATTCAGAAAAAATTATGACGGAGTTCTTCTGAGATGCTTAGAGAAAGAAGATGCGGGAAAATTAATGACAGATTTGCATGACAGGCCTGCTGGGGGACATTATTCAGGGGATACTACATCCCATAAAATCCTTAAAGCCAGTTACTATTGGCCTACTGTCTTCAAATATGCGCACGCACATGTCAGGAAATGTGATATTTGCCAAAGGTGTAGTGGAAGACAACCCAAAGCAGCAGCACCCCTAAAGTCGGTGATGATCACGGAGCCATTCGAGAAATGGGGGTTGGATATCATTGGAGAAATAAAACCAAATTCCTCCCTACAACACAAGTACATTTTGACCGCGACCGATTATTTCACTCGCTGGGTTGAAGCTATCTCGCTGCGCAAGATAAATGAAGACGCGGTCATCAGCTTCCTACAAGATCATATCATGACCAGGTTTGGAGTTCCAATTTCGTTAGTCTTTAATAATGCTAGGTACTTTTCATCAATTAAATTAACTGCTTTTGCTCATGACAAAGGGATAAAATTGCATTTTTCTGCTAATTACTATCCACAAGGAAATGGCCTAGCTGAATCCTCTAACAAAAATCTGATTAGAATTTTAAAGAAGACTGTAATAGAAAACCAGAGGAGTTGGCACTCAGTGCTACCAAATTCCCTTTGGGCTGATAGAGTCACCCCCAAGTCTTCGATTGGAGTGTCTCCATATACCCTTGTCTACGGTAAAGAAGCCATTCTTCCTCCCAATATCATGCTACCTTCTTCCATAATAGCTCAAGAATCTAGAGGGTCGGATGATGAAGTTTTGCAAATAAGGATAAATAATCTCCTGAAAGCAGAAGAGACTAGATCTAAATCCAGAGAGCGCTTTAAGCAACAACAGGAGGTAATAAAGATATGGTTTGACAAACATAAGGCAGGAACAAAAATTTTTGAAGTGGGAGATCTGGTTCTCAAGTGGGATCACCCCCATGATGAGAAAGGAAAGCATACTAAATTCCAGCAGTTGTGGGTAGGCCCTTTTCAAATTGCGGCAAAGCTTGGCCCTTCTACTTATAAGTTGTAGGATCTGGAAGGATGGGAGGAGAACTTACCAGTAAATGGTTTGGTTCTCAAGCCTTATTTTTCCTGAGGTTTTGTTTGAGTTCTTCTGTCTTGTATATAAATAATCTATTTTGGCTGTCTTTTGAGTCTTTGAGTGATGAATTTTAGTTTTGTTTTACTTTAGATTTTCTGTTTGAATTTAAATAAAAGAAGCAAGCTTTGGTCACATGGAGAGCATTAGAATTCTAGACCAACTAAAATCCTTGATCATAATACTGTGTATTATGGTTTTATCTGATAGAGCTTCTTCTAGTTTAGCAGTTTTCCTAAATGGCTGTGAACGCATTGAAATCCTGCTTAATCCCTGTAAAGAAACTCAAGATTAAAAGGTCTAGAATACTATTTTGAGGCTCCATCCATCTCACATTTAAAAAATGTCCTAGGGGGTGACAGCAAAAGACCCATGGAAAGGAATCAGGGTAAACAATATATTATATATAAATGATCTCATGCCAAGAATTGAAAGCCAAAAGGCTAAAAAGAGTCAAAAAACTCCTAAGAAAGCAATATATATCAAAACAAAGTACTAAATCATAGGATTATAAAATTGCCAAAAGTTCCTCTCCGTCCGTGAGCTGAAAACTAAATACATCTCTCACACAAAAGGACACTAGGGATAGAGGAGCCTGAATAAAAATTCAGAAAGAAAGGCATGAGGAGGACTCCAAAGGACAAAAGTCCAAAAGCACAAAAGTGCAAAATGGCATGGGAATGAGGAACAAATGAATATTTATGTTTACCAGATGTTACGATCCTATGGTGTCCAAGCTGGAAGCTACCCAAAGACAGAGGTAAAAATGAAACTCATACTTCTGGCCTCGAAAGAGTTATCTTGACTTTAAAATATTTGTTTCCATTTTCCTAAATTGGACTACCCTCAATGTTTAAAAGTTCATATATTGCCTTTTGGGAAATCCATATATCTAGAATAATTCAACATGGTGGTTTTATTATCAAACAGTCTGTTATCCAAGGAAGAAATTGTCAAGAGTTCTAGGTTCACCAGGTAGTCGCCAATTGTTGCAGCTGCAACTGTTTCCCCAAATTTCTTAAATTTTGGTCCCCTCCTCATGATTTAGCATTGTTTTTTTTAATTGTTTGGATCCTTGAACCTTTTGGTCGTGCTTTAAGTTTGGATAGGTTTGATGATTATAAATAATCTGGCTTAATTTTCGCTCCTATGTGGAATTGTTGCAAATATCAATTTTTAAAGTTTGTTTTTGCTGAGTTTAACATGGATCAGGTTTTTTGTCATTTGCAAAATGCTGTTTCATAGGTGAAACAGTTCAATCGCTGCCAGGTTTGAAGATTTCGTCACTTAGATTGGGGGTTGCTGTCCTGGTTTGCTTCCACTGTTGCGGCTCTCAAAGTAGTTAAGCCTCCAAAGTATAAAGCACTCTGCCCTCCGATATGCGTCGCATGGCTATAACCTTTCTTCTTCCACCGTTGCGGCTCCCAAATCGACTAAGCACCCGAAGTCTAAAATGCTCCACCAGCCGATGCGTCAGTCTTTTAGTCGCTTTCCCGTAACTTTTTCTTCTTCTGCCATTGGGGCTCCCAAAGTAATTAAGCTTCCGAAGTGTAAAACCTTCCAATTTCCGATTGAGAGTTTTCCCGCCCGTGGGTCGCATATCCTTAACCTTTCCTTTTCCACCGTTGCGGCTAGGAAATCCTTTTTGCGTCCGATGTCGATATCCTTCCAACTTCCGATTTAGAACTTTCTCGCTCGAGGTAGTGATGGAATCGTTTGTTAAAATTCTCAGATCAAGGGGTGCACCTGGCCATTTTCTTATGGATTAGCCATTCCAGGTGGTTTATTTTAATGTTTAAAATGCCATTCCAATGAATGATGCACAGTAATTGATTATAGGTAGAACTCAAGGGACTGTTGGGGCGACCACGGCGTGAAGCCGTAGATTAACAGTTTCGTAAAAAATCAAACCGAAACCGGCAGGGTCGCAAGGGAGACAAGTGAAGGAAAAGACATAATCGAAAGCAACAAAAGCACAGATCTGAAAGGTCCAACAGTTACTCAGCTGATCATGAGGATACGAAGAAAAGATGAAAGGAGGGATATGAAACGCTCGAAGAACCGAAGAGTCACACGTTTGGGGGGAACCCAAGCGGTCTGCTGATTTTGTTTAAATATTTGAAAGTTAGAAGTTACAGTGACTTTTTTCCCTAGAAAACCTTGTAAACCATTTGCTTGTAAGAGGAACTATTTCGTTTTACAATCAGAAACTGCAACTTTTGCTGGTTGGAGAAAGAGCAATGTGGAATGTATCAATGTGATTAAATGAGCAATCTTGAATGTGAACTATTTTGTTTTCAGTTGTGCCTCATTAGCTGTAAGAGCATTTTGATTTCTTGAACCTATGTTCTTGTCTGAATGTTCTTCAGTACCTTTATGACGTCTTTTCCACTATGAGTAATGAAATTTTTAACTATTGATGAGCTATCTTATCATATATACTTTTTTCATGTTTATATGTTTGGTAATAAGAAGAGCTATCTGTGATTTGCCATAACACATGAACAGGGGTGCATTACTCATGAATGAATACCCATCTCTCTAGAGATAGTTTAGTTAGAATTTATTTACTTGCATGATTTGGATGCTTGTGAGTCTAACACGAGAGGTAAGAACCTGGGCATCACATTGTGACTACTCTTTGCATCTTTATCACCCTGCATTGTTAATTAGGCATGTGCATATCATACTTAAGTTAAAAAATACAAAATACACGGTGTACCGGGCCGCAACCGGTAAAACCTTTGTTTTTGTTACTTGACCTACGGTAGCCGGACTGCAAACCGGACGGATTCCCTATACCAAATAGTCACGGGCTAATTGGGAACGTTGACTGGGGAGAATCCCTTGTTGTTGTTTCCTATGAATTTCCAGGCCTCAACACAACACAAATGCCTTTGTTCTTGTTTTTTTCACTACGGGTGTTGTTCCTCCAATACTAATAGAACTATTAGGAATTGTCTAAACTCCTGTATTATTTGTACTAAAAAAAAAAATTAACACACACTCAAACTCTTCATGGAAACTGCCATAGTTTCTTAAAAAAAATTTGTTGGTAGATGTTACGGAGAGAAATTCCTATGGCTTGGGGTACCACAACAGACAACTTTGACTCCAGAAATCAATCTTTCCCAATATGCAATAGAAATAAAATGTCTAACACTAAAGGATCAGACTTCATACCTTATTCGGGATGGTTGAAGTAGATCCCCGTTGAGTTTTCCAATCTTCAGCTTGAATTGATATAATACTTCCTCAACAACAAGTAAACAATACAAGCATACTATATATCATGGTGTTAGATCTATTCTAGCATATATAATCAATAATGTAAAAGCATTTCACATATTCCAATGGATGCAATATTCAATCAAATACACATCATTGGACAAGGAAAGATAGTTCTTATTAATATAAATCAGAGATTACAAGATAGATACAACCTCTGATGGCACGTCTGCGAACCGGAGAAACTGAATCCCCCACTTCGGCCTCCACCACTTCAATCCTCCATCTCTCGATAGCAAGCTCACTAGAAAAAGGCAAGCTTGGGAAGAACATGAAAGTGCTCCAAAGGGACAAAGGGATCCAGACTCAAGTATAGTTTTGGCAACAATGGACTATAGTTTCGTTGCTTTCAATATCTCTATATGCCTTCAATGTACCAAGGGGTTCCTTATATAGCTTCACAAGGGATAATGAAGGGTCGAATCCGAGCGATCTCAAGGCATATGGAAGGCCAGGAGTCAAATGAGTCAGATCCATGTCAAGGAAAACTCCAAAGGATTTGGACTTATGCACACATCCCGATGTACGCAGATATAGGGGTGAAACTTGCGTATGTACGCGGTTACTGGGGAAAAAACCGCGTATATCATCTTTTATATAGTTTTTTATGGATGATCAAGGTAACATCAAAGGATAAAATATGGTCCATGGGGTCTAAAGAGTCTGCAACGGGATAGGGAAAGGCCATACAAAGTGTGATTCACCTGGAGTGGTGAAATCCGCTATAACAGATGCCCCCTAATGTGTGAGGTCAGAGGGGTCATACGATGGCCGAAATACATTATAAGTCCATCCCAGGAGTGGAGTGATGAAGGATCCCAAATGGAAGACCAGCCACCCAATCGGCATAGTACAATGATACAACTCTGCATAAAACTCGAAGTACATATAGGAGTCCCAGATACACAAGAGTACAATGGCCATGAATAGGCATAATACATGATATCACATATGTGGTCATTGCTATGTACAATATACATAGATCATAATCTCCATGATGAAGATATACAAAGGACCATGATCTCCAAAATGGCTGAAGATGTTCAATAGATCAAGATCTCCATAGTGGCTAGAAATGTCTGACATACACTGGAATCAAGTCACAAGAGCTGAAATCTCATGAACATTGGCACGATCAAGGAGGTAGCATATAAGAGATGCCACCAGTCTGGAAGGTATTCTACACAAACCACTACGAGTACATGTCCTACTATGCGAATAGAGGTGTCGAGGTCGAACATAGTAGTCCATCGTCTGATTACCGGTCATTGATGTATACCATTAACACACACGAGATTACCCACCGATAATGATAATGGGAATCAAGGTACTAGAGTGCAAACTAACAAGTGTGAATAGATGTGTTGAGGTCAAACACTTGAGAGAATCCATCGATCAGGGGACATTGATGTATTCCCAAGAAACTGTCGATGGCGAGAGGACCTACCACTGATGACTGCAAGTCTCAAGGCACTCAAAAGGACTCTAGATTCCAATCCCAGAATAAATGATCTGAAGTCGATGGGATGAAATCCGCTGGAAGGAGGGCATTAATTCATCCCCCATCATCCAACACGAGGTACTCAGCAAAGCTATCTAATGTGGAAGGACTCGATCATAAGGTGAACGAACTAGTAACTATACCGGGAATGGCCGACATGCAAAGCCAAGATAACTGAGGAATGGCTGACACAGGTTTCAACTTCCTTCGAACAAGAGCATAACGGCATATGGTGACTGAATGAAAGAAGCATAGACTCGATATACAAACTGGGACATCTCTGTGACACAGGAGGAATCAACAAAGGCTCCATAGGGACTGGAAGCTTAACCAGTCGGTGGAGATAAACTTAGATAATGAGTACAGTTCCTAAGTCAAACTATAACCCAACCAATGGATGTGATATACAGTGCTCTGTTCAAAGGTGACACGACTCGACAGCTGCCAAAAGATAACATCTTTCCTTGTCCGGCTTTTTGGTTTTTTGATTTTTTTTGGACTTTTTCAGTTATTTGAAAAGCTTGAAAAAAGAATAAACTAGCTTTATAGTTACAAACTAGGAGGATACGAGTGTCATCAGGGAAAACAAACTAGTTCCAAGCAGTGGAACATACCTATGCTCAATGCAAGGATACATGTGTAGGATATCGACACTCGGGGGAAAATCCCCTCCCGGTAAAAGGGAATCAAGCTGCGAAGGATATAAAAATGGCTCTGCATGGCTAGACATGAGACAAGATTTGGATATATAGCTGAAACGCAATGTCAAGGGAGCTGGCATAAAGCTCAATAAGGCAGGCAAAGCTCATGATAATGCATTCACAACTTGACATAAGGGGAGTCCGGAGGGAAAAAGGCCAGCATAAGATCAAGAGGAGTATGAGGCTCTTGCTAAATGTCATGGCAATACTATACAATGGACTCCCACACCCTAAAGGAGAAAACGTCGGCATGGGCACCAAATGCAAATAAGGCGCTAACTAGGGTACCCATGTAAGGTGAAGCTCTACCACTCACATCATGCCACTTCTATAGCAGCAAGAAGGTTCCATGACATAATAGAGTGGGTTCGTACCTAAGGTAATGGTGACATGGTCATAAGGTCATGCAAAATGAAAATGGTGGTGAACCTAACCTATATTCCAGTATAGATGTTATACCTGAGATCAGTATGAACGGGTCAATCCAAAGGCTGAAACGACACTGAAAATGGTCTTCTACATCACAAATTATGTCAAAAACGGTCCAAAATGGTTAGAAACTATCAAAACTATAGGAAAGGGGGTAAAAATTTTCAAATATTTGAAAAAAATTCTATAAATAGTAAAAAAATATAAATCATTTGAAACTTTTACCCATTGGAGCTCTGATATTCAACTTCAAATTCCAGGAGATCCAGCCAACGGAATTCACAACCGTTTCTTCCAGGTAGTTACTCATGCTCTCCTCATGCATTTCAATATAATTTTTACAAGTTTTCATGGTCAAATGAGGTTTTTAAGGCCAAATTCTACATGAACGCTGTGGCCCATGTGGGTATCGAAGCTTTTTTGCGTATAGGGCTGGCTATACGCGGAAAAGGGGCTAGAAACCGCATACATACGCGGTTGTTTGCAAAACAGTTGCGTATGACACCGCACAAATGGATTCACAAGAATCTAATGGACAATTGGGTAATTTCTCATGCAGGATGATGCTAGAATGGAGAGAGCGCGAGCATGGTGAAGTAGAGGAAGCTGTAAGGGCTGACGTAATGGCTCAACAAGCTCTTAGAAGATGTGGACTCTACAAGTTTTGGTGCCTTGGTGGCTTGAGGGCCAAACCAAGACTGCTAGAGATGCTGGTAAACTATTGGGATCCAAACTTAGAGTCCTTCAGGATAGATGGGATGTCTCTCACTATAGAGGTGGAAGACATATACTTCATCACCGGTCTATCTAGACGAGGGGAGGTGGTGAACCTTCGTTCCCGAGGTGGGCCAGGAAGTGGGATTACTATCAATGAGTATGTAGCTGTGTACTGCTACCCAGATATTGAGAAGGTGGGAATTCAAGTCCCCACCAATGCTATATAGGTGCTGGGCCTAAAGGCCATACTACTGACGCTGGGCAGGATAGCAGGTTTAGCCTCACTCCATCAAGCCTCGTAGCCACTGATGTACTATGAGGTGGAGTGTATGAGACCGACCATATATGACTGGAGCACTACACTACTGAGCAACATGAAACACCAGCTCAGTGAGTGTGAGGCAGGTAGGATACGGAACTTCGGGTTCAGCAGCATATTGAGCACGTTTTTCTTCGAGCGTGTTCCAGGATTGAGCCCTAGAGTGGAGGTTCCTCTCCATGGGGTTCGAGATCCGGACCAACGGCGTTGGGAAGATGCTATGCACAGACTGGGGGGTGGTAGGGTGGCCAACCCATATCCAGTTGACTTCTTTCCATGGTGGCGACGACAGATTGTTTCCATAGATGAATACCCCTATTGAGGGATAGATTTTCGGGGGGATTCGGACATGCAATTACTACTAGGATCAGCATACGGAGAGATAGGTACCAAATCTCGACTCTCACTCTTTTTAAATTTTTTTAAGTTATTTAATTTTTTTGTATTTTCTTGATTATGTGAAATCAAATGACATGTTTTTGTGTGACAACACATAGTGACATCTACCATTCATGTGCAGATGTAGGACCACGGTGACCAGAGGGCTTCCTCCGTCACAGACGGAGGGGAAGAGGAGACGACATCACAGGTGCGGTTGCGGAGTGAACGTTCTAGGGCATTCATACCAACTTCATGCGACTGACTCATAGGGTTCCCATGGTGCAAGTCGAGGACTTGCCTGAGGCCATGCAGCGACAGGTGGTCGATGTACCACATGCATGGGTGCGCTTATTCTGATGGCTAGCTAGAGCCGTAGTGACATATCATGATCACAACCCTCCCCCTCCACAAGATTAGACACCTGGGAGTGCATATGTTTTGTACTACCGTGTATTATGTGATGGAAGCTTTGAAATATCCACTTTTGTATATGACACTATGTATTACCACATTTTTGATATATATATGAAGTTTTATGGTGATCAGTTTATATTTATTTACATGTGTAAAAATGTTTATGATTAATTTATTATGAATGAAAAAAATGCCAATCTAACACGTAGTTAGCATATGAGTCAGCAACTTGATTATCATTTCTTGGAATGTGTATATATGTAATACTATCAAATTGTCGTTCTAACAATCTCACACGTAAGAATATTCTCAATAACGTCGGATCTCTAACATGGTAGAAACCATTGAGATATGACACTACTAACTCCGAATCAAGGAGTACCTCAAGAGAGAGAACACCATGTGAAATGGCATCCCATAGAAGCTCGATAACGACACTATATTCAACAACATTGTTGGAAGATGGCCGTAGACATACACCTCCTGAAGACAGTACCTGACCCATAGGAGTATAAATCACCCAAGCAGTAGAGGCTGAGTGTTGAGTGTGACGGCTTGCACCATCCACAAATCCTATGTAGGTTGAAGATTCACTTGACATCTGCCAAAAGAAACAGAAACTAATCACAAACACGATCACGATAAGAAAAATACCTAACTATGCAAATTTGTACAATAATATACAACAAGCAGCCTTGGCTAAAGATCATGCATAGTATTTTTTAAGATAGAGTCCATTTCTAGGCTCCGCCAAAGCTATGCCTTCGTAATCGACTAACTCATAGGCACCCTTCTCTAAGACATGCTTGACCACGTAAGGACCACACAACATAGGATTAAATTTCCCTGCCCCCAAGGGTTCTTTCGATTGATCCCACAAAAGGACCAAGTCTCCTTCACTAAACACTCTTGGACGGACAAACTTGTCATATTGGACCTTAACACGATGCTTATTAACCTCTAGAGCCACCAAGGCATCTCAACGCTGCTCATCAAGTTGCTCGAGGTGGACCAAATGCTCCTCCAAAGGTGAAGTGTCTGGTAAGAGCTCCACAGCTAGCTTCAATGAA
Source organism: Pseudotsuga menziesii (assembly GCA_001517045.1). NCBI lineage: Eukaryota > Viridiplantae > Streptophyta > Pinopsida > Pinales > Pinaceae > Pseudotsuga > Pseudotsuga menziesii. The sequence continues at coordinate 142,955 of LPNX010874272.1, forward strand.
GTAATCTCACATTCAACCGGCAATATCGACTCCACTCCATGCACAAGCTGATATGGAGAAAAACCAGTGGCAGTCTTAACCGCGGTTCGATATGCCCACAAAGTAGGGTATAACATAATATGCCAATTCGTCTTGCTCTACGCAATTGTTCATTGGAGAATGGACTTAAGTGATTTATTCACTGCTTCCACCTGTCCATTCGCTTGGGGGTAGTAAGAAGAGGAGTGCTATTTCTTATACCCTAACTTGGATGCCAACTCTTCCATCATACGGTTCTAAAAGTGTGAGCCATGGTCAGTGACAAGCTCTCTCGGAATCTTGAACTGAGTAATGATTTGGTTGAATACGAAGTGAGCGGCTGTCTCACCGTCAAATTTTACTGTAGGCATTGCCTCATCCCATTTCGTGAAATAGTCCATAGCCACTATAATATGATGGTTCCCCCCAGCCGAAGCTGGGATGCAATCCATAAAATCGAGCCCCCACTTGGTGAAGGGACCGGCGGTGATTATGGGATGTAACGGGGCAGGCTTCGAGCGCATATTCCGTGTGAACACCTGGCAAGGGTGGCACCTCTTGACCACATCAACACAATCTTTAAAGATTGACGGCCAGAAATAACCCACTCTCAAAATATTTTGAGCTGTAGAAAGCCCAGATAAATGACCACCACACGCCCCTCCGTGGAAATCATTCAGCACAACCTCAGCCTCCTTGTGAGTTAAACAACGTCGTAAAATGGAATCTACCCCACAACGGTACAAAGTATTGTCCACTATAAGGTAGTTTTTAGAGACATGACGTAATTGTCATCATTCATCTTGCGAGAGGTGAGTAGGGGTCCTCTGTGTTTGCAGATATACTATCATATCTCCATACCATGGGTCAGACGTCGAGATTAAGAAGATGTGTTCATCAACAAACGTATCTTCACAAACCGACTCCTCGGCCTCGCTTGGGAAATCCGATATAAGCTCTGCAAAAATTAACGATTTCTTCGATTTTGCCGAAACAAACTCGAGATCGAACTCTTCCAGGATGACAATCCATTTATTATACTTTCCCCCAATCATCCTTTGTGTGAGGTTGAACTGAAATTGATTGACATGGGCCACAACTGAGGTTTGGCGAAGGAGGATATAATGTCTCAAATGTTGAACCGCATGTACGGTCGCTAAAGAAAGATTCTTGACATGAGAATAATGAATCTCTGCGTCAATAAGGTTTCGGCTCAGATAATATATGACATGCTCCTGGAGCTCCTCATCCTCCTGAACCAATACCATACCAATCGTCTCTAAAGACGCGGCCACATATAATAGGAAATCACGGCTATAATCCGGAGGACTAATCATCGGGGCCGATGCTAGGTCTCGCTTAAGAGCATCGAAGGACTCCTGGGCTCACTCATCCCATTCAACGGGAGTATCCTTCTTCAAGAGACGCATGAAGCCTTTAGTCAAATTGGAAAAATTGACCACAAATATTCGTAAGAAGTTTGCCATACCTTGCAAACACTGAAGATGACGAATATTCTTCGAGGGAGACAACTGAAGTATTGCCTCAACCTTTAAGGGATCGACTCTTATGCCCTCTTTTGAAATGATGAATCCTAATAAATGACCTGACTTCACGCAAAAGATGAACTTATGAGGATTTAATCGAACCGAATAGCACTGGCATCTTTCGAAGACCAATCTCAAGTGATAGGAATGACGCATTCTCATACGAGAATGAGTAGCAAGGTCATCCAAAAATACTTCAATAATAGACTTGAGTTCGTGGAAAATCAAGGTCATCGCCCGCTGAAATGTAGCTCTGACGTTTTTAAGGACGAAAGGCATTTTCTGATATGAAAACGTTCCCCAAGGACAAATAAATGCAGTCTTGTGTTGGTCCTCAGGTTTAATATGGATCTGATTATACCTGGAAAAGCCATCCATAAAGGAGAACACCTCGCTACCCACACACTCATCCAAAATCTGATCTATAAATGGTGTGGGGAAGTTATCCTTAGGACAGGCACAATTCAAATAGTGGAAATCAGTGCATATTCGGATTGCTCCTTGCTTCTTATCCACTGGAATGGGGTTTGAAACCCACTCCGTCAAGGGAACGCAATAGATGAAACCGGCTTTCAACGGCTTCTCTATCTCTGCCTTAATGGCGGGTGCTTTCCTAGGATTCATGGCGCGTAAACGTTGTCAAATAGGCTTAGCGTTGGGGTAAGTCTTAATCTCATGTTCGATAATCCGAGGGTCAATCCCTGGCATCTCATCATAAGACCAAGCAAAAATATCATGGAATTCTTTGAATAGATCGGTATATTCGAGAATTTCATCCTGGGAACAATCCACCCCAATATAGACATTCTCAATGGTGCCAGGATTTCGAGAGATGTTGATAGGAATCGTGGAAGATATGTTCACCATGTTTCCATCAGCCATCTGACCAAGAGAGCTTAATGGAACCATGGGACTACCAACTCTCTGACTAAGAATCTCCCTATAATCCTCATGCTCCAAACGGTCAAGCGGTGGAAGGAAATATGATCTATGATGAAGTTCCTCCCATGGCGGCTCAACACCCAATATGGCCTCGATAATCACTTCATATGAAGGGAAAATCATATCAAGGAAGTCATGGGCATGAGAAGACTGTATTGCCCATGCCGAAAATACATAGGGGTCTTCCTCTTCCATCCGTGAAGAATAAGAACAAGGCTATGCAACATCCATAAGGTTGGCTTGATAAGCTATCATGGTTGCAGGAAGCGGCACGTTGGTTTTGACAAGCTCACTCAAAATAATCAGTGTAGGAAGAATCCAAGGATCTCCCATATGAGTCGTGCGAAAAGATACTGAGTTCATAGAAGTCGAAGCCCTATTAGAACAATATCCTATCATGAGGACTGGCGCAGGACAACTAAAGCTTCCCATGAGGGATGGATACATGCCTACACCCACACTCCCAGTTTCCAACTGAGAGTGTTCAACGACCGGAACCAAAGTTCGTGAAGATGTAGTAACATGGGAATTCTTGAATTCCATTTGATCAATCCTTAGAATCTTCCCGTTATGAGGAAAGCATACAACGTGAAACACGGAAGAAGCAATGGCTTGCATACTATACATCCAGTTCCAACCCAGCAAGAGATTATAGTCGAGGGGTGCATCAACCACCTCAACCTATATCGCAATGGTATTCCCTCCCAAATGGAATTTAAGGGATGGAATGATGCCATGCGGCCTAAAATATCTCCCATCAAAAGCAGTTAACACAGTTGCTGACTTCGACAACTCAGGAGAACCAAGACCCTTCCAATAGGATAAAGACATCACAGATGCAGCAGTGCCCTCGTCAATCACAGTGCGCTTGACGATCATATTAAGACACTCTACGTGTACCAAAAGTGACACATAGTAGGGAAAGAGAGGCTGATGACCTGCGGTTTCAAATTTGATCACTGAGGACGAATCATCACCGTTCACACCAAGAGCAGAAATCAAAGCCTTCCTTTGTGAAGGACAACTCTGAAGCACTTCCAATGCAGACATCGCACAAGGAGTATGGCCCAATTCCTCGACAACTGAATAATTCTAGGTGGCTCGGGAATTTGGATTATGCCCCGAGTGCTTAAGTACCCCCTTAGGAATGCGAGGTGTAGCTTCAGTTTTATCCACAGTTTTCTCAATGCGCAAAGGAGTTCCTGGTGGATCGGGTTCTTTGCCTGGGTTGGTTTGTGACGATCCATAATATTTCGCACGAGTCACAACCTTGGCAGCACGGACCATGTTAATGCACCCATGAGCACTAGCCTCTGGTGGATCATTCTCACTAGATTGCTCCTGGGACTTCGAGTTCATATTTTGGTTATGCGGTAAAGGATTCGTTAGCACAGCTAGGCCTTGTGCTAAGAGTCTCGAAGCTTCATCAATTCTAGGGCACAAGTAAGTGAGGTGATCATGCTTACATAGCTTGCAAGGGAACTTAACCTTACGTTTCTCTTGCTTGTCCCCACCAGCATTCTGACCGTTCTTGTCATTATTGGAAGCATTCTCATTCTTATTCCCACCCTTTCGATTATTATTCTTACCCTTTTTCTTATTCCGTCCGGGTTGCTGGTTACCCTTCTGGTCCGACGATTGCACAAAAAGTACAGTCACCATTTGGGCGGGTTGAGATGAAGTCGTAGCTTGTCCCGAAGTAGGCTAGTTGAGCGATAACTGACTAACTTGTTTTGAAACCGAATCTGCAGGTTTCGCACTTGCACAACCCACAATGCCATCAGCATGTGGTCCAGGTTTGACCTTGGGATTGAAACTAGAATGAGGGGCGTTGGGAATAATCTCATATAACAAACTAGACTGAGCATAAATCAAGTCTAGTTCCTACACCCTAAAGATTGCTTGTTCCTCATTCTGCACTCCTGATGTAGAAACATCCTTCGCGATATATGGAAATAAAGACTTGAGGAACCACTCGAGAAGGAACTCCGACGGTATAAAGGATTTAATCAATCTCTTCCTTCTACGCCACTCCTGAATGTGATCAGAAATATGGGTGGCTTTATCTTGCCGAAATGTCGACAAAAGTTCAGTACCAACGTCAAAGCGCACTGGTAGCTGGAAGTGATTAAGAAAAGTCATCGCAAGATCGTCGAACAAGGTAAAGGCTCCCTTTGGTAACTCTATATACCATTTCGCAGCAGGCCCTGTAAGGGTGCATTGAAATAGTCGCAAGCAGACTGAGTCCTGATGTAACAAATTCGAAGAGCACCAAAGGTGAAACGTGGTAATGTGTTCGCTTGAATCCTCTCCCGGTTTTCCTTCGAACTTAGGTATATCCGAAGGAAGCTTGGTAGGGATATCCAGCCAAGCCGGGTCATGAGCCACGGGATCGTTCGTAAGTCTCGATAAGTCAGGAAGGTTGAGCGTCACAAGGAAAGAGAGCTTAGCATGATGAGGTCGATGGACCGCTCCCTGGTTCACATAGGTTTGAGCACCACCATGGCCTTGGCCATAGTGTCCTCCTCCTGTCTGACCTGTATAAGGTGACGTGGAAGTACCATATTAAGGTGGACCTTGACTAGTAGGAGCTACAAATCCATAATTAGGAGAGTAAGCAGGTTGTTGATACCCGCCTCTGTAAGGTGAAGAAACCTGTCCATACTGCGGACCGTAATAAGGTCCATAGGTCATTGCATGCGATGCCCCATGGGGCAGTCCATAGGTAGGAAGATAAGCTTCGGAAGGGGGAACATACATACCCAAAGTAGGTATACATTCCCCCGACGTAACAGGCTGACCACTATGAGCGGGGATATAGCCTCCTGAAGCAGCGGGTGGTATATGAACTTGAGACACAATGGGTCTAGTAACAGCAGCACGGACCTAGCTCGTAGCCATATATCGACTCGAAGGACCACATGGATAAGGTGGAGGATGTACATTTGAAGAAATCGGAACTGAGGATGAAGGAATCTCAGTAATAAGATATGTGCTAGTGCCTATCGTCACTCGTCTCGGACCTAGTATCCTAATCGGATCACTAGCCCTAGACCTAGGAGGGGGATAAGATGGAGCTTCCACCACTGGGATGGAAGGTGCAATGTGACTAGTACTCCCAAACCTCTCTGCAAGGTAAGGAATGGGGTTGCCTCCAGGCATAGTGCTAGGCTCAAAGTCGGATTCAACATGAAATGTCAAATCATGCATAGGAAAACCAGTCGTAGCATAACTACCGTAGCTAGTGCTAGGAGGGTCAAAGTGAGTCTTGACATCTTCCAGCATTCCATACCGGTAACGTGTCAACGAGGAATCTTCCCTAGGGTGAGTAGGTCTATCATGCAAAGATCCTATTTGGGAAATCACAGGACCAAACTCAGCTAGGTCAGGTGAAGGATCGTATGTAGGAGTAAGTTCCCCATCATCAATAGGAACGGGAGGAGGTGGCTCAAGAATAGTCTCTGAATGATCCTCTATGCTATGTGAATCAGTGTGTGACATAGTCCTCCTGGACAGTCTAGGCCCCTCTCCCAAAGGAGGAGGAGAAGTGGAAGGCGTAAGTCCTGCTAACCAATGAGAACGGCGCGGAACCGCACTCGAATCCACAATGACTCAACAAAAAGAAAAGACTCTCTATTTACGGAAACCCTAGGCCAACTAGCGCGCATAGAGCAATCACTAATAAAATCTAAAGCCAAAGGCAAGAAAACAAGGGCTGGATAAGTGAGCTCCCGAATGTGGTCGGTATGTCTTGCCTAGGAGAGGCTTGAGAGGCCCTTGTCACCACAAGCGGAGGTACGTAACCAATTATTGTGGCCCTCAGCTTCACCGTATAAAGCGACTGTGCTATCCGACCCCAACCTGGCCGGTACACATGCAGAATAACCTCTACAAGTACCCCCTCGATATCCTAGGTACGGTCATGTTGTGGCCTGTGAATTCGCAGGTGGCAACAGTAAGGGATTCTCCCCAATCAGCGTTCCCAACTAGCCCGCTGACTGTTTGGTATAGGGAATCCGTCTGGTTTGCGGTCCGGCTACCGTAGGTCAAAGTAACAAACACAGGCTTTACCGGTTGCGGCCCGGCCCATCGAGTTTTTTTATTTTGACTTAAATAAATGATATGCACGTGCCTAAATAAATGCAGGGTGATCCAGATGCAAGGAGCGGTCACAAAGTGATGCGCAGGTTCTTACCTCTCGTCTTACGCTCACAAACAACTAAACCAGATACAAACAGAAATAAACTAACTACCTAAACAATCCCTAGGGAGCGAGGTTATCATCTTAACTGAGCAATACAATATCACATACAGTGAGAAAAATCATAGATAGCTAATACTCTTCTCATGGTACATAACAAAAAACTTACAAATATTCAAATAACCAGATAGCCGATCATTCTATAACAACAGTTATTGCTCTTAGTGACAATGCATCCCAGAAAAATACCGAAGAATAGTTAACAAGAACTTAGGCTCAAAACGTCAAATATCCTTACAGCAATTGAAATACAGTTGAAAACGAAATAGTTCCTCTTCAACATCATTCATTGAATTGCATTGGTACATTTCACTTCTTTACTCTTTCCAACAGGAAAAATTGCAGTTCACTTTGCAAAACGAAGTAATTCCTCTTACAAGTCAACCATTACAAAATTTTCTAAGGGAAAAAGCCCTTTTCCAGTCTTCATTCCCCCTATTTAAACTACAACTAATGTCCTCTCGGTTCCCTCAGCGCATGACCCTTCAGCGCCCTTGACGATTCAGTTTCTCTTCTGGTCGTTGCGTTTTCTTCAATCATTTCAATAGGCGTTTTACCCTCTGACAGTAACTGCTGAAAACGCCTCATCGGCGCCTCTGTCATCCGCTTGGGTTGTCCTTTTCCTCACCGTAGGCCGCTCTAGCGATCCATGTGATTATCCCTGCATACAATTTAAACGCATTATCCACTAACTTGAGACATTGGACATCACAATTTTTTAACTATGGTGAAAAATCCACAAAAGCTGGCCTGGTTCATTCAGGCGAAAAGTTCACGGTAAAATGAAACGGCGGTCGGGCAGTACTCGGATGGGATGAGACAAAGTTTCTGCACCGGATGGGAGAAGGCTCCAGGAGCCGCAACGGCGGAGGATCACCAGAAGAGGGGGAGTGAGAACGTAGGCGCCATAGGAAATCGGGCGGCAAAGGGAAGTGGGGCGGAAACTGAACAACTCTGCCACCCGCAACAGCAGACGGAATGCAGGTCAAAGGCAGATGATGGGAGCGGTAGGTCGGATGTCGGATGACAAACGAATCGGAGGCCAACTTCCCCCTTCCGGTCGCAACGGCGGGTGAGATAGAACTCTGGAGCAAGCGATTCACACCCACGAATCGGGCGTCGGGTGACACTTCAATCGGGCGCAGACTTTGGTCTAGGAGCCACAACGGCGGGTGAGATAGGACTCCACTTCTTCCAAAAGAGGCCCGATCCAAAGGGAAAACTAACAGCGCTAAGGCCCGATTGCAGCCGAAAAAGCAAAATCTTGCTAAGGCAAAATTTTACACTCTATGGGCATTAAAAATAACCAGACCACACGACTCATATCGAACTGAACGAAGCAAGCAATCAAAGGACGTTCAACTTCAAATGCAAAGATAATCTCAGAGACGCCAATCTTTCAACAGTTGATTCAGGAAAATAAAGATAAGGAGGGGTCCCAGATTTTAAATGAAAAACTAAAATCGGGGGAAAAGGTTGCGACAGCAACAACTGGCGATTTCCTGGTGAACCTAGATCTCTGGGTGGTTTCTTCCTTGAAAAGCAGACTGTGCTACAACAAATGAATCCAATGAATTCTTCCAACTATACAGATCTCTCAATAACAGAAGTGTGTACCTTGATCATTGATATCAGTCCAATTGGGCGGTGAAAGTCAAGCTTCTAGAGTCCGGATAACTCTGCTGAGGCCAAAATATGAGTTCATTATTAATTTTTATTCAGGTAGCTGGTAACATTGGACACCACAGGATTGTAGCAGGTGATGAATAGGAACGTTCATTTGTTCCTCATTCCCATGCCTCCTTAACAACTTTTGTGCTTTTCGGATTTTATCCTCTTTTAATGAGAGTCTTCATGCATGCCTTTCTTACTGAATTTTCATTCAGGATCCTCTATCCCATAGTGCCCTTTTGTGTGAGTGATGTGCTTAAGGTTTCAGCTCACGGACGGAGAGGATCATTGGCAAATTAGTACTTTATGATCTGGATTTAGCTTTCGAGCATGATGCTTTTATAGGAATTCAGACTCTTATATGCCTTTTGGCATTTATTTCCCGGCATGGGATCATTTATATTTAACACCCTGTTCATCTTGCTCTTCTCTGTGGGTCCCCTGTCATTGCCCCCTGAGATTACAAGTGTAAAGTGCGAGGAGCCTCAGCATAGTATTCTAGACTTTCGAACCTGATTGGACCTCAATGCACACAAAGATTTCGAGAAAATATTTGGTAGAAGAAATTCACATGGAAAATTATAGTCTACTATTCAACAAATGTTTGCCATTTCCAGAAATGTGAAGTTCCCCACATAACCACGAGTTAAACACCTTTATTGAAAACAAACACTCACTTAAAACAAATGAAAGCATAACTCAACACAATTTATTTATGTACAAGTCAGAAAGCTCAAAAACTACTTAAGAAAAATAAGGTTTGAGAACGAGACCATTAACTGGCATGTTCTCCTCCCATCCCTGTAAATCCTGTAACATATAGGTAGCAGGGCCAAGTTTAGCAGTGATTTGAAACGGACCTACCCATAATTGTTGGAACTTAGTGTGCTTCCCTTTCTCATCATGGGGATGATCCCATTTTAGGACAAGGTCTCCCACTTCCAAGTCCTTCTTCCCGGCTTTGTGCTTATCAAACCATCTCTTCACTACCTCCTGCTGCTGTTGGAAACGTTCTCTAGCTTTGCATCTGGCCTCTTCTGCTTTCAGAAGATTGTATATTCTTACCTGGAGAACTTCATCATCCGACCCCCTAGACTCTTGAGCTAGTATGGAAGACGGGAGCAGGACGTTGGGAGGAAGGATGGCTTCCTTTCCGTATACAAGGGTAAAGGGTGACACTCCCATGGCAGACTTAGGGGTAACTCTATCAGCCCACATGGCATTGGGTAAGGCTGAGTGCCAACCTCGCTGGTTTTCTATGACGGTCTTCTTCAGGATTCTAATAATGTTTTTATTTGAGGATTCGGCCAGGCCATTCCCTTGTGGATAATAGTTAGCAGAATAGTGTAATTTTATCCCTTTCTCATGAGCAAAAGAAGTGACCTTAATGGATGAAAAATATTTAGCATTATCAAAAACTAATGAACTTGGAACCCCAAACCTGGTCATGATATGACCTTGTAGAAAATTGATGACTTCATCTTCATTTATCTTGCGTAGTGGAATAACTTCAACCCATCGAGTGAAATAATCAGTTGCAGTAAGAATATATTTGTGTAGCAGAGATGAATTTGGCTTTATCTCTCCAATGACATCTATTCCCCATTGCTCGAACGGCTCTGTGATCATTACAGGCTTTAGGGGTGCTGCCACTCTAGGTAGTCTTCCACCGCATCTTTGGCAGGTGTCACATTTTCTGACGTGCGCATGGGAATCTCTGAAGAGCGTTGGCCAATAGTAACCGGCCCTAAGGATTTTATGGGCTGTAGTGTCTCCTGAATAATGTCCACCGGCTGGTCCATCATGTAATTCAGACATTACTTTCTCAGCGTCTGCCTTTTCTAAACATCTTAGAAGGACCCCATCATAATTTCTTCTGAATAGTATGCCTTCTACGAGTTGGTAGGAAGCTGACTTTAGACGCAAATCTCTTCTCTGTTTGGAACTCCAATGTTCAGGACATACCCCTGACTGTAGGTAATGTACAAGATCTCTATACCAAGATTCAGGACCTGTGAATAAAGGACAAACATCCATTACATGCAGTTCAGCTTCATTATCCCATGCCTGTTCTTCATCATTCTTGCTTCCAGTCATCAGCTTGCATAATCCCTGACCTTTCACTATAGTGGCTGGTTTGAATTCTAAATCGTATTCTTGAAGGGCTGTTACCCAGTTGCCCCTTCTTTCTCCCAATTCCTTTTGAATGAGAAGGGATCTTACGGCTGGGTAAGGGACAATTACCTTGGTTCAATTTTTAAGTATGTAAGGTCTGAATTGCTTGACTGCTTTAAATACTGCATATGCCTGTTTGTTAATGGTTGGGTAGTTTAACTCAGCCCCTTGTAGCCCAGTGCTCATAAAAGAGATTGGAAATTCATCACCTCCCTCTTCCTTTTGTGTGAGTACAGCTGCTAATGAATCATCGGACGTGAATGTATACATAATAAAATCCTTGTCGAAGTCTGGAATTTTAAGAGGGTGCATGTGCAACAGCAGTCTTGATTTTACTGAAAGCATTCTTTTCAGTCTCAGTCCATTTGAACTGTGCATTTTGCTTGACCATTTGCTGCAATGGTTTAACAGTCTGGGCGAAATCAGGCACAGATCTTCTTACAAAGTTGATTGTCCCCATGAAGGACTGCATTCCCTTCTTATTATGAGGCATGGGAATTTGTTCAATGGCATTAACCCTTTCTGGGTCTATAGAGATACCTTCCTTAGACACTATATGCCCCAGTAACTTGCCTTCTGTGACAGCGAATACGCATTTTTTGGGATTTAGGGAAATGCCATACTTCCGACAACGCTCGAAAATTTTCTTTAGATGGAACGCGTGTTCCCATCGTTTCTTCGAAAATATTGTGATATCATCAAGATAGACCACCACACTTCGTCCAATCAGCCCGCGAAAATCTATGTCCATAGCTCTCTGAAATGTTGCTCCTGCATTAATCAGTCCAAAAGGCATTCTCCTATATGCGAACGTTCCCCATTTAGTTCTGAATGTCGTCTTCAATCTATCTTCCTCAGCTACCAACACTTGATTGTAGCCAGAGAAACCATCCAATAATGAAAACATTTCAGAGTCGGAAACCATTTGTAACAATTGCTCCATGGGAGGTACCAGGTAGTTGTCTTTGTCTGAAGCGAGATTTAGATTTCTGAAATCTACGCACAACCTGATTTCTCCCGATTTTTTCCTGACAGGAACCAAGTTTGACACCCATTCAGAATGCCTGACTTTAAAGATAATCCGAGCATCCAGCAATTTCTTCACCTCGCTTTGAATTAGTGGCTCCAACTTTGGGTGCATTTTCCTCAACGGCTGTTGATATGGCTTGACGCCTTCTTTGATAGGGATGATGTGCTTGATAATGTTGGTATCGTAGGTCTTTAAATCTGCGTATGTCCATGTGAACACATCTTTGTACTGCTTGAACAGACTAATGAATTTGTCTATTTCTGTTGGCGAACAGCACTTGCCGAGGTTAACAAATTTGGGCTCTGATTTAGTTCCTAAATTTATTAGTTCGAACCGTAGGGTTGAGCTGTGTGTCTTCACGTTAGCTGGTCTCCTAAATTTCTCATTCAAGTCAAACATTTTCTCCAGCGTCCTGACACCTTTGGGAATGAAATTATTATGTTTCATTTCAGCCTGATGTTCCTCATCATCTATGATAGCTCCTTTAAAAGTCTCATCATTTTTCAAGCATTCGATTATCTGCTGATCATCGTCAAATACTCGCAGGTTAGTGATCATGTCCAGCACAGAGGGCCTGAAAAGTAATTCAATAGAGCATTTATTATTAGTGGGAACCAGCCTGGCAGCTGATGTGGCTAAAAGATCAGCGGCTGCATTGTTTATCCTTGGAATTGAAATAATGTTAAATGCATGAAAACATTTAAGTAATTCCCATACCTCGTTTTGGTAAGCTTTCAAATGAGGGGAAACACAGTGTATCTGATTTTTTATTTGTTTCACAACTATTTCTGAGTCCCCGAAAACTTTTAAATTACAAACCTGTAACTCAATGGCCTTCTTGAGTCCCTGCAACAGTGCTTCGTATTCAGCTATATTGTTAGTACATTCAAACTCTAACCTACAGGATAAGAAGTATTTGTTTTTTTGTGGATCAATAAGGACGCAGCTGGCCCCCGATCCTTCTAACGTTTTTGAGCCGTCAAAATATAAAGTCCAACAAACATTGTCTACTGAAAAAGAATCTACTCTTACGGCTAAATATACTATTTTACAGTCAAGCTCATCAGCCTGAGAAAAACGAAGGAGATCAGGCTGGGTGTTAGATGTGCTGCTAGCCTCTTCCGCTTGACAATTCCCTGGTTCTAGTTCCAGAAAGTAGTTTCCCAAAACAGATTCAACTGGTACATTCTTTCCATCGAATTGAGTGACATTGTATTTCATATGAGGCTCTCTCAAAACCTTGATCTGATTAGGACTTCCTTTGTATGGCAACCAAACATGTGACCAATCTGTGGCGAAATACCCATTCAATTTGGCTGACCAATCTCTACTCAAGACCAAGCCGTACGCATCCGGTATGTCAGCCACTACAATGTTGATGACTTGGCAGACTCTATCATCGGATGCCAAGCAGATTAGCATGTCTTCCATCTCGCCAACTACCTTGACGTCGGTCCTATCCAACTGCACCACTTTCCACGTGGTTGGCTTGGGATGCCCATTTATTTTCTTACAAACAGATATGGGCATGACATTAATCGACGCTCTTGAGTCCGCTAGACAATTGTGCACATTATGATTAAAAATTTTAAAAGTTAAAAGGAAAGGCGGGTGTTTGGTTTTAGACTTACCTCCACTACTAGATTCCCCAATTTCTTCTTCTGGCTGCGGCTGATTGTCAGTGGGCAGCTTTTCTTCTTTTGTTTCTAATGCTTTCAACAATATTTCTTTCTGCTGAGGTATTTTGCACATTTCAAACAGCGGGACGTTTTCTTTTATCTTCTTTAAATCTTCAACAACGTCATATTCGATTAGTTTTCTAGTGGACTGAGGTTTATTAACGCTCACATTTGCTTCGCTTGGCTTAGGCGGTGTTCTAAATTGCCTCAGATCCTAGCTGGTAATGGTAAATTCTGGAATCTGATCAGCCACGGATTTGTCTTGAAATTTCTTTTTGATATTTCTTTGCAGCCTTCGAATCTTTGGGAGCAGAAGACTGTCATCACTAACCTCCCCTTTGCTCCTAGTTGTGACGTTAGCTTCTCTGATATCTTTGCGTTCCTGAGTGTTTTCTTCTTCCGCGTCTAGTACTGAAATAGAGCTCCATAAGGCCATAGTCTCTTCTTCCTGTTCTTTTGTAGACGTGGAAGCAACTTTTTCTTTCCTTTCATCATCATCTTCTTCCATCAATCTTGAATCCAGCATCTGATTCATGACCAATGTCATCGAATTTATCCATTGCGGACAGTTCTTTTCGGAATGGGGCTGTTGATGAAAAGTACAGAAATTTTCCATCCCTATCTCTGTGAGTTTCATGGATGCAGTCTTCTGATAGGGGGGAAGGGTCTGGTTGCTATCCTCCCTTTTCTTATAATATGGTCTAAAAAACTTTTGTGCTTCTTTTTCCTTCTCCAAGTCTATGACCTTGTTAGACAGCTTCTGCACCATTTTGGCCATACCTTCGTAATCTGGTGTTTTCTCCTCTTTGGGCTTAGTAAACAGCAGCGTTCTCCTTTTCTCCCCTGACTGTTCGGGATAGTCTTCAATGCTCTCCCTTTCTTCTTCCACTACTTCTACCTCTTCATAAGTCTCCGTCAAAGTGGGCTTGGCCCTACCTTTTGCGAACATGGCTAGGTCAGGACCCAAAGCTGAAGTATAATACTCGATTAGGACCTTTTCTGAAGGTTTATCCGCATCAGAGAAGTTTTTAAGGTATGCTGTAAACCTTTGTGTAAAACTATGCACTTTTTCCTTCTTTTCTTTTTTCAAAGCACAAAGTCCTTTCATAAGGGAAGCATGAGTCTTTTGGACCCCATACTTACTTCTAAACATTCTTTCGAAGGTGTTCCAGTCTGAAATAGAATTGGCAGGCAAACCAAAATACCAAGAGGCTGCGGCTCCTTTAAGGGTATGTGGGAAGAGTCTACAAACCACATCTTCATGGTCCCCTGCCCTTAATCCTTCTATAGCTAAATAAAAACTCCGCAAGTGGTCGTCTACCAATATCTTCTCATTGGGATCAAACTTAGGAAATAAATTTTCGAAGGCTTGAGGTAAGTCGTGCAAAGGTGGGGTCAGATTCAGAGGTGATCTGGCTTTCCATGCAGGTGGTGGGTTTGGAGGATTAGGTGGCTGGTTTGCGTTAGCTGCTGCCATTAATCGAGGTGGAGAGTGCGGAGGTGAACCAACCGGGGTGTGAATAGGAGAAATATAAGGGGTCTCAGGGCCTTCTTGATTCAAAGGTAGCTCTATTTCTTGTAAGGAAGTATCTACAAGTTCTTGCCAGTCTCCAACCAACACTGAATCTTCTATTACAGGGTGGTCTTTCTTCTTGTATTCTCTTCTAGGCAACTCAGGAATGATTGGCAATCCTCCGATCTTCTTTACATACGCACAAGTATGTCTTCTTAGTTCATTTACAATTTCGTTGCAAACATGATACAGATGTTCTTTATTTTATTCCTCTGGGATTGGATTTCGTGGTCCACTACTTTCAGAATTGTAACCAGCGGAATAATCTCTGTAAAACGGATTTCCTCGGCCAGCCATGCACTGGCAGCCCTCCTTCTAGCACCAAAACTGTTGTGGCGTGTGAATTCACAGGTGGCAACAGTAAGGGATTCTCCCCAATCAGCGTTCCCAACTAGCCCGCTGACTGTTTGGTATAGGGAATCCGTCCGGTTTGCGGTCCGGCTACCGTAGGTCAAAGTAACAAACACAGGCTTTACCGGTTGCATCCCGGCCCATCGAATTTTTGTATTTTGACTTAAATAAATGATATGCACGTGCCTAAATAAATGCAGGGTGATCCAGATGCAAGGAGCGGTCACAAAGTGATGCGCAGGTTCTTACCTCTCGTCTTAAGCTCACAAACAACTAAACCAGATGCAAAACAGAAATAAACTAACTACCTAAACTATCCCTAGGGAGCGAGGTTATCATCTTAACTGAGCAATACAATATCACATACGGTGAGAAAAATCACAGATAGCTGATACTCTTCTCACGGTACATAACAAAAAACTTACAAATATTCAAATAACCAGATAGCCGATCATTCTATAACAACAGTTATTGCTCTTAGTGACAATGCATCCCAGAAAAATACTGAAGAATAGTTAACAAGAACTTAGGCTCAAAACGTCAAATATCCTTACAGCAATTGAAATACAGCTGAAAACGAAATAGTTCCTCTTCAACATCATTCATTGAATTGCATTGGTACATTTCACTTCTTTACTCTTTCCAACAGGCAAAATTGCAGTTCACTTTTCAAAACAAAGTAATTCCTCTTACAAGTCAACCATTACAAAATTTTCTAAGGGAAAAAGCCCTTTTCCAGTCTTCATTCCCCCTATTTAAACTACAACTGATGTCCTCTCGGTTCCCTCAGCGCGTGACCCTTCAGCACCCTTGACGATTCAGTTTCTCTTCTGGGCGTTGCGTTTTCTTCAATCATTTCAATAGGCGTTTTACCCTTTGACAGTAACTACTGAAAACGCCTCATCGACGCCTCTGTCATCCGCTTGGGTTGTCCTTTTCCTCGCCGTAGGCCGCTCTAGCGATCCATGTGATTCTCCCTGCATACAATTTAAACGCATTATCCACTAACTTGAGACATTGGACATCACAATTTTTTAACTATGGTGAAAAATCCACAAAAGCTGGCCTGGTTCATTCGGGCGAAAAGTTCACGGTAAAATGAAACAGCGGTCGGGCAGTACTCGGATGGGATGAGACAAAGTTTCTGCACTGGATGGGAGAAGGCTCCAGGAGCCGCAACGGCGGAGGATCACCAGAAGAGGGGGAGTGAGAACGTAGGTGCCATAGGAAATCGTGCGGCAAAGGGAAGTGGGGCGGAAACTGAACAACTCTGCCACCCGCAACAGCGGACGGAATGCAGGTCAGAGGTAGACGACGGGAGCGGTAGATCGGACGTCGGACGACAAATGAATCGGAGGCCAACTTCCCCCTTCCGAGCGCAACGGCAGGTGAGATAGAACTTTGGAGCAAGCGATTCACACCCACGAATCGGGCGTCGGGAGACACTTCAATCGGGCAGAGACTTTGGTCTAGGAGCCGCAACGGCGAGTGAGATAGGACTCCACTTCTTCCAAAAGAGGCCCGATCCAAAGGGAAAACTAACAGCGCTAAGGCCCGATTGCGGCCGAAAAAGAAAAATGTTGCTAAGGCAAACTTTTACACTCTATGGGCATTAAAAATAACCAGACCACACGACTCATATCGAACTGAACGAAGCAAGCAATCAAAGGACGTTCAACTTCAAACGCAAAGATAATCTCAGAGACGCCAAGCTTTCAACAGTCGATTCAGGCAAATAAAGATAAGGAGGGGTCCCAGATTTTAAATGAAAAACTAAAATCGGGGGAAAAGGTTGCGGCAGCAACAGGTCACTAAGGTCACCTCAATATAATCAAATCCCAGGTAGACAGTCGCAGGAGGGATTGACCGTATGGGCAGGGTAGAAAAGCCCGAAACTCTCGAAAGAGCCCCCAGATACGAATACAATCCTGGCTATATCATCGGTTCTACACAGTTATTGACCAGGGGTCATCCCAATCAATAACCGTTCACACTGCCTCGTGCTTAACTCCCGTTTGAGAGGAGGATCCTGAGAACGATGGTTATACCAAGGATTTCACACACTCCCTGGACAGACACCTAGTTGTTGTTGTTTAGTGATCTTGGAGAATTAACTTACAATGAACTATTCCAAGATCCTAAAACCTAAGCTTGTTGGTGCACCCTAGAAAAGAAAAGAGTGTAATTCATTTTAATTAGCGTTGATTTTAGTTGGCTTTATTACTCAAAAATAGGATATGGTCATGCAACTAGTGGTGTTATGACGCAACAAGAAGTAAAATGCACACTGTAACAATCAATGCAAATGCATTGTGTCCATGAAAATAGGGTATGCGTACTACGTGTAATGCACAATTTCTTCTTCTAATGCTGAATGCAAATTTTCCTAT
Organism: Pseudotsuga menziesii; assembly: GCA_001517045.1. Lineage (NCBI taxonomy): Eukaryota > Viridiplantae > Streptophyta > Pinopsida > Pinales > Pinaceae > Pseudotsuga > Pseudotsuga menziesii. Next base: position 160,592 of record LPNX010874272.1, read on the forward strand.
ATGAAGTCCTAACTAGTACTCCAAAGCAAATCTAGATCTAGTGCAAGTACAATGCAAAGTGCAAAATGCAATGCATGATGATAAGCAAATGTTTTTGGATTTTTTGAAAATAAGAGATGCAAAAAGAAAAAGAATGATTCTACCACCCTCAGACTCTGCAAGAACACATAGACATCATCCCAGTATAGCACTAATGTAAAAGAACTCTAATGCACTAATCTCAAACAAAAAATCAAAAATGCCATGACAAGAACTTTCCTAAAAAAAAATTTAGGCTAAAAAAATGTTTCCAGTCAGAACCAGAGGTCAAAAAAGACTTAGGCAGTGCCAAAGGAGACTCAGCAACTAACAGCATTCACCCAGCAACCCATTAAATTCCACAAAAAAGGAAAAACCAGGGTATACGGGACTGTTCGTAGTAAACCCGCGTGTATACGCGGAAATCCCAGAGGAAACCGCGTGTATACGCGACTGTAAATAAAAAACCTGCCTACATGAAGAAAAGGTGCATAAAAACAAGGCAAACAGACTGGCTGAGATAGAATTTACTCCAATCAGACTCTACTAGGCATACATGCCCCCAGACCCGACACAGAAACAAGAGAGAAAGAGCAATTCAAATACATTGAATGCCAAGAAAATCACCCCCAAAGGACAACTACTAGGAACTCCCCAGCAGAGTCGCCAATTCTGTTATGGAGAGAAATTCCTATGGCTTGGGGTACCACAATAGACAGCTTTGACTCCAGAAATCAATCTTTCCCAATATGCATGAGAAATAAAATGTCTAACACTAAAGGATCAGACTTCGTACCTTATTCCGGACGGTTGAAGTAGATCCTCGTTGAGCTTTCCAATATTCAGCTTGAATTGATATAATACTTCCTCAACAACAAGTAAACAATACAAACATACTATATATCATGGTGTTAGATCTATTCTAGCATATATAATCAATAATGTAAAAGCATTTGACATATTCCAATGGATACAATATTCAATCAAATACACATCATTGGACAAGGAAAGATAGTTCTTATTAATATAAATCAGAGATTACAAGATAGATACAACCTTTGACGGCATATCTGTGAACTGGAGAAACTGAATCCCCCACTTGGGCCTCCACCACTTCAATCCTCCATCTCTCAATAGCAAGCTCACTAGCAAAAGGAAAGCTTGGGAAGAACACAAAAGTTCTCCAAAGGGACAAAGGGATGTAGACTCAAGTATAGTTCTGGAAACAATGGACTATAGTTTCGTTTCTTTCAATCTCTCTATATGCCTTCAATGTACCAAGGGGTTCCTTATATAGCTTCACAAGGGATAATGAAGGGTCGAATCCGAGCGATCTCAAGGCATATGGAAGGCCAGGAGTCAAATGAGTCGGATCCATGTCAAGGAAAACTCCAAAAGGATTTGGACTTATGCACACATCCCGATTTACATGGATATAGGGGTCAAACTCGCGTATGTACGCGATTATCGGGGAAAAAGCCACGTATATCATCTTTTATATAGTTTTTTAGGGATGATCAAGGTAACATCAAAGGATAAAATATGGTCCATGGGGTCTAAAGAGTATGCAGTGGGACAGGGGAAGGCCATACAAAGTGTGATTCACCTGGAGTGGTGAAATCCGCTATAACAGTAGGGGATAGGAGGGATGGGATTCACTGTTATTTTTATCTGCTTCCCCAACGGGTTGGGTTTATATGGAGTAAAAACACCAAAATGAGGAAAAATCAAACATGTCTTCAAACATATCTTATTGAATCACAACTTCCACATATTTCGTGGTGGCAGTGAGGCTAATAGTCTCGACCTGTGCTTCTATGCCCGTTGCCTAGTTTCCTGCATCTACAGTACTCAATATTCCATGGGTCATTGGCTCCTACAGATGTCATTCGTGGGCTTCATATTTGTGCTCAAACTTTGACAAAACTTAGCCACAAAAAATCAATATCTAATACACACCAATATCATTCATAACATAAAGTATTTTGTATGCTTTTAATTTATGGGAAGACAACTACTTCCAAAATCTATTTAATCACCTACCCCTTCATTTGAAGAGACCATCACTAAAGGAAGACATGAGCAGGTGGTGTCTTCCATATTATAGTATGATTCTTCTATAGTGGCATTGTTTCTCTTAGAGGCACCCTCTTATGGCTATATGAAGTCTATTTCTTCTATGGATGTCTCTATTTACTTGGATCCACGTGACTATGGTGGGAATTTGGAGCAAAACACTTAGCCATTCATTTATATTTGTTGTCATCAATTGGGAGTCAACATGAGCATATATACATAGGACCCAAGTTTATGTATGATATTTTAATACTACTTCAATGTTAAGGCCAACACCTGTGTATGGAGCCCCATATTATCCACAAGCTTCTTTGACTATGTTAGATTTGTGGTTAACACACACACATGGAACCCTAGTTTATGGTTTACATCATTTCTACAGGAATTGAGGAAAACGTTTATGAAAGGAGGATAGAATGTTATGATACTCCCTAGGTGGGTAATATATAGGAAATTTTGAATTAAGAATAGGATAAGTATGGTATTTATTTGTTGTAATGTATACTAGGTCCATAATGTTAGATATTATTTAATAAATCCCATAACGCAGTTAGCATTGAATAAATGTAACGTGGTCTCATTAAAGAAGGGCCATTAGTAAGGGTCTAAAATCCTCTCAAGTAGCAGGACATATCTAGTCCATGGTAAACATGATCCCATAACCTTAAATAGTTCAAACCGCATCTAACTGCACCAAGGAATGTTTTGGATAACTAATGTTTTTCATGTGGACAAACATGGTCCCCATCTTGACACACACTGAAGACAACTAGACAACATTAATTAATCTAGATTAAGGCGATTTATTTATGGAGCAAATGAAGTGAAAGCCCAAATGGGATTAGGGAGAATTCATATTGAATATCGCTTTATTGATCTCTATTGATGAAAACGTAGGTATGGAGGACTGTATATCTTCACTAGAACATTCACTAAAAGCACTAAAGACGATTACTAGCTTCTATAAATGAAGTATCAAACTACAAATCCCACTCACTTCCTTCTCATATTTTATCCCACACTTTAAAATCACAAATTAGAGGGGAAGGATTCACCAAATACTTAAGGCCTAATGAAGTTCTAACCATGAAAGGATTCACTACTTATCTATGACATTCATGAGGTCTCATTTCTTATTTCAGTCACATAGGCAATCTTAGTTACAGTGGTTATCACGTATTCTTGTACAAAGGAGGATAAAGTATAGGCAGTGGAGATTAACACCATATCCCAAGGGACGAAATATGAGACAATGAAATCAAGTGCACTCGCGTTTACCTCTATATTCTCTAGAGAGACCACTTCTTTAGGTAAGGGGCGGCTCACTCTCTATCCATCAATAAGGGGGATTAGGAGGTTACCTTACAAATTATCCAATCAAGATACCAAAACTTTTACTAATGATTAGTTGTATAATTATTTTTTATTGTTACCTTATTGATTTACTAATCCATACTATTTATTACCCGATTTAAAAAATTAAAAGTAATGATGCGTGGAATACAAATTCCAGATGGCTGCTACAGATGCAAGGATAAATATTTCTACTGATGCGCTTCGGTAAGGGTTTTTATTGGGATAATATTGGTATGGTTTGACTAGGCCTAATATTATAGGTTCATTGTAGGTGTAAAGAGAAGGACCAGTGAGTGAAGCAATATATAAATGGCCAACCATCCATGTATCCCATTCGAACTACCTATGCCCCTATATTTTATGGTGATAGGGATAGGGATCGTAATGGTATGGGAACAGGAACCATTGTGGTATTTTATACCTTAGCTGATACTTTAACTACTATGGATGGTTGCTCATATATATGCTCAGTTGTTGTTGGTGATACAATTTACCTTCGTTCTGATGCTACAGGTGCTTACTAAGTGACTGGATCAATTGGTTATTCAACCAATGTAGCTGTTGGGTATTCAATTGGTAGAGATGTCAGTTCTATTGTGTTTATTTTGTATGGAAAGATGAACCATTTAGAATATTATACTAAATTGAAGGGAAGGGTTTCCTATTTAGGGAGGGAAATGTCTAGGTTATTATAGGTGTGGTGAATTAAGTGGCATAGAATATAGATATATGGTTACTTGTGTGCTTTGAGTAAAGCTACTATATGTTCTCCTTTTTAATAAAAACATGAAAAAATCATTGTCGAATCTATCGGGTAAGTAAAAACCCTAAATGAGGAAGGGCCCCTTTCTTTTTAAGGGGTTACATATGCTCAGGATTGTTCCAATTTCTATCTCTTTCATTCTATGTATTTTATTTTGTTATCTGCAGCTAATAAGTCCTTTCATCATTACATATATAAATAATTACTGGAAGTGAATTGTTGGCCCGGGAAAGGAGTGTAGGGAAGAAGATCGTGCATGTAACCAAAGAAGCTCGTGCATGATGGAGATAAGGGAATATCGTGAAGGAACCAAAGGACTTGCATAGGAAAATCGGAGAGGTGCGTAGCGTAGGAAAGGAAAACACAGAAAGCGTGCAAATGATAAACAACTGGAAAGCGACAGGGAAGTTGTGGGTGTGGAAGTTGGATTAAGTAGGAAGATACCACATGAATGGAAGCACATTGTAAGTAAATACATTAGTGCCTCATGTCAATTCATGATCACCACAGCTGTAGCCTGGGGGGTGGTTGATGGTGACAGCTAACAGACTGCCTGTAAGTAGTCAACTCGGTGTGGTCATGTAAAATAATATAAATAGAAGATATTTAATAGTTAGAAGGTTGATTTTTTTTAGTCGTAATTAGAGAAGAGGTTTGATATATGAGATTTGTATACAATTGCAGAGAACGTATCTGAGAGGAGGGTAATCAGGAATTTGTAGGAAGCAGTCAAAGTTAAGCAATGGGATAGCTCTGCTAGAGCGGCACAGATGCTAGGGAAGTCAATCCAGGCTGTGTGAAAATCTATAGGAAGTAGCAGTAGGTTATGATAAATAATATAGAGAGCATGAGAACCATAAGTTGGAACTTGAAGACAGATCTCAAGATCATTCTGCATCCCATAGATTGCAAGGTGATCTATCCTTTCTCATGCCAGATGAAGAGCACCTTAGTGGTTTTTCCTAGATGGGTTTCCACTTTATCTCTCATGTTTAAAATGAATGATTAATATGGTGAATGTTTATATGATTGATTACTATTTTCTTTCCATATAATGTTGAATGTTGCTTGAATCTCTGTTATTATCCTGTAATTTGTAGATGAATGATTAGAACGCATTGTTGAAATGAACCTATATATATATCAGACTATATGATTGTTATTTTGAATCCCAACTTAAGTCGTAAAGATGATTGATGTGAATCAGCTACACCGCACAAGTTGCACAAGATGTAGGGTGGAAAGGAAGTTCAAGTCATGTGTGATGGCATATGTTTGTGCTTGATCGTGAAAAATGGGCTCCTATGTCCAACCATCCTGTTGCCTTCATTGAGCTTCTTGGCTGCGAGCCAAGGAACTATACTCCCTCGACAATCACGGAAACATGGTTCTAGCAGTTACCCATCTATGAGATATATCAAGTGATATTGCGCCTGCTTCGCAGGTGTTGCTGATGGGGCTTGCTCTATCAGACATGTATCTTGGTTAGTTGTTGGATCGGTGGGCTGTGCAAAACCTGGGTCATGCGTGTGGGGAAAAGTGGCCAACAAATAGTTCTGTTGCTAAGACATGATTGATTAAATCAGGGGATATGTTGTGGCAACCAATGAAGAAAGAGATAGAAGACTAATTGGATTCTAAAATGCTGGTACTCGTGCAAGAAGAGAGCTCAGAAAGATGGGTAAGTGCAGGAAATTGGATAGGGAGGTTGTCGTAGTGATTGAGTCATGTAGGCTGTGAAGCGGATATGATTTGTAAGAGCTAGGATTAATATGGAAGGTAGTAAGAAGAGATGTTCCCTCAAAGTTCTGAGGATGATTTAGACACTCGATTCTTGAGAAGCACAAGGAGGTTCTAGTTAGGAAAGAGGAGAAAGGTTACAGGAGGTAGGAAGGCCTATATATTTCCCAGGGAGGGTGAATATGGATGTAAGTCATACCTATACGAAGGGTCCTATGACAAAGAGGAGGAGTATAGCCCATTTTATAAGAGAGAAAAATCAGGAGGGTCTACAGAATCACCAAGAATAGGACGTGACTATGGTATTCCAGAGAGATCCCCTAGAGTGAGACCTAGAAGTTCCAACCCCGAACCACTTGTGAACACTAATAGTCCTTGTGTCAGGACTAGTGTGCAAGGAATCCCATCAGCGATACCAGTAAATCCTGTAAATCCAAAGAGTCTAGTGAACAATCCTAGTGCCACCCTAACAGGAGGGACAGATGTTAGACTACTCACCTTTAATGGGAATGGAACGGAAGACCTAGAACAACATTGGTTCCTTTGTAAAGTTGTCTGGATGGTATGCTTAGTACATAATGCTGATATAAAAAAAGCACATATGATCACGACCTTAAGGGGTCACTCCCTGGATTGGTTCATGAAATTTTGTGCCGCACCAGCTAGAACCCCCCAGAAGACTCTTGAGGAGATTCGGCAAGCAATGAACTCAGAGTTTTGAAATCCCAAATCGGAGTCCCAATGTATCACTGAGATCAAGGAGATTAAGCCAGCTCCAGCAGAAATGGTATGGGACTTTGACCAGAAATTCAAAACACTGATGGCCAAGGTCAGCTTCTAGATGTTAGATGTGCAACATAAATAGTGGTTTATTACTGCGCTACTTCCACATATAAGAGGACCACTCTTGCAGGAAAAGATCACAATGCAGATGGAGGCATTGGAGTTAGTAATGAAGCTAGAGGCTTCTCCTATCGGGGATGGTCCAACAGGAATCATGCAGATTCAGTCTCAGTTGGCTAATCTGACTATTCAACTCCAAGATATGAAAAGGGGAAAATAAGCACACGAATATCTCTGGTGTACACAATGCCGGACCAATGGACATACCAAAGATGAATGCCGGATATATATGAACTACAACTCATCCAGTGGGTCAAACACATTGAATAGCCAAGCGTTTCCTTGGTGCAATATCTTCCAAACAAGAGGACACTAGGACATAGATTTCATGTTCATGCACAAGACAGTATGTACACCAACCAGTCTATATTGTAAATTTTGTAAATATGTAGTCCATGATGAAAGGATTGTAGGGCCTACCAACTCATGAGGGAGAAAAAGGTAGATGCATATTTGATGAAGACTGAGGAGCAAGTAAATATTGAACAGACTCCACCTAAGTTCCAGAATACTCCCTAGTTTCAGGATGCACCTCAATCCCAACATCCATAGTAGTTTCAGATGGCACCACAGTTTCAGAATACAACCCTATATAACTTATACCAACAATAGTACCAGCAACCGCAATACCTTTTACAACAACCGCAAAGGAGGGTGGAAATTATAGGGGTCATGGAGGACGAGGATTTGGCTGAGGGAGAGGGCTAGTTGTATGTTACAATTGTGGAGTACTAGAGCATTATGCTATGGAATACCCAGAACCTGTGAGGACTTGCTCTTATTTGTAGGTGGGATCACAATGTGGAGTAATTCCCAGAACTCATAGCTCGATGGAAAGCCTGAATGCTTGGAGCAGCCAATCTGGTACCAAACCCTGCACCAAATCCTGCGTCAAATGCTCCCAAACCAAATGCTAATATCAACATACATATGATATTCATTGAACCACGAGAACCAAATGTTGCACTGGTAACAAGGGCAGGTGCTACGATAGGTGTGGACCAAGCTATGCAGACAGAACCTGTGACACACATGCAACCCCAGGTGGAACCTTCCGCAAAGAAAAAAGCACCACTTGACGTTCAAGAACATAAGTGCATATTCATGGATGTGTGCCCAAATTTCATCAACGCATAGCAACCATCTACCTTAGGCCAAGTGAAAGATATGCCTGAGAGATTCCAAAATATATTTAAACAATGGACTGCGCACAAGAATGCATATAAGGTTATTCAACTTAACCTTTCTTGTCAAGTTGTTTAGCTCTAATAAAGGATAGGGAAGTGCTTTTAGAACTGGAAGCCCTCATCGAAACACTTTTGGAGGGAGACCCTCCACCAATGAAGGTTAACAGTATCAAGACCAAGCTCAAGACTGGACGCAAACTCAGGATGACCACGCAAATTGGTGATTATGATATGGACTATATCATCCTCAACTTGGGATTCGATGTTAACATTTTAACATGCCAGACATGGGAAATAATGGGTAATCCACCCTTAGAATGGTCCCCAATTCAATTAAGGCTTGTAAATCTAGCAAAGGTCCTCCCTATTGGTAGACCAAGTTAAGTTCAAGTGGATATCAAAGGATTGTGCACTGTTATACCAAAATATTGTCACGATCATGTGATAAGAATCTTAACATACCTATTTGCCCTTAATCCCAACACTTGGAGTGGAGAATCATACCATTTGTCAATATTTCATAAAAAATTCTCAGTACCACGCTTTCCCTATTATCCAGGAGCAGTACCTTGTTCGCATCGCCTATCCCTTGTTGTCCACAAGCGGTGCCACCGCTTATGGCCCTTAGTCCATAAGCGTTTCTTAGCAAAACCACTCTATCATTGAAGGAGAAATGTGGTACCCTAGGAAAAAGGGGAAAAAGAGAAGTTTCTCAAGGCTTCTAGATGATAAACCTCATGTCCTCCCTTATCCCTATCATTGTGGGTCGGTTGAGCTCAAGATCTCTCATCCTAGGATCTTAGAGGCCACCTCATCCACTAATCTCTCAACCATCCCTATCCATTGAGCCTTATAGATACAAGCTCATATCCATGGTTGAGGGGAGAAATCTTAAGGTATTGTTATTCTCTTGGATTGATTACTTTACCAAGACATTGGAGAGAATAGAGAGCTAATGTCATAGCTTATGGGGATGAGAGTGCTTGGTTTCATGGAGATGCATGTCAACACTAAGGCTTGGTTGTAAAATTCTCCATTTTTATCTTAATGCAAGTTGATTTCCATCCCACAGTATTGTTGTTGTTTGATTTCACATGTATGTTGTTAGATTCCTTAGTCATTAACATGGATCAGTAGGTTATATTCTGGCAGCTTTGATTTGTTTGTGCATTTAAGCTGATTGCAGGTACACAGGGTTACTATCAAAGCATCACATTCCAGATATCTACGGTGTCTAGGGAGGGTATTCAACCTCTATCCTTCAATTGTTCTGGATCTAAACCATTCATACCAGTGGAACACCTTACTATCCTCAGAAGGTGAAATATTCCAGCTAACAAATCTAGCAACTCCAGTGGGGATAGATATATGTATCAGTTGTTCTGATCTTCCTCAGTTCTCAACTCTTGTCCAAATCTAGGCTCTTTCTCCAACTCTCTTCAATCAGATCTCCTTTCTGACTTAGTCAATTTGGGTTTAAAACTTTCAGTTCTGTTCAGATCTGAGTCATTTCGACCTTTTATGCTTTGTTTCCATACTCAATTTAGCAGTTTTTACCTTGATCTAGTCCTTTTCTGACTTGATCTATCATTGTCTTTGTGTTTTGGTTTGCTACAAGGAACCGCACCTATACAGTGTATGAGGAGCAGTGCCGTAACCTAAACAGAGTGGGTAGCACACGGTGCCACCACCTATATCCCATTGGTGAGAGTCGTTGTTGGGATAGAACTGCCCTGTCAACACCTGAGAAGCGTGGTGCCAAGTAGGCATCATTCCAAGGCCCTTTTTTCCTCATTTGTTTTGTAAAAAATTGAGTTGTGTTGCTTTCAGTCCTGCACTGTCAGGCTTGTGTAATAGAATCTGATGCTCGTGGCTTGAAAATTTTATGGTTTAAGATTGGTTTAATTCAGAAATAAGATAGATTAGGCTTTTTTATTGTTCATCCGCTTCTATGCTTGTTGGTTGTGTCTACGAAAGGATTTCTTGTTTTCTGAAAATATTAGGGTGTTAGTAAGATCTATTTTCATTTTTGTTATATACACTAAAAGAAGAACACTAGATTAGCTTCTAGGTTTCATTTCTTGTTTGCATAGTAAAATTATTTTTCCTTCCTTTAAAAAAGATTTTTTTTTACTGAGACTAGGTTATCATCATTGAGCGTTGGACATTGGTTCTCTGATTGGCTTCACAAGCTTTCAGGATCTTCATGTTCTTTTGTCCCTTATGCATATAGAACTATCTCAATCAAAATAAAAACTATGGTAGTTTTAAGTTAGATTTGCTTATGTTTTGAGAAAATTGAAAAAATAGAGTGCATTTGCATATAGTGTGCTTCTTGTTTTTCTTTTAGGAAAAGAGATTCTTTCCCTTCTCATTGCTTTCAAAAAAGAGAAATCAGTTTGGAAAAGTACTGCTTATCTTTGATTTTGTGTTCAAGACTATTGTTTGGAAGTCTTTTTTGGTTTTGAAACAAAAGAAAATACTCTCTTTCCCTCCTGTAAGTAGGCATACTGAACGGTAAAGTGAAATATTTGCACAAGCATACTGCATGGTTTTACTTTTTTGTCAAAACATCATGCATTCACTAACCTTCCACTTTAAAATTAATGGTAGTTATAGGTTAAAATTTATGTAGCAATTGTAGTGATAGGTTAGAGACGTGTTCGGGCATCGTTAAGTGTAGGAGCTGTCATTATTTGTCCGCATTACATCCTGGGACTCGCTTGGTTCTTCCACGTACCATCGGTATATCAAACATCCTTTCACATACCCTTGATGTATATAGAAAGGTACTTCATGTACTCGATTGTATATCGAAAGGCCCCTTGTGTACGGTTATGCATTAGATAGCACTACTACCGATTCGAGCTCCCATGTACCTTGAGTATATCGGGAGACTCCACTAGGATACCCTATCCATGTGATAAAAGCCCTTTGTCCATCTTGCTTGGAGCCATACACTGAAAATAGCATTTGGGGAGATTACTACACACATACCCTCAAGGTACATCACGAGTGGCACCTTTTTGACAATTCTGGTAAGAGACCTGACTTTTCGAACTTCTCCTATCATTTTAAGTGTGCTTGTTTTGACCTATAGTTTGTGTAGGGAATTTTTTTGGTGTGTTTTCTAGATTTTCAAACCCTAGGGTAGATAGGAAATGTACAAATTGGCTGAGTTAAGAAAGTCCAAAAGAGTACAGGGCTTGCCACCCGATTTTACTTTTGGTTTAGGAGAAAATCCAATGGAATCTATTGATCAAGGAGCTGCTACCATCTCCCAAGTGGGAGATAACATGGTTGCAGGAAGTGGAGTACCATATTCTTCACACTCGCCTCCCTTGGTCCAACAACCTTCTTGGGGAAATACCTCGTTCCATTCTCCCACAGATGGTCATGTTGACGATACAACCCATCCAGATTATGGTCCTAATGCTCCATTTTGGGATACCTCTATAGGATAGGCTGTTGCCTCATTTGGCACCCGTTTAAACTCTTTTGAAGATGAAGAAGGACGTAGGCAATACCATGCTGCCATTCTCTGTGCACAGGATATTGACAAGCAAATAGATGAACTATTGGGCTCGACACCATCACGTTCCACATCTGTTCTTGTGGGATATCATTCACTTGACGATTCTATGAGACCCATTGAACTGATTATAGATCGTGTAGTAACCCCACACAACCCAGGTCAAATTTCCAACCCCACCACCTCTCATATTATGTTTGTTCCGAATATTCCCAGGTCTTCTGCACCTGGGGCCCAAAATTCAGTTCCCGTTTCATTAGTACCTTCTAGTGCCGAGGGAAAACCCCCCGCATGGCCTACGTTATCTGGCACCAAAATTGTACCTACTCAAGGGAAGAATTCTAATATATAACCATCTACAGTTTACGTCCCTCCCACCCATACTAATGTGGTTAATCCCCCATATAGTTCAAGTTAGCCCTTGGGGGCACAACCTGTAACCGTTCAAACTTCTAAAGGTTATGGTTATCAAATACCTATAGTTAATCATCCACCCAATCCTGCAGGAATGCTTATGCTAGAATTTCATACCCTAGTAACACTTTTACGCCATGGGGGAAACCCAACTAGTCTTACATGCCAGCTATGGGAGGGATACCTATACATACTGCGGGAGGTGCCAGAGGGCTGCCTTATGGAGGTCTTCACCTTGGGGGGCCTAATGGTCTCAGAGGATCTGGAAACTTTCCTCCTTTTGGTCCTAGTGATATCAGTTGTCATGGGGGGCCTGGTGGATTTCCTCCTTATGGCTCTTGAGGGCCTAGTGGCCCTCTTCTTGGTGGTTTTCGAGGCTCTATAGTTTTTCCTCCCGGTGGCTCCAAAGGGTCTGGTGATCTGCCTCTTGGTGGTCCTGGTGGTCCTGGTGGTCCTAGTTGTCCCGGTGGTCTTCGTGGTCCCAGTGGCCCTGGTGGTCCTCCTCCTAGAGGCCTCAGTGATCCTAGCAGTTCTGATCCTAGAAATCAACCCCCTACGGGCGGATTTTTTGTTAGTTCTTTGTCACAGTAATCGGTTTTTCAGTCAACTTATGGTCCTACTGGTAATTATATGGCATATCAATATTACTAGTATGTGCAACCCAATCGATAGTTAACTTTCCTAGCAACTTTGGACTTACCTGACTTGTCCAAGTTTAGTAATGACCGCATTCGACAAAATCCCTTGTGGCCTCCCATTCTGGTAAAGTTACCATCGGATATCCTGAAATTCAATGGGAAGTAGGGAAATGAGCCAAAGAACCATGTTATGACATTCCATTTTTGGTGTTGTTCAAAATCCCTCATGGATGACTCCGTTTGGTTATGACTCTATCAAAGCCCAAAATTTCCGAAAAATTTAAAATTTTTAAATTCACATAATATTAACATAAATGCAGTTAACTAATTGTTGATTAGATAAATGTTATCAAAGATTCATTATTTGTTGTTTTCATTTAGCAATAAACAGTTCTTTTCGGTTTACTGATTTTGTTCTTTTTGCGACCATAAGGTGAGACTGTCAATGCAAAAACTGGGCTTACTTAGCTTTTGAGCTAATGCAGAGGGTTTTCTTGTCTTACAGACTATAGGTAAGAAGCTTTGGGCGCTGCTTGAAGTAAAATTTTAAAGCATTCGATTATAGAATCTGTCGCACAGTGAACTCAGTAAAGAAATAGATAATAAACAAAATTTCAAGTGTTCAAGGTATAATTATTTCACTACTTCTATTCTTTTAATTCTTAAGGAAAAAAAGATAAGGGTTTAGCAGTAATGGTTGCAACTGTCCTCTTTCCAGTTACTGAATACTATAGTCCTCAAAAGCTTCAGAATTGTTTCACGTCTACCATGATTGTCAATTGTAAGATAAAATACTTTAAATAATTCTTATAGGTAGAAAAGTAAGATCAAGGTCTAAATTTAGTTTTCCATCTTACTAAACTATACCATGTATGAAAAATAATACCACCCATTTCTAAAGAGCTTATGTATCAAATTCTTACTTTTCATTTCTCTCGAGTTTAAAGAAATTACAATCTCATTGCATACTACAGTCAAATAAACGAAGCTAGTATTAAAGGTTTTACATTCCTCTATATTATAATTAATTGGGAATAATGATCTATTTAAAGTTAGTAATAATATTCAAATCTCAAGAAAACTTTCAAGCTCTTAGAGACCTACATACGTTCATACGACCTACTAGTTCCATACTAAAATCAATCAAGGTAAGTGATTACCATAAATATAGATTTACTTATCATGGTTAGCTTAAGAAATTGAAGAATTTATTTTCATAACTTAATAATATCTTATCTTGATTATGATAAGATTGGATTAATAAACAATGGCCAAAACTACAAACAACTGAGTCATAGTATAAATTTTGTTACTTAACAAGTCTATGGGTTATCTTTAATTTTACATTCTATCCTCTTTTACCATTAAGGTCTCCTTAACTCCTTTATAAGAATAACTATAGTTGATTAATTAATATATCTTCTTGGGGTACTTACCATTACTAAAATATCAAGGTAGTTGAAAGTAAGTAAGATTATTACTAAGAGAATAACCTTACTCTTCTTCTCTTAAGTCATACATTATAAAGCCCTTAACATTTTATAATTATATCTTTTGATGATAATGTTGTAATGTAGAAAGGAGATATGCAAAGATTTTTAGTTACAATAAAGTGAAGACTATACTTTGTATTGTAAACCATAAGCATAATCATATGGTCGTAAGTGTTCTCATGCCCTTGATGATTACTAAAAAGTTTTATTTGTGATATAATTATATAGGTTCCATACTACGTTTATCATTTCCATACTACGTTCATGATGATCTTAGCGAAACTTTGGATATGTCAAAATGATTGAAATCATTTTGGAAACGCTGGAATTATTAGAAATATACAAAACTGCCCACATCATGTAAAAGAATTTACATGGTAACATGGCCATTCCTGAACCATGGATTGGACTGTTAAAAGGGCCGAAGTCCAACCCTACACGCCATTCTTCCGTCACCTTCAGGCATTCCTCGCTCTGCTGCAAATGCTCATGAACACCATCGTCGCCTTGCTTTGTGGTAACCTCCCAAATGTTGTTTCTCTGTAATTGTTCGTCCACCATTTGTAAAGAGGAGTTTTTGTAACACTTTCATGTGCTTTACAAGGGTTATTGATGAAGTTCTCAGGGTTTTCTCCCTCGCCATTTCTATGACCAAACCCTTGACTGTAAATACCTTCCTCCTTGTGAGTACTGATGTATTGCTCCTCGGGCAGCACTTGGGTGTATGCTGCATTGTTAACCCTATTCTTCCTTCTGAAAATGGCTTCTTGCTCGCGTTCGTGGTGGATACACAGTTTGGTGGTGGTCATGCTTTACAAAAAATGTTGGGTAAGAGGACTGTCAGTCCTTCTTCTATTATTTAAATTGTTTTTAGAATAAATAATGTTAGTTCTAACATATTTTAATATGAACTCTTGTTATTACAGGTCGAACCTTTCCGCTACTCAACAGTGCAATATTGCGACATCAGTTCAGGTTTACGGGTAAGCCTAGTTTTTAACCATGGCCGTTCCTCTTTACTTGGTCCATCTGGAACAAAAGGGGTTGTGTTGTCATGAACTGTCGCCTTTAGGGTTTTTTTTTACATGTTACTTCGTATTGTGGCTTATTCTTACAGTTATAAGAGGTCCTTGAGCTGCATGCAGGTGCTCTAGCTCTGGCCATCAATGTACATTAAAACTGTTTTTAAAAACTTTGTAGAAGCCGTGGCTTCAGTAGTCTTTCACTTAGCTTTTACGGTGTAAATACCAAGGTTGAGAGACTACTTGGAATACGGGCTTGGAAACCCTCGATTCCATACTTCTGTTGATGTTTTATACTTACAGGGTTTTTAAACCCTAACTTAATATATGAGTTGTTTAAACAATCCTTTTTGTTATCTGGTGCTTACGATGTCTTATTGCAATTTATTTATTTCTCTGCTTACTTGCATTATAATAATAATACTCTGTGATCCGAGAAAAAAAAAATAATAATACTCTGTGATCTTGGAAAATTATCCTAGGTTAATAATATATCTGTAAAATATTTTAGTTAATTTGTATTAAATAGATCGACTTGATAGGACAAGCAGACTGTAGCTCTATTTATTTGATTTATAATTATGGTGAAGTACTTTAAGTAACTAATAGTTACTCCCTTTTTAGGTACATAAATTATATGTAATCTAGTAATACTAAAATTGACTAGATTACCCATTATTACTGTTCTTGTATTTATTATTTTAACTTGCATAATTTGTCTATACAGTACATAAAATAGACAGAATATTGTTGTTCTTGTACTCATAGATATTTAGTTATTTTTTTATTTGAGAGTGTTGGTATTGTTATTATATAACTATTATCCTGCAACTTATAATAAATTTGTGTTTTATTACAGTAAGTAAGGTATCTGTTATGAACAACCCTTTTGTATAAATTCCATTCCATTTACTGGTGATATTATAATATAATACATTGTTTTCATTTAATAATAAGCTATAGAGCTGTGTTATAAATGTTATAATTATCAACTGTATTTTGATTAGTTATAAACACAGGATAAATTATTATTTATCTACTGTGTTCTTACATATTCTATATTCTATAATTTTTCTTTTAGAATAACCAGTTAACAATTATAAAATTTATTTATAAAGAACTTAATCTGTTTACTGCACAGTTTAGTATTTTACCTAGTTACTATTTTAAGAATTATAAACTACAGTTATATATTTTGTTTATAAATAACTAGAGAAAACAAAACTTAAGTGAAAAACCTATGTACATTTATATATGTTCTTTTGTAAGAGAGTCCTGCTAAGAACTGAAATACCTATAGAATGAATTCGAAATCTAACTATTATGTCTTTCCATTTAATTCTTAGATAAAACAGTCATTAAGACTGTAAGAAAATAAACTGTAAATCTATGAACCACTTTAGGTTACTGAAAGTAACTAAATAACAAGAACTGTACAGAAAAATACTAATCCCAATACCAAGATAATTCCTCCGCAATAACATAGTGATACTACTCTATAATTTTACTATCATTCCATTCTATATTATCATCATATGATCCTTCTATAATTATAATTTTGTGGTGGAGTACGGTCTGGTGAACCCAGATGTGGAAAAACACAGTGGGTCTTTATTTTTCATCAACAGATTCAAATACTGATAAACTAAAACATTGACATTACTAAACTAGATAACTCTTCTATCATATAATATAAGCATAACATTCATCCATTCACACTCATTAAAAACAAAAATAGTTAAGTGACAGAACTTGTTTGATCTAAGACAACAACAGCAATGGGAGGCCGTTTCTACGTACCAACTCCTGGAGAGCGCTCAAACAACGACTCCTCGGGAACCCCGAGCTTGCTCTGGTATCCCTGGATGGAACTAGGAGCAGCGAAGTCAGATACCAATCTTCAAACTCATCCTTAATCCAGAACTTATCAGTAAGTTTTCCCAGCTAAAAAGTTGTAATAACCAAGTTACTACAGCATCCCTCTCAGAACAACTTCCTTACTGTTTTTCCCCTTTTCCTCAATGAATTTCCTGAATAACATTCACCTGAATGAATTCTCTCTGGAAAATATCTGAGCAGCCTCAGCTCTCTTCATTGAGTACTTTTAAAAGATTGCCTGGGTCTTTTTGGGTTAGTTGTCATTTAATGATCCACTTGCTCTGATCCCACTTTCTTGGGGGATCATGACCCCAAATATAGGGAAGTTGCCACCTACAACTTAGGAAGTGTTTGAGGATGCTACCACTTGTCTTTTTCCCTCGACCTAGTTCCATCCACCAGTTTGACCAGTAACCTCTTTTTAACAGCTCTCCCATGCTGTTGTCTCCACAATTTATTTATTAATAATAAAATATTCTGAATTACATTCCATTTCTGTTGACTCTGCTGAGTCATCAGTTCCTACTTAGAATTAAACTTAACATAATGTCTTAGGAATATAATTAAAAAAATTAACATTATTTTACAAAATTGGGGTATGTGACATACACACCCCCTTAAAATGTAACATCGTCCTCGATGTTACTTATTCTTCATCCTCTGCAACCTCCTGGAACAGATTCGGGTATGCTTCCTGCATCTTACTTTCCAGTTCCTAGGTAGCTTCTTCAGGACTAAGGTGCTTCCATTGCACCTTCAGCTGTCCAATTGTGCGGTTTCGCAGAGTAATTTCCCTCCTCTCGAGGATACAGTCCGGTTCCACTAGAACTTCTCCTTCTGGTTCCACCTGTACAACATTCCAATCAATCACATGAATAGCATCATGAACGTACTTTTTTAGAACATAAATATGAAAAACATTATGCACTTTTAATTTAGGTGGTAACGCTAACTGATATGCAACTTGACCAATTCTGGATAGAATTTCAAACGGACCACAGTAACGTGGTGCTAGTTTTGCACAAATCCCCAGTCTTAGGGAGATTTTCTTTGGTCTTACCTTTATGAACACGTGCTCACCCACCTGGAACTCTTTGGGAGTTCTTTTCAAATCTGCTTGGCTCTTTTGTCGATCCTGAGCTACTTTCAAATTTTCCTGCACTTGTTCTACAATCTGTTCCATTTCCTTCAATAATTCAGGTCCTAACACCAATCTATCTACTGGATTATTCCAGGAGATAGGAGTGTTGCATTTACACCCATACATAATTTCAAACGGGCTGAACTTAGATGATGACTAATAGTTATTATTGTATGCAAATTCTGCTAAATGCAAGTAGTCCTCCCACTTACCTGGCTGATCCTTAACATACATTCTTAACATATCTTCCAGCACCTGATTCACTCTTTCTGTTTGTCCATCTGTCTGAGGATGGAAAGAGGTGCTGAAATTCAGTGTTTTGTTTAATCCCTTAAACAAGGATTTCTAGAAATTCCCTGTGAATTTAGGATCCCTGTCTGAAATGATAACCTTAGGTACTCCATGTAACCTAAAAATATGCTTTAGAAATATATCAGCTATATTGGCATCCTTGTAAGTAGTCTTGACAGGAATGAAGTGTGCTACTTTACTTAACTTGTCCACCACCACCATAATTGAATCATTCTGATTCTGATTTCTGGGTAATCCAGTAATGAAATACAAGCTGATTACTTCCCATTTCCAACTAGGAATAGGCAATGGTTGCAGTAAGCCAGCTGGATGTTGGTGTTCAGTTTTCACTTGTTGGCAATCCAAACATCTAGCTATGTATTCAGCTACTTCACATTTCATATTAGGCCATAAATATTCTTTTCTTAACATGGTGATAGTCTTCTGGTAGCCTGGATGTCCTGATTAAGGTGTTTTATGAACTTCATCCAGAATCAACAATTTAAACTTAGGCACATTAGGCACATACAGTTTGTCCTTAAACAATAAAAATACATCTTTATTTAGACTATAACCTTTTATTAAACTTTCTGTAGGTTCTTATTTAGTTGTAACTTGTAATTTTTGATAAATTTCATCCAATTTTATCCCTTCAGTAAGCTATTCATTTAAATCAGAAGCATAAATGCTGATCGCTGCTGTAAATTTCAGCTTTGCATTTCTGCTTAAAGAATTATCCACCTTATTTTCCTTTCCTTTTATGTGTTGAATTTCGAAATCATATTCACTCAAGAAGGCCAACCACCTTGCTTGTCTTGCATTTAAGTTGGGATGATCTAAAAGGTATTTCAGACCTTTATTATCAGTCATTAAAATAAACTTTCTGCCTATTAAGTGGTGTCGCCACATTTTTAAAGCATGTATAACAACTGCAAGTCCTAAATCATAAGTTGCATAATTCTTTTCATGGATTTTTAATTTCCTGGATTCATAGGCAATGACATGCCCGTCTTGAGTCAGCACACCGCCTAAACCATCATTACAAGCATTGGTGCATACCATGAAATCCTTATTAGGCTCTGCTATTCTTAGAATAGGCGCAGTTGTTAATAAGGTTTTTAATTTCTTAAAACTTTCTTCACACTTTAAGTTCCAATCAAATTTCTTGCCTTTCTTTTGCAAGGAAGTGATTGGATTAGCTATTTTTGAAAAGCCTTCAATGAATCTCCGGTAATAACCGGTAATTCCCATGAAGGACCTAACATCTGTTACGTCTTTTGGTACTAGCCAATCTTCGATTGCCCGAATTTTTTCAGGATCCACTGAAATCCCTTCCTTAGTCACTATGTGACCTAAGTACTAGATTTCATCCTTAAAGAAATCACACTTGCTGAAGTTTGCAAAGAGTTGTTGCTCTCACAGCTCTTGTAAAACTATCCGTAAGTGTTCCTTATGTTCCGCTTCATTTTTAGAATAAATTAAGATGTCATCGATAAATACGACAACAAATTTATCTAAGTATTTATGCATTATATTATTCATCAGGCACATAAAGACAGCTGGGACATTAGTAAGCCCAAATGGCGTTACGACAAATTTGTAGTGTCCATACCTTGTTCTGGAGGCTGTCTTGAAAATGTCCTCATCTTTAATTCTTACCTGATGATATCCTGATCTCAGGTCTATCTTTGAGAACACCGTAGCTCCACGCAGTTGATCAAACAGATCATCTATGCGGGGCAACGGATATCTATTTTTAATTGTCATCTTATTTAGTTGACGGTAATCTATGCATAGTCGCATAGTTCTGTCTTTATTTTTGACAAAGATGACCGGTGCTCCCCAAGGGGACACACTAGGTCAAATGTACTTCTTATCTATTAATTCTTTTAAATATGATTTTAATTCATAAAGTTCCAAAATATTCATACGATACGGAGCCTTCGAGCTAGGTACAGCACCTAGTACCAGCTCAATAGTGAAATCCAGTTCCCTCCTAGGAGGTAATCCTGGGATTTCCTCTGGAACAACATCAGTAAATTCGTTTAAAATAGGAATATCCTCTATTTTTATTTTATCTTTTTCAGACTTACTTGCCTCATCTGTAATGGTGATAGCATAGGATTTACACCCTTTCTTGACTTCTCTTTTAAGTTGTAAGGCATAAATCTGCCTAATTACAGTTTTCCTAGGAATACCTTTAACTGTTACTGGCTGTTCATTATTATTTACGCACGTAAAGGTTTTATCAAAACAGTTTAAAACTACCTTTTGCTGTTCTAACCAATCCATACCAATCAGTAAATCATACGAGCCAAGTCGCAAAACATTTAGCTTAACAATAGTTTTAAAATCATCCATGACTAAAGCACATTCTTTCACATAACAGGTTACTTTCCTTTTTTCCCCAGTGGATAATTGAACTAACCAGGAACTATCAAACTTTTCAACAGTCAAATTACACTTTTCCACTATCTGAGGTGAAATGTAACTAAGACTAGCCCCTGAATCAATTAAAATGGTTACAGGGGTTTGGCTAACCATACCTTCTACTTCCACCATGGAAGTCTGATAATCAACTTGGTGGTTCTCCAACGCTGCATTGATTCTGGGCATAGTCCTTGCAAATTCTCCAATAGTCATTTCGTCCTGCATAGTATGAATAATGTTGTTTGAATTTTTCCAATTTGGGAAGACCGAGGCATAGTGCGGGCCATTACACTCCCAGCACTTAACAGGATCCTTTCGTTCAAAATTCTTAGTGAAATTTCCATGATTGTTTGGAACTTCCTTTCCCTTGAAGTTATTGGAATTATTGGAATTTTGGGAAACACCATTTTTATTGCCCTAGAAATTCTTGTTGTTGGAATAATTTCTGTTCTTATTATTCTTAAAATTCTTCTGGGGCACAAATTCTTTCTTTTTAAACTCAGACTGATTATTGTTCTTTTTAGCCTTCCAGTTGGCTATACCTTCTTTCTTCTTGTTCTGTTCAAAACAGAAATTTGCCTTCCTCATGGCTTCTTCCAGAGTCTTCGGGTTATCATACTCAATTCTATCCTTGATATGATATGGCAGACAACTAAGAAACCACTGTACTTTAGGTTTCTCATCAACTAAATAAGGTACATACCTCAACAAACTTAAGAATTTACTATTTAAGTCCTTCATAGTCATGGATCCTAACTTTAACTCGTAAAATTCTTTAGCTCCCTCTTCATAGTATTGTTCGGACATAAATTTCTTCTTGAAGTACCTTTTAAAAGTACTCCAATTAACCTCTTTTTTCTTGATACCCTTAACTCTCTTCAGATCTTGCCACCATATGTCTGCTTTTCCAGAGAGATTATAGATTGCCATTCTTGCCTTCAGCTGATTTGAATAGTTGTATATCTGATAATATTTCATCATCCCAGATAACCAGGACTCTTCCTCTTCCCCTTTTTCAGTCTCTCCATTGAAAGTTGGGGGCTTTATTTTTTTTTAACTCCCCGGAAATCTCTTCATATGGCCTGTACTTTTTCTTTCTGTTATACAACTCAGGCTCACTACTATCACTTGTAGTGTAATAGCTTTGTTGTTCCCTGAATCCTTCAAATGATGAACTGCTTTCAGCTTTAGCTAGTTTCATCTTTTTAGATCCTTTCTGATGGCTAGCTTCCTCAGATTCGGATCTTTTGCTCCTTCCGTCTGAAATTTTTCCATAAAAATTTGATTTAACTCCTCTTGAGTCTTTAAAATTCTCTCATTATCCTTCTTGATTGATTCCATTTCAGTCTTTAAATCCTTTATAGTCTGCATCAGATTTGAAGAGTGAGCAGTTACCTCTTCTAACATAGGTTCTCTAGACATCTATCTCGTCTCGGTGTTTGGAGACTCCTCCTCAGCATATTCTCCTAGCTTCTCCATACCTATCTGTTAGATTCAGAAAAATAAATTTTCTGTTCTTTACATAAAACAAAATACAGGTTAGTATATTATTTTTATTGTTCTACGGAAACTAGTTGGGCTGCATTGAGGCCTAGTATTTGAACAATGCTCTGATACCACATGTCAAACCCCAAAATTTCCGAAAAATTTAAAAATTTTAAATTCACATAATATTAACATAAATGTGGTTAACTAATTGTTGATTAGATAAATGTTATCAAAGATTCATTATTTGTTGTTTTCATTTAGCAATAAACAGTTCTTTTTGGTTTACTGATTTTGTTCTTTTTGCGACCATAAGGTGAGACTGTCAATGCAAAAACTGGGCTTACTTAGCTTTCGAGCTAATGCATAGGGTTTTCTTGTCTTACAGACTACAGGTAAGAAGCTTTGGGCGCTGCTTGAAGTAAATTTTTAAAGCATTTGATTATAGAATCTGTTGCACACTGAACTCAGTAAAGAAATAGATAGTAAACAAAATTTCAAGTGTTCAAGGTATAATTATTTCACTACTTCTATTCTTTTAATTCTTAAGGAAAAAAAGATAATGGTTTAGCAGTAATGGTTGCAACTGTCCTCTTTCCAGTTACTGAATACTATAGTCCTCAAAAGCTTCAAAATTTTTTCACGTCTACCATGATTGTCAATTGTAAGATAAAATACTTTAAATAATTCTTATAGGTAGAAAAGTAAGATCAAGGTCTAAATTTAGTTGTCCATCTTACTAAATTATACCATGTTTGAAAAATAATACCACCCAGTTCTAAAGAGCTTATGTATCAAATTCTTACTTTTCATTTCTCTCGATTTTAAATAAATTACAATCTCATTGCATACTTGTTGTACAGGATTATACACCTAATAACCTAAGGTCTGGGGTTACCAACATACTCAATTACTTGCATACAATTGACTTCTAAAGTACAGAATAGGAAATAGGAGGTTTAGAAGGACTTACTTGTTAAACGAAGGTCGATCCTTGCTATCCTCTTCCTCTCTGTTCCGCTTCCAAAGTCTTCAGGATTGCTCCTCTTTCACCTGTCAAGAAACACTATTCCAAATACAAGATGATTCATATATGTATAAGCAGTTTAGATAAATCACATATAAGATGCACAAGCATAAACATTTATCAAACCAATACACATGAAACACATATGGAAGAAGTAATCTCTTTATTATCAATAATGGAAAGAGTTCAGATACAACCCAATTCTTGAGACAAGGAATCCTCTGTAACCAAAGGAGTCTGAGTTCTACTGCTCCAAAGACTTCTGTATAAACTCCACCAACATAAATTTGCTCTCTAAGTGTCTGTAACCAACACCCTCCCTAAGGCCTATATATATATGGGTGAAATAAGGTAGTTCTCGAAGGTTGGGAAAGTTATAGCAGTTAAGGAAATTAAGTTAAATGAGTTAACTAATCTCCCATTAGTGCGAGTGTTTTAATGTTTTAATGTTGAGACACATTCGCGGGTCTGTAGTAGAGAAACCCGCGAATGATTCGTCACTATGTATAAGCGCAACCCGCGAATACATGGATTCGCGACTTGCTACAAAGGAGACTCACGATTGATGCATGAGTTGTATATAAAGAGAGTCGCCAATACATCTAAACATGGCAAAAAATGGCAAAGTGACTAGCTGGATGAGGGAAGAATGTACTTCATGACAAGCCAAGCTATAGTGTTTTGGGCAAACCTATATCCATAAGTGTCCTTTTGTGTGCCAACATGAGGGATGTCGGCACTCGGATGGAGAGGTACCATTCAGGTGTATAACAGATGCCCCGTAATGTGTGAGGTCAGAGGGGAACGATGGCCGAAATACATTATAATATTTATCTTTGGAGAACTCAGAAATCCAATGGAGCAGAGAGAGTACCTGAAACAAAACATAGTAATGTCATATACAAAGTTACATCTGAGGATGCTATGTTCAATTTACTGGAAGATTAGCTCCATTACAATATTTGATTACATCATATAATACGGGTATAGAACCACGTATATTACAAAGGTGGATCGAAGCCACAATATACAATAATGATGAGTCTTCAAAGATCTGGAAGCTATGTAGAGAAATCGGACATAATCTTGTGCAACTTAATCCATATGTGAGAGACTAAGGTCTTCATAAAGGATCCCAAAGAACCAGTACAATCCAAGCCATGTGAATAAGGGTAAGCTGAAGTCGAACATGGAAAGGATTCAATAGTTTGTCAACCAATAGGTGATAATTGACAACTGAAGCAAAGGAGTTCACCAATGATGAAAGTGAATCCAAAGATAAGGAAGGCAACAGATCCTCCAACGGATCACAAGAGTGACTAGGAACTGGGCAAAAGAAGGGAGACATAAATAGATAACAGATATAACAATGATGGGATCAGGTTATAGATCTGACATTGGGTAAAGTCCTTGAACAGTGAGAACAACACAGAGATGACCCAAGGCAGCATACAACAGATAGATATAACAACTAGACTTATCTGTCATGTAGGAGACATGATCAGATTCCCCAGGATAATGGACAAGAGGAGGAGTAAGAAAATCAAAGTGATAGCTGAACACAAGTGTATACTGAAACATGGATATCGGAAAACAAAGAGTGCTATGTTCAAGGATGACATGCTGCCATTACTGAAAACAAGAGAAAACTTCTTCCTTACCTTCCCTGTTAAATTTTAACGAGTCCAGGAAAGTAAACTCGGTTCCCTCTTCATTTTTTAACAAGCTTGAAGAGATGGGAAAATAATGCTTGATACATTGATTCGTGGATTTAATGAGCCCAAACTAGTACATGCTCAACCGGTATTTTCACATTTAGAGAGTTTGAAAATGCCAAAGAAGACTCCAGGGGGGTCCTTTTTCATCCAATTTAGTCTCCTGAGGCCGAAAAAGTATAAAACAAACCATAGAAGAACTCTCTTAACTTCCGAAGAAGAAAAGGTGCACCTTTTTCGTACTTAGTCAGGGAGGTCCAAAAAAGGTTAAATTACCACCTACCCAACGCTCCTTCCAGAACAACATAGAATAGCTTGAGTTTTACGAGTGTGAAGGAAAGCAAGATCACTCGGAAAGATCCATTTGGTTGCGAGAAATGGGGCTTACAAAAATAAACTCGTTGCTTTGTTCTTTAGTGTTTAACGAGCATGACAAAGACACAAAGTACACTCGGAATCTTTTTCATGTTTGGGTACAGAGCATGAAAAAGAGAAAACTAAGCCCAAACCAGGTGTTTCTTTTCTGTAAATTTAGTCCCTTAGGTCCGGAAAAGTGATAAACCTACACCTGAGAATACTCTTCTCAATTCAAAAGAAAAGAGAGTGATCCTTTCTCGTATTATTCCGCATGGTCCGAGAAAGAGATAACCTACCACCAATGTGGATGCTTGTTCACATATTCTTAACGAGCTTGAACGGATGAGATAACTCGACAGTCAAGTCTGTTTTGAAGGAGTCATACCTGGGCCTAAAGAAACTCCATAAGGTCGGGGAGTCCTATAAAGGGATAGATTGTAAAAAGAGATTCAGAAGAAGCTCTATTTGGTGTG
Organism: Pseudotsuga menziesii; assembly: GCA_001517045.1. Taxonomy (NCBI): domain Eukaryota; kingdom Viridiplantae; phylum Streptophyta; class Pinopsida; order Pinales; family Pinaceae; genus Pseudotsuga; species Pseudotsuga menziesii. The sequence goes on from LPNX010874272.1 coordinate 186,531, forward strand.
AAAAATAGCTATGAGGAAACCCCTGGGCCTGAAACAGTGACGACATGAGTACCAAAGAATGACAAGGGCATAAAAATATGATACTCATGAAATAAGGACCCTAGCCACGGAAGAACAATGGTAGAGATAAGGGACTAATGGCTTGGAATACCATAGTCCGTGGCAAAACATTGAATACTAAGGTTAATGTGGAGTGATAAGAGCAAAACCACCCTATAGAAGCATCAACACTTTGTAAAAGTTGGTAAACCTATTCCAAGGCACAAAGAGGGTGATATTAGTTAATTGACATTTCAAACTATATAAAAAGACCCACTTTACGAAATATTATTTCTATAAATAGTTTGAAAATTAAAACATTTCTCACCATTTGAACTTTTTGAACCAAAAAGGAGAGTTTACCCTCTACCTTCGATCGATCACCGTGGACAATTGGACCATCAGAATTGGAATCTGTCAGCTTCAGGTAATTCTACACCCTGAACTTGTCAATTTGATCCAAAAAAATATTACATTTTAAGGTGAATTCAGTATTTTACATCATCCTAAATTATATCAAAGCGCATTCACGGGTTGCCAAGCATAAGAGTCACGAATACGCATTTCATTCACGAGTTGTTGAATAGGAGAGTCATGAATGACTTGCGAATTGTCCAAGTAGACAGTCGCGAATGCTTTGCTATAGGGCAAAATTCAATTTTAATGCAAAAATTTTAAATTTTTATGATGAAATACTGAACCAAATTATGTGTATTTGCCAGGAAAAATATGGTTTTGGAGTGGAGGGAAAGAGAGCATGAAATAATGGATCATGCGATGCTCCAAAGCATGCCCACAATACACGCATTGAGGACTCGTGGGCTGTTGAAGTTCTTTTGTACATCACCCATGCAGGAAAATGTCCACTTACTGGAATTCATGGTCAATTACTGGGATCATGACATGGGGATGTTCAATCTTCAAGGTGAGACCTTAAAGCTTACCGTGGAAGATATATATTTCATAACCGGGTTATCACAACTGGGGGCACCGATGAATTTGGAGGGCACTGGCAGGGGCGGGGACCCCTTGAGTGTCCAAAACTATGTTGACATGTTCTGTACAACGGGTACACAAAAGAAGGGCAGCAGTGTTACTGTTGCAGACATCCAGGATTTCACACTCCAGGTACTAGCTAGTACTATTGTGAGACTTTCAGGATCATCAGGGCTACATATGGCCACCAAGAATCAAATGAGGGTGGCAGTTGATTGCTTTAGAGGCACTCTCTATGATTGGTGCTCGGGAGTGCTCCCCATCATGAAGAGGCAGCTATTCGACTGTAGGAGAGGAAGACGCAAGAATTTTGGCTATGCCAGCATACTAGTAGCATTCTTCTTCGAGAGAGTATCAGCTATGAGCCCTGCGATATCATTACAGGTCAGACATTTCTGTCAGCCGAGGTTGAGCCGGTGGGGAGACATCTTCCTCCGTCAAGGAGGAGGAGACATAGTACACAACGTTTACGATGATGACTTTTATATATGGTGGGAACGACAGCTGCTAGCGTTGGAGCAGTTTCCATACGATGGGATGGATTTCTGAGGTGATCCCGACCTTGTCCTCCCTCTAGGAGGAATATGGGGTGAGATGGGTAAGTGATTTTTTAATTTTTTATCATTTTCAAATTTTTATGAATTTTCAAATGATAGTGATATACATATGTACAAGTCATAATCTGATTTATGTGTCAAAATGCAGATATTGGACCAGTCCGCCCTGAAGGGCACCCGCGTATGTTCATGCGACCGGTTGTAGGAGGAGACCCAGGATTAGTCCAGGTACTAGAGGGGAAGCTGGCCAGGCTGACCTAGCGAGTACCTACGATATGGATTGAGCATATACCTACAACCATGCAGGAGTTTGTAGTAGGAGTTCCACCGGTTTGGCTACGTCTGTTCGGGCGAGTAGCTAGAGCAGTACTTGTATATAGAGATGCGGTGGAGGCTGCCGAGGCCGAGGAGGCTGAGGAAGCCAGGGTGCCTAGAGATCATGGGGACCAAGGTGGTCCTAGTGGCCAGGGTGGACAAGCATAGTTCTATGGCATTTTGATAGATGATGATCCACATTTTGGATATTTTTTATATGACAGGATCTACGGATCAGACTTGATCTATCTACAGACAGATATTTTACATATATATATATATTTTGGTTGTCGGTTTATTTACAAGTGTTCTTTACATGTTTGATGTATATTTTATGAAATGTGTGTGAGATGCCAATCCAAAATATAATTAGCATATGCATCAGTCAATGAATTTTGGTTACGTGGAATATGATTGAAAGTAATAACTTCAAAATGTCTTTCCAGTAAATGAATTTGCATAAACTGACGTAACAAGATAGGATTTCGTACCTGATAAGCTCTATTGAGCTGGGAAACGACCAACTGAGAATCCAAATGGAATTCAAGTTGGGTGATGCCACATGACAAAGCATCCCATAGGAGCTCAATAACTTCCCTATACTCAGCAACATTATTAGAATCAGGACCTAGACAAGCGCCACCTGCGGAAACAAGCTGTCCTGTGGGAGAATAGACAACCCATGCTGCTGAAGCTAGGTTACAAGTGTGATGACTAGCGCCATCGGTGAAACCTACATACATTTTAGAAGACATCTACAACAACCAGCAGATAATATAAAAAACAAAACTAACAACCTATTGTACATAAAATACATACAAGAAAAATACAAGAAAAAGTGCTAAGCCTAAGCATAGTACTTCTTTAGGTAGAGCCCATTTCCAGGCTCAGGAAGCTTATTCCCATCATAATCCAATAATTCATATGTGCCTTTACTCAATACTTTTGACATGATATAGGGTCCTAACCACATAGCCTTGAATTTTCCTGCCCCCAAGGGTTCTTTATCTTGGTCCCAAAGCAAGACAAGTTCCCCTTCAGAGAAAACCCTAGGTTTGACCGTTTTATCATATTGAGATTTAACCCTATTATTATGAGCCTAATTGGAAGTCAACGCATCTCTACATTGCTCATCAAGGTGTTCTAGATGTACTAGACGTTATTCAAGCTCAGTCGTATCAGGTAACACATGAATGGCTATCTTCAAGGACGAGATTTCACATTCAATCGGAGTAACTGCTTCCACCCCGTGAATGAGTTGGAAAGGTGAATAACCCGTGGTAGTTTTAACATTAGTTCTGTAAGACCAAAGAGAAGGATATAACATGATTTTCCAATTAGAACAGGCTGCATCAATTGTCCATTTAAGGATAGTTTTGAAAGTCTTGTTTACAGCCTCAACCTAACCATTTGCTTGTGGATAGTATGGAGAAGAGTGTTCTTCTCTAAATCCAAGCATTGTAGTCAGTTCCATCATCATGTTATTTTGAAAATGACTGCCATGGTCAGTGACAATCACTTTGGGAATACCAAACCTTGCAATAATTTGATTGAAAACAAAGAAAGCTGCAGTTTCCCCGTTATCTTTGAAAGTAGGAATTGCCTCTGCCCATTTCGTAAAATAGTCGACAACGACAATGATGTATTTATGCCCCCCAGCCGAGACTGGGTTGCATGTCATGTAATCGATCCCCCATTTCATGAAGGGGCCTACCAAGACAACAAGAAATAACAGAGCAGGATGCGACCACATTTTTCTGGTGTAAAGCTGACACAGATGATAGCACTTCACAGCTTCCACACAATCTTTAAAGATCGTGGGCCAGAAATAACCAGCACGCAATATCTTCTGGGCCGTTTCTAACCCAGATAAATGACCCCCACATTCTCCGCTATGGGAATCATTTAGGACAATCTCCATTTCTTCATGAGTAAGGCAGCAACGCAAGATGGAATCTACCCCTCGTCGATATAATGTATCTCCTATATTGAGGTAGTTCTTGGCATGGAGGCGTAACTTATGTCGTTCCTCCCTAGAGTAAGCGGTAGGATACTTCAAAGTATGGAGATATATAAGAATATCCTTGTACCAAGGATCAGAGGTGGATATAAGGAATATGTGCTCATCTGGGAATGAGTCATCCTCGACCACTACATTCTCTTCTGTAGGAAATTCTGCTATTAGCTCAGCAAAAACTAAGGACTTTTTAGACTTAGCTGATTGAAAATCCAAGTCAAACTCCTGAAGAATGACTATCCACTTGTTAAATTTTACCCCAACAATCCGTCGGGATAAAACATATTGGAATGGATTCACATCTTCCACTACTATGGTGGTCCTTAGTAAAATCTAGTGGCGCAACCTCTGCACAGCATAGACAGCTGCTAAGGATAACTTCTCGACGTGGGAGTATCTAAGCTTAGGTCTGGCCAAAGCACGGCTAAGATAATAAATGACATGCTCAACGAGCTTATCTTCCTCATGAACTAGCACTACCCCAATGGTCGACTTCGACGCGACCAGATATAATATAAAATCCCTAGAATAATCTGGTGGACGTAATAAAGGAGCCGACAGCAAATCTTTTTTCAATGCCTCGAACACAAGTTGTGCGGTTTCATCCCATACAAATGGGGTGTCCTGCTTGAGCAAGCACATGAAAACTTTAGTGATCTTGGCATAATTAACGATAAAACGTCGGAGAAAGTTGGACTTTCCTTGCAGGCTTTGAAGTTGCCTGAGAGAACGAGGAGGAGGAAGATTTACAATGGCCTTGACTTTCAATGGATCCACCTGGATGCCTCTACTAGATACGATGAATCTAAGTAATCTTCCTGACTCGACACAGAAAACACACTTGTGGGGATTCAAGCGAATTTTATAGTATCTGCATCTTTCAAAAATCAACCTCAAATGATCTAGATGTTGGACCCTCTTGCGAGAATGTGCAGGTAGATCATCAAGGTACGGTTCAACAATGGATTTTATGTCATGAAAAGAAAAGTTCATGGCTCGTTGAAAGATATCCCCATCATTTTTCAATCCAAAGGGCATTTTTCTATACGTGAATGTACCCCAAGGGAAAATTAAAGAAGTTTTATGTTGGTCTTCCGATTTGATTTGGATTTGATTGTAGCCAAAGAAACCATCCATAAACGAGAACACCTCACTCCCCACACATGCATCTATGATCTGGTCAATGAATGGTGTGGGGTAATTGTCCTTAGGATAGGATTTATTGAGGTCTCTAAAGTCTGTACAAATGCGAATAGTCCCTTTATTTTTATCAACAGGAATAGGGTTGGATACCCATTCAGTCAAAGCTATGGGATATATAAAACCATCTTTCAAGAGCTTTTCAACTTCTTCCTTCACAGCCGCCGCTTTACGCGGGTTCACGGGTATTAATTTCTGTCGAACCAGCTTGGCATCAGGATAGGTTCGGATTTCATGTTGGACAATAGATGGATCAATGCCTGGCATCTCCTCATATGACCAGGCAAAGATATCGTAGAATTCCTTGAAAAGGGCAGTGTAGATGGCAATCTCCTCCGGAGAGCAGTTTGCACCTATATAGATGTTTTCCACGACATCTGGATTCACAGAGATATTGATCAGTATAGTGGCGGAAATGTTTGCCATATTCCCCTCAGCAAGCACCCCTTCCCTAGGAAAAGGGTTGATAGGTACCTCAATATCATCTGGCAGTCTCACTTTAAACTCTTGGTTTTATATCTTGCTTAGATCTGGAAGGAAATAGGATCTATGATGAAGATCCTCACAAATCTTATCACGTCCACTCATAGCTTCCAGAATAGCTTCATCGGAAGGTAAAACGGTATCTAAGAAATCTATGGAATGTGAATAGTTTTCTGCCCATGCGGGCAAATAGACTTCTTCCAGATCATCTGAGACTGATAGAGGATCTAGAATGGGATCAGCAGTAGCTTGAGTGATGGCTTGATAAGCTACCTATACTACTGATAAGGGCACTTATGGTTCATGGGGAGTTGGGAGGACCCAAGGATCAGTCCTATCGACAACCATAGCGATGGACTTCCCCACAGTAGTAGAACCAATGTAGTTCATCGGGGATGGAAGGTCAAATGTTCCCATCAATGATGCGTACATTCCAGCTCCCAAGCTCTCTGTAGCAGGTTTGGCCTGATCAACCAATGGCACAGTGGATTCCTTAGACTCTAAATGGCCTTTTCAGGTAAAATCAAGTTGGTCAACAGTAACCAACTTGCCCTCATGTGGAAAAACCATGACACGAAGAACAGCCGATGCAACAGCAGACATTGCATAAGTCCAATTCCTTCCTAGAAGCAAATTGTAGTCCAAGGGAGCATCAATCACTTCAACTTCAATAGACACTGCTTTGCCTGCTAACTTAATCTCAAAAGCTGGCAGGATACCATGAGGATGGAAGGATATTCCATCGAAAGAAGTAAGTAAAGTGTTTGATGGGACCAGTTTTGGGGATCCAAGATCTTTCCAGCAGGCCAGGGACATAACACATGTAGAGGCTCCCTCATCAGCAACTGCCCTTCCAATGGTCTTACCACCATGGATGACATCTATTGATAGGGCTACATGGTAAGGAAGGCGAATTTTGACATCAAACAAATTGAATTTCTCCATGAGACTCGAAGAATCCATGCTACCTAAAGCTGCTAAGAGAGCATCCCGTTGGGCAGGACAACTCTGTAACACCTCTAAAGCTGACATTGCACACGGGTTTTGAGATAAATATTCAACCACTGAGTAGTTTGAAGCAGCCCTAGCATTGGGGTTATGCAAGGTCTTCTTGAAAACACCTTTCGGTATCTTCGGCATAGTTTCGGCAGGTTTCTCTATTGTGAGAGGGTTGGAAGTTTCAACTACATCTTTACCCTTCTCAGAAGTCTCAGTTTCATAGTTTTTGTTCCTGGTTTGCAACAAAGTCGAAGATCGAACCATGTTGATATAATTAGGGTCAGGGGCAGTTTGAGTGCCCCCTGCTACATTAGAAGCTGAAGCTGAGTTCTGTCCTTGGGGAAACGGGTCCTTCAGGACAGCCGGTTGTTGAGCTTTGAGCAGCTTCTGGGCTTGATCCATAAGGGGACAAAGGTGAGTAAGGTGGTCCTCTTGGGAAAACTTACAAGGGAACTTAACCTTCTTCTTTTCTTTTTTTCCCCAATCAGCATTGTTCACGGGATTTGGCTTGTTTTGGTTTCCCTCTCCTTTCTTACCTTTCTTTTTCTTCCCGTCGGGCTACTGATTTCCCTTCTGAGAGGTTTGAGCAAAGACATTTGCATTCTGGGGAGAGGAGGCAACCTTTGCTACCTCCGTTGTAGAATTTTTTATAGACAACTGGTGAAGTTGTTTAGTTAAAGACTCTACGGTGGGAGAGTTGACAGACCCAACCACACCATCGGCATGGGGTCCAGGATTAGGCTTCTTCGCTTCATGCGAAGGCCTCGGTGCCTCAGGGATGATCTCATACAAGATCCCAGACTGTGAATAAATCAAATCTAACTGCTGGGCCCTGAGTATGGCTTCTTCTTCATTCGTTACTCCTGATGTGGAAACATCCTTAGATATGTATGGCAACAGTGATTTAAGGAACCATTCTAATAGAAACTCAGGAGGAATAGTGGCTTTGATAAGGCTCTTTTGCCTCCTCCACTCTTGGATATGATTCGAGATGTGGGTAGCCTTGTTTTTTATAAAAGTAGACAACAAGTTCGTTCCAAAATAGTATCGAACCGGAAGCTGAAAGTGGCTAAGGAAAGCGCTAGCCAAATCCCAGAAACTACTAAAGGCAGCAGAAGGCAATTCAATATACCATTTTACAGTCATACCCGTCAAGGTCCTCTAGAATAGCCTCAATCTAATTGAGTCCCCATTCAACAAATTGGAAGAACACCATAAGTGAAAAGTGGTGGCATGTGCCCCAGGATCTTCACCAGCTTTACCTTCGAACTTAGGGATGTCCGATGGCAATTTGGTGGGAACAAGTGGCCACAAGGGGTCATGCCTCACCGGGTCATTCATCAATTGTAACAAGTTTGGCAAGTTTAAAGTTGCCAGGAAAGGAATTTTTGGCCTAACCAGGGTAGTAAATGTGCCAACTTGGGGATTTGAGGGACCTGCCCCCGAATGCTCATGGGTAAAAGTGGGGTTTCCCCCAACCACCGGTTGTGAAGTGGGAAGGTTGCTTTGAAACGGATTCCATCCGTAAGCCACAGTATTTTGTGTGGGAGGTGCAGTGTAAGTGGTTCGGGCCTTCCCCATAGAAGCAGGGGTCTGAAAAACTGGAGCCGGTATCCCTCCGCTAAACAACGAAAAGGGAGAGCTCGTGTATGGGACTGAAATAGGGGTTTGTAAGCTCTTCCCGTAAGAGGTGTTGCTCCCAAACTGCACTCCTACATATGAAGGAGATGGACCTACGTATGGACTAGATGGGGGAATGTGCCCCCCATTCCAAGGAAATCCTTGGACATATGCCGAGGATCCTACTGGACCACTCTGGGTAGTGTAAGGAAAGGAAGAAGGAATGGTAGGTATACTGGGGATCCCAGCAACCGTGCTACCAGAAGTACCTCCTATGTTTGAGTGAACCGGTGGTTGAACGACCCAGCTCACTGGAGTTAAAGGTGTAGAAGGCAAACTAGATCTAGGGGTATTAACAAGGAGAGGTAGTACCCCTTCAACCGAAATGGTTGAGGTAAACACAAAAGAACTTTCTTCCATAGAAGACATGAATCTACCCACAGGGACACCTAGCACTGGTGAATCAAATGGTCTAACATGCACGATCACAGGATCATTCAAATCAGTCAAGGGGGAGTTAAAATTTCTTGCAAACTCGTCAGTCTGCAATTCTTCTATCTCAACTGTGTCAAGATTAAATTGGTTAGCAATGAGTTCTGGTTCACCAAGAACCTCACTTATTCCTATAGGTTCAAATGAACCCTCTATGTCTAATCTCCACCTTTGAGGTAAAGGTGGAGGCTCCAATGCAGTGATAGGAGGAAGGTTTCTCAACCTTCTTGACCTTCTAATAGGTTGGTCCTCCAGAATTAAAAATTTAACTAATCACACCCTAAGGCCAACTAAAACACAGGAAAAACCACAGAGCATACACTAAAAATTCCTAAAGTCTCAAGCAATCAAACCAGGGTAAAAGATATGCTTTCCCAAAGAAAGCTGATGAACGATTACTTGGTATCCTTGAGGTGGTTCTTAGGCTCAAGCGAAGGAATCACCCACCACCCTCTTACACTTTCCACAAGGGTTACCTTCCAAGCCTGTTCAAGGTGAACCAGAAATAACCTTTCGGTTTACCTAGGTATGAACCCTAAAAGACAAGAGACTAAAGGCTACCTTGGCAATACCAGCTGTCTGGGGGGACAGTCATTAGCCAAAATCGTACGCATGGGTAGGGTAGCTGATCCCAAAAATCTGTCTAGGACAGAATCCCTAGATGCATAAAAGTCCTGGGTTACGTTTTGACAAGGATTCGAAGGGTTATCTCCTCTGTCCAAGCCTCCACGTGGCCTAGTGCTTAACTCCCGTTTGAGAGGAGCTTCCCAGATACAGTGATAGAGTCAAGGATTTCCCTAAAGAAAAGTCCACTATGTCTGAGTTTATAACTTGTGGGAAGTTTACACTCCCTAGCCCACAAGCCTAGCCTAAGCTAGTAGGTGAAAGGCCCCTAGAAAACAAAACTTACTAATAAATTTTAATTTACGCATTTATTTTAAAGGGTTGTTCTTTACTCAAGAGGAAATGGAGTGGTATACTTTATGATGTTTTGACTCAAACAAGAAATAAATGAAAGTAAAGGTGTATTCAAAGCAAAATTTCCATTATAAAAACAAACTTCTTTTTAATTTTTGCAAATATGTATTGATGAATTGAAAGCAACGATGAAAGAAACTAAGCCTATGTTTTTGTAGTTTTTGATATAATATTTTTAAATTGAAATAAACACTACTTATGCAAAAATCACAATGCAAAAGCTTTAACTATGTTTTCTTTTCACTTTTAAAAATGATCAAAATTCTACTATGCATCTACAATGCACTATGCTTGAGCAGACTTGACGCTTATAAACTGTATAAAAGTAACAAACTAAAGCAAACAGGCTGATAGAACCAATAGACAACCAATAGAGGAAGGCTAGGAACCCTAGCTTGGGTGCTAACAATGACAAATAATCACTGTAGACTTACAAAGGCAAGTGACAACCAGCCACTATCAGAAGACAGACTGGAAAAACAGATCCCAAGACCCTGATCACTGATCTGGACCAAGACACTTTAACCCGCAACCCAAAATAGGCCAAAACACTTCAGTATGCAAGCAGTAAACAAACCAAGCAAAAAGACTCAAGAGCTTCCGAAAAATCAAAGAAATGTGATCACCAACAGTATTCAGACCCACTACACAGTATTCTTAAAGAAATACCACTCAGAAACAGGGACCAAACAAAGAAAAGAACAAGCAAAACTTATCTTAAAACTTCTAGGAGTATTCGTGACTGTCACTGAGAGAAACTCGCAAGTGACTCGCGACTATCTAGTGTTGTTAAATTTGAGCATATAGATCTGTAGACAAACACACAACTCACAAAGAAGATCTCACAATTTACTCAGCCATTGAAGAATGAAACAGTGCAAAAGGCTTGCAGCTGTGAATGCTTTCATTAATAAAAAAAGTAATCCAGATAATAATTACAATGATGTAAAATGGCTTTAATAGCCACAAGAAATTCAAATCTACATGAGGAAGTTCGAATTGATACCAAGACTTGTCTAAATCACAATTGGAGTTCTAAAACACAACCAACTGTTACATTTAGTATTAAATAATGGTTAACTGACTGTGGTAGGTGAGAAAAACGCCCCACATTTGTGCAATTAATTAAACCATTATTTGATTGAATGTAACTGACTCCTAACTTGGCTTGACTAGTCATCAACTGAAGTTAAGGACCCAGTAGTTAACTGTCCTTGTCTAAATCATAACCGGAGTTCTAA
>LPNX010874272.1:200340-222389 GCA_001517045.1 Pseudotsuga menziesii
AAGTGTTACAACCCATGAATGCAGACCAGTATCTGCGACTATCTAGAAAGACAACCCGCGAATGGGTATAAAAATTTTCTCAAAAAATCAAGAAAAAACCCTAGACTTTCAAATGCTGAAGCAAATAAGAACCAGGATAAAAATCACAAACACACTCACAAGCAGAACTGGTCAGGAGGACAGAAAACAACCTACAGCAATCTGGGCTCCCCAGCGGAGTCACCAGTTCTATTGTACAGGATTATACACCTAATAACCTAAGGTCTGGGGTTACCAACATACTCAATTACTTGCAGACAATTGACTTCTAAAGTATAGAATAGGAAATAGGAGGGTTAGAAGGACTTACTTGTTAAACGAAGGTCGATCCTTGCTATCCTCTTCCTCTCTGTTCCGCTTCCAAAGTCTTCAGGATTGATCCTCTTTCACCTGTCAAGAAACACTATTCCAGATACAAGATGATTCATATATGTATAAGCAGGTTAGATAAATCACATATAAGATGCACAAGTATAAACATTTATCAAACCAATACACATGAAACACATATGGAAGAAATAATCTCTTTATTATCAATAATGGAAAGAGTTCAGATACAACCCAATGCCTGAGACAAAGACTCCTCTACAACCAAAGGATTCTGAGTTCTACTGCTCCAAAGACTTCTGTATAAACTCCACCAGCATAACTTTGCTCTCTAAGTGTCTGTAACCAACACCCTCCCCAAGGCCTGTATTTATATGGGTGAAATAAGGAAGTTCTCCAAGGTTGGGCAAGTTATAGGAGTTAAGGAAATTAAGTTAAATGAGCTAACTAATCTCCCATTAGCACGAGTGTTTTTATGTTTTAATGTTGAGACACATTCGCGGGTCTGTAGTAGAGCAACCTGTGAATGATTCATGACTATGTATAAGTGCAACCCGTGAATACATGGATTCATGACTTGCTACAAAGGAGAATCGTGAGTGATGCGCGAGTTGTATATAAAGAGAGTCGCGAATACATCTCAACATGGAAAAAAATGGCAAAGTGACTAGCTGGATGAGGGAAGAATGTACTTCATGACAAGCCAAGCTATAGTGTTTTGGGGAAACCTCTATCCATAAGTGTCCTTTTGTGTGCCAACATGAGGGATGTTGGCACTCGGACGGAGAGGTGCCATTCAGGTGTATAACAATACTACAGTCAAATAAACGAAGCTAGTATTAAAGGTTTTACATTCCTCTATATTATAATTAATTGGGAATAATGATCTATTTAAAGTCAGTAATAATATTCAAATCTCAAGAAAAATTTTAAGCTTTTAGAGACCTACATACTTTCATATGACCTGCTAGTTCCATTCTAAAATCAATCAAGGTAAGTGATTACCATAAATCTAGATTTACTTATCATCGTTAGCTTAAGAAATTGAAGAATTTCTTTTCATAACATAATAATATCTTAGCTTTATTATGATAAGATTGGCTTAATAAACAATGGCCAAAACTACAAACAACTGAGTCATAGTATAAATTTTGTTACTTAACAATTCTATGGGTTATCTTTAACTTTACATTCTATCCTCTTTTACCATTAAGGTCTCCTTAACTCCTTTATAAGAATAACTATAGTTGATTAAGTAATATATCTTCTTGGGGTACTTACCATTACTAAAATATCAAGGTAGTTGCAAGTAAGTAAGATTATTACTAAGAGAATAACCTTACTCTTCTTCTCTTAAGTCATACATTATAAATCCATTAACATTTTATAATTATATCTTTTGATGATAATGTTGTAATGTAGAAAGGAGATATGAAAAGAGTTTTAGTTACAATAAAGTAAAGACTATACTTTGTATTGTAAACCATAAACATAATCATATAGTCGTAAGTGTTCTCATGCCCTTGATGATTATTAACAAGTTTTATTTGTGATATAATTATATAGGTTCCATACTACGTTTATCATTTCCATACTACGTTCATGATGATCTTAGCGAAACTTTGGATATGTCAAAATGATTGAAATCATTTTGGAAACGCTGGAATTATTAGAACTATATGAAAGTACCCACATCGTGTAAAAGAATTTACATGGTAACATGGCCATTCCTGAACCATGCATTGGACTGTTAAAAGGGCCGAATTCCAACCCTACATGCCATTCTTCCATCTCCTTCAGGCATTCCTCGCTCTGCTGCAAATGTTCACAAACACCATCGTCACCTTGCTCTGTGGTAACCTCCCAAATGTTGTTTCTCCGTAATTGTTCATCCACCATTTGTAAAGAGGAGTTTTTGTAACACTGTCCTGTGCTTTACAAGGGTTATTGATGAAGTTCTCAGGGTTTTCTCCCTCGCTGTTTCTATGACCAAAACCTTGACTGTAAATACATTCCTCCTTGTGAGTACTGATGTATTGTTCCTCGGGTAGCACTTGGGTGTATGCTGCATTGTTAACCCTATTCGTCCTTCTGCAAACGGCTTCCTGCTTGCGTTCGTGATGGATACACAGTTCGGTGGTGGTCGTACTTTACCAAAAATGTTGGGTAAGAGGACTGTCAGTCCTTCTTCTATTCTTTAAATTGTTTTTAGAATAAATAAGGTTAGTTCTAACAAATTTTAATATGAACTCTTCTTATTACAGGTCGAAACTTTCCGCTAATCAGCAGTGCAAGATTGCGACATCAGTTCAGGTTCACGGGTAAGCCTGGTTTTTAACCATGGTTGTTCCTCTTTACTTGGTCCATCTGGAACAAAAGCGGTTGTGCTATCATGAACTGTTGCCTTTAGTTTTTTTGTTTACTTGTTACTTCGTATTGTGGCTTATTCTTACAGTTATAAGAGGTCCTTGAGCTGCATGCAGGTGCTCTAGCTCTTGCCGTCAATGTACATTAAAACTGTTTTTAAAAACTTTGTAGAAGCTGTGGCTTCAGCAGTCTTTCACTTAGCTTTTACGGTGTAAATACCAAGGTTGAGAGATTACTTTGAATACGGGCTTGGAAACCCTCGATTCCATACTTTTGTTGATGTTTTATACTTACAGGGTTTTTAAACCCTAACTTAATATATGAGTTGTTTAAACAATCCTTTTTGTTATCTGGTGCTTACGCTGTCTTATTGCAATTTATTTATTTCTCTGCTTACTTGCGTTATAATAATAATACTCTGTGAGCGCGGCTGTAAAAGAAAATATTTATATGATCTTGGAAAATTATCCTAGGTTAATAATATATCTGTAAATTATTTTAGTTAATTTGTATTAAATATATCGACTTGATAGGACGAGCAGACTGTAGCTTTATTTATTTGATTTATAATTATGGTGAAGTACTTTAAGTAACTAATAGTTACTCCCTTTTTAAGTACAGAAATTATATGTAATCTACTAATACTAAAATTGACTAGATTACCCATTATTACTGTTCCTGTATTTAGTATTTTAACTTGCATAATTTGTCTATACAGTACATAAAATAGACAGAATATTGTTGTTCTTATACTCATAGATATTTAGTTATTTTTTTATTTGAGAGTGTTGGTATTGTTATTATAAAACTATTATCCTGCAACTTATAATAAATTTGTGTTTTATTACAGTAAGTAAGGTATCTGTTATGAACAGCCCTTTTGTATAAATTCCATTCCATTTACTGGTGATATTATAATATAATACATTGTTTTCATTTAATAATAATTTATAGAGCTGTGCTATAAATGTTATAATTATCAACTGTATTTTGATTAGTTATAAACACAGGATAAATTATTATTTATCTACTGTGTTCTTACATCTTCTATATTCTATAATTTTTCTTTTAGAATAACCAGTTAACAATTATAAAATTTATTTATAAAGAACTTAATCTGTTTACTGCACAGTTTAGTATTTTACCCAGTTACTATTTTAAGAATTATAAACTACAGTTATATATTTTGTTTATAAATAACTAGAGAAAACAGAACTTAAGTGAAAAACCTATGTACATTTATATATGTTCTTTTGTAAGAGAGTCCTGCTAAGAATTGAAATACCTGTAGAATGAATTCGAAATATAAATATTATGTCTTTCCATTTAATTCTTAGATAAAACAGTCATTAAGATTGTAATAAAATAAACTATAAATCTATGAAGCACTTTAGGTTACTTAAAGTAACTAAATAACAAGAACTGTACAGAAAAATACTACTCCCAATACCAAGATAATTCCTCTGCAATAACATAGTGATACTACTCTATAATTTTACTATCATTCCATTCTATATTATCGTCATATGATCCTTCTATAATTACACCCCTGTGATGGAGTATAGTCTGGTGAACCCAGATGTGGAAAAACACGGTGGGTCTTTATTTTTCATCAATAGATTCAAATTCTGATAAACTAAAACATTGACATTACTAAACTAGCTAACTCTTCTATCATATAATATAAGCATAACATTCATCCATTCACACTCATTAAAAACAAAAATAGTTAAGTGACAGAACCTGTTTGATCTAGGACAACAACAGCAATGGGAGGCCGTTCCTCCCTACCAACTCCTGGAGAGCGCTCAAACATCGACTCCTCAGGACCCCCGAGCTTGCTCTGGTCTCCCTCGCTGAAACTAGGTGTAGCAAATTCAGATACCATTATTCAAACTTAGCCTTAATCCAGAACTTATCAGTAAGTTTTCCCAGCTAAAAAGATGTAATAACCAAGTTACTGTACCATCCCTCTTAGAACAACTTCTTTACTATTTTTCCCCTTTTCCTCAATGAATTTCCTGAATAACATTCACCTGAATGAATTCTCTCTGGAAAATATCTGAGCAGCCTCAGCTCTCTTCATTGAGTACTTTTAAAATATTTCCTAGGTCTTTTTGGGTTAGTTGTCATTTAATGATCCACCTGCTCTGATCCCACTTTCTTGGGGGATCATGACCCTAAATATAGGGAAGTTGCCACCTGCAACTTAGGAAGTGTTTGAGGATGCTGCCACTTGTCGTTTTCCCTCCACCTAGTTCCATCCACCAGTTTGAACAGTAACCTCTTTTTAACAGCTCTCCCATGCTGTTGTCTCCACAATTTATTTATTAATAATAAAATATTCTGAATTACATTCCATTTCTGTTGACTTTGTTGAGTCATCAGTTCCTACTTAGCATTAAACTTAACATAATGTCTTAGGAATATAATTAAAACAATTAACATTATTTTACAAAAATGGGGTATGTGACAGACTCTTTCAATGAACTTTGACTAGTACAGCCATGAAGTGGTACGTTGAACTCCCACAATATTCATTTGTGTATTTTGGATCATTGGCAACTGTGTTCCTCACACACTTTCAGCTCCCTATTTGTTATGAAATGGGTGGTGATATTTTAGCTTCTCTGTGACAGAACACCTCCACCCACATATTCAATCATATTCATGAGTGGAGAAGGTGGAGAAGGCTTATTAAGGCCCCTATTCCAGATCAATTATTAGCTGATTGGTTTACCAAATCCTTATTTCCTCCTATTTTCCAAGATGTGGCTATGGGCAGTGCTGTTACTGAAGAGAAGACTATTAGTTGGGCTCAGTACCTAGACTTGGTTTATTCCCATTCTATAACTCTTTATGAACTGATTCCTCAAGCTTCTCGCTTGAGCACCGATCCCGCCAAGCCACCAGTAGAAGTACCTATTGATGGGATTCTTGGTTCAATCTAGTCCCCATCCACAGCAAAACCTACCAAGCAACCCCAAACTGCCACCCCTACTCCTTTGACCCCTAAGGTTTTCGCTAAGGTCAACTCTATTAAAAGTACTCAAACCTCATGTAATAATAAAAATAAAGGTAAAAATAGAAATAAAAAACCTGGAAACCAAGAGGAGACTCCAAGGAAACCCAGCAGTGATAACGATAAAGGGAAAAGGAAGGAAAAACATCCCTATTTGCTATGCAGATGTAACCATTTTTCAAAGGAGTGTCCTCGTCGGGATGAAATCTCCCAGTTTTTGAAGTCCAATCTCACACCCGCAGTACTTACGGATCCTTTCCCCTCTCAACTACAATTGATAGACCACATGTCTAATAGGGGTAACTCTAGTTCGTCAGAAGAAATTCATATGATGTCCTTAGATACCATCAATCTACAAACTCGAAGTCAAAATTATGACAAACCCACAGATAATAAAGAAGATCATTCTTCTTCAGGGAAAGCTCCCTTTACTAGTTCTCTGGAATCCTCATCTACTGTCCCCTTATCTATCGAGAAGCCTACTCTTGACATGATTTTGCATCCACCTAAGAGTATTCTTCGAAAGTTTGTCTTTAATCCCAATGCCCGAGTTCTTTACACCTAATGTTACTACCTCCACAGCTAATAACATCCCCATGTTAGGCCAGTCCCCTCTTCCTTACCAGTCAATTGGGGTAGGCATGCTGAAGGATTCATGCCTTACGGGTATTTTTCCATCCACTCCTCCTAGCACGGATACCGTGATAGTCCATATGATCACCTCATTTAATTTTGAGCCTCATGGTACAAATTTTTTTGAGCCCACCTCGTTGAGTCCATATGAAGCTATGTATGACACCATTCAAACCTTTTTCGATGATCACACTGATGACCTTCATCTAGTGGCTTCGGATCCTTACCATTTATCGTACTGGTTAGAGCCTTTTCTTCATGTTCTAGATTATCTCTCTGAGAATTTTTTTTCCAATAAGTCCATTATGGAGATCATGAATACATATGAGTCCATTTGGGAGGATCACCATCATAGATCCATGTTCCTCCCCAACACCAGTTTGGTTAGCCATGATTTTGCATCCTTGTTTCCTACTGATATTGTCAACGTACCCCAAAGTCCTATATTGTTGTAAGATACAGATTCTGAAGGAAACCTTTGCAACATTACTTAGACAAATTTGATTGACATATCAGCCAAGCTTGATACTATCAAGCATGTTCATGTTGGGAAGAACTGCTCGACAGATGAATTTGAAGCATACAAGGCACTTTTTAAAGAATTATGTGATATTTTTGCTTTGTCCTATGAAGAGATGTCGAGGATTGACCCATCCATTGTGGTCAATGAGATTTAAACCTATCCCATGGCTAAAAATGTCAAGAAAAAACTAAGGCAAGTCCATCCTCGAAAGGCCGAAGCTATTAAAGATGAAATTGAGAAAATTCTCAAAGTTGGGTTTATTTATCCTGTACCCCTGAGAGAATGGGTGTCAAACATTGTCCCTATCAATAAAAAGTAGGGCACCATTAGATTCTGTATCGACTTTAGGGATTTAAATAAATCTTGTCCCAAGGACAACTTTCCTACCCCGCACATTGATCAGATTATCAACAACTGTGCTGGAAGTGTCATGGTTTCATTCATGGATGGCATCTATGGATATAATTAGATTGAGATATTACCCTCCGATCAGCATAAGATGGAATTAATTTTCCCATGGGGAACCTTTGCATATAAGAAGTTACCTTTTGGCTTGAAAAATGCTGGAGCCACATTCCAGCATATGATGTCCTATGTGTTTCATGATATTAAACATATTGTTGAACCATACCTTGATGACCTCCTTGCTCATTCACAGCGACGGGAGGACCACCTTGGTCATCTTAGAGACATATTCTTGAGATGCCGTCATTATAATATACGGCTCAATCCGCATAAATGTGTTTTTTGCGTTGAGACGGGATGTTTGCTAGGTTTTGTGGTATCCAAAGATGGCATTCGGATAGATCCTTTGAAAATTGCCTCCATTTTAGATCTACCAGCCCTAACTAACCTACTTGAACTCCAAATATTGCAAGGGAAGTAAAAATTTCTCCATCGTTTCGTGTGCAATTTTGCAGAGAAAACACACGGTTATATGCGTCTCCTCAAGAAGAACACTCCATTCTTCTGGGATGACTAGGCCCAATGCGCCTTTGATAATCTTAAGCATGCTTTGACTCATTCACCCATGATACATCACCCGTATTATTCAAAGGACTTTCTCTTCTATATTGTTGCCTCCGCTACTACCATTCCCATGGTTTTAGTGTAGGAAAATCTCCAGGGTCAGGAGCACATGATTTATTATTCTAGTAAGAATCTCATGGATTCTAAAACTCACTATTCATGTGTGGAAAAGTTAGCATTGGCCACGGTCATTGTTGTACAAAAGTTTTGTCACTACATTCTGCTTCGCACTACCACCGTATTGGCAGACCAGAACCCGATGTATTACATTCTAACTCATCAAGTGCTCGGGGGAAAGTACTCCCATTGGATATTCATACTTCAGGAGTTTGATCTAGAATTTTCCAAAGCCACATCAAAGAAATCCTTGGTCTTTGTCGAGCTTATGTGTGATATTTCCTGTGCTTCAACGAAATTTGAGCCTAGTGATTCATTTTCGGATGAATTCCTCTTCCTGATTAGCACTACCGATCCTTGGTATGGATATTTTCTTATTTATATCCAAACATAATGATTTTAGCTACATTTATCCCATGATGATCACCGCCATATCCGTCACCACACGAAATACTTTCTCATCCTGAATGATACCTTGTATAGATGTGGTATTGACACTATTCTCCAGCGATGCCTCACCCATGAAGAGGATGAACATGTGTTTAATGATTTCCACTCTGGAGCATGTGGTGGTCATTTATCTGGGATGGCTAAATCCTATAAAATCGTTCGTGCTAGCCATTTTTGGCCTTGTGTCTTCAAAGACTATCATGAGGCTGTAAAGAAATGCCCACCTTGTCAACACTTTTATTCTAAAAAGTGCACCCATCTTGCTTTGCTACACCCCGTCATTATCATTGGCCCATTCACCAAATGAGGGATTGACTTCATGCATTGTAAGCCTAGCTCGGTTGGGGGGCATGGTTACATCATCATAACCTTTTATTATTTCACAAAATGGGCTGAGGCCATGCCTACATATGTAGAAGATGGAAAGACTGCCACTCTATTCTTGTTCAATCATATCATAGCTAGATTTGGAGTTCCACAGTCCATCGTTACTGATCATGGATCCCATTTCCGTAATAAAATGATGGAGGAACTGAGTTCCAAGCTAGGTTTTCTCCATTAAAACTCTACGCCGTATTATCCACAAGCTAATGGTCAGGTAGAGGCCATTAACAAAGTTTTGAAAACTATGCTTGATTGGATGGTTGGAGATCATAAATCCAACTAGCACCATATTCTTTTCTGCTCTCTTTGGGATTATCAAACTTTTGTGAAAACAACCACTAGTTTCACACCATTCTAGCTTGTCTATGGACTTGAAGCTGTCTTACCGATTCAATGTCAGATTCCATCTTTACAACTTGCCATCAAACTTCTCCCAGACACTTCTGCAGAGGAAGAAATATTTTTGTACTTGAGTAACCTTGACGAGACTCAGAGAGATGCTGCCTTGGCTAATGAGGAACATAAGAAGTGTGTCAGGGAATAGTATGATAAATCCATCCAACCTCGTGTCTTTAACAAGGGTGACCTGGTAATGACTTATGATCAGAGATATGACAAACTAGGGAAGGGTAAGTTTGAGTCCATGTGGTACAGACATTTCGTTATTTCTAAGGTGTTAGAGAAAGGAGCTTACGAGCTCACTAATTATGATGGAATCCCTTTGGGGCAACCTCGCAATGGGTTGTACCTAAAAGGGTACTATGCCTAGGTCTTTCTTGGATAGTGTCTTTTATATATGTATATTGATTGACTTTCAGTGTGCTTTTAGTATTTTCAAGATGGTTTTGAGTTTAGTGTCCGCATTTGTTTATACCATGTTTTGGTCATGCAGATGGATTTCTACGGCTTCGCTGATGGTGCTTGCCACCACACCTTGAATCTTGCCTCGGCTGCTTGGGTCCTCTATTCCCCAGCTGAATATTTGGTCAGTTCAAGAGCATTTTATATAGGTCCCGCTACTAATAACATCACCGAGTATGAAGCAGTCATCGGTCTTCTGACTGAAGCTGCCTCCCAGGATGTTCATGATCTAGTAGTCTTAATGGACTCACAACTCATGATTTGTCATTTAAACCATGTTTACACCATTAGAAACCCTGTGCTCCTCTACCTCTTCCAGAGAGTACGTTTGCTAGAAAGGCCATTTGAAACAATCACTTATAGGCATATCCCTAGGGAACATAATGTAGTTGATAACTCATTAGCTTATTACATCCTAGATTGGCATATTTCCCATTCATGACATCGAAATCAAACATGGTACATGGTAAATAAACATTCAAAGACACATAAAACTCATAGAAAATGAATTTTCCATTTGAAACATATAAACACCATGTAAAAGTTGGTATATATATATATATATATATATACGAAAAAGTTTACAAAAAATAGGTCCCGAGACCTCATCTGAAGAATGTAGGCTTTCAGGAAAAATCATCATACAAAATATTGAAGCTGTAAAATTTCAGTACATATATCATACACTAGTGGTGCTCGTGATAGTATAGAGCGGGCTCCAGCTCACCTATCCAATGGAGAAGCTCCACCAGGTCGCGCTACTCCAACATCTGCATGAGAATATACAGGTCTTGTCACTTAACATAAAAAATATAAAACATCAAAAAACATAAAAACATTTCATCCATTTTAGGGTTTCTTTATTCTTACCGATGTCGCCCCACTATCTGCCAGGTGGGAGTGGTAGGTCAGGATCTCCGGTGAAGTCCGTACTTGCTTAAGCATAATCCTCAACCATGAGGATCCTATCTTAGAGCCATCTAAATAATGGATCATCGAACTTCACCCTTCCCCTACCTTCTCCTTTACGAGCAATGACCTAGACCCACCTCAGCATACAGGGATCCCGTGCTCTCAGAATCTGGAAGACCACCTGAGGTCTCATCTATGGAACCCACTTGAAGAAGAAGCATGCTAAAATGGATCCAAAGCCAAAACTGCTTTAGCTCTCCCTACCAACACTTAGTCAGCTGATCTTTGAATATCGAAAGCATGGCTTCTGCCCAGTTGAACACCGTGGGTGTCATGTCCTCTATGGCATATAGCATGGGTGCCCTAGAAGCCTAGTGCACACCTTGAATTTCAGCCACCCTCTTCATAGTAAGTAGGACAGTCCGTAGGGGACCATCCATCATTGCTCTGATGGGGATCTTCTTCCCCAATGTGCTCGTCCCTAGAGCACACTGATGATCTATAAGCTCTTGAGTGGTAATATCCCCTCCACGGGAACCTGTCAGTGAGATGGGGGCACCCTGTCTTGAGAAATTAGTCAAGAAGTATATGTCATCTACTTCCACTATAAGAATATGGGCCCCCACCTCAAAATACTACTGCTCTGGATTCCACATCCGCAGTATGTGTTCCAGTAACCGCTCATGTGACACCATGCTTAGGGTCTAGAAGAACTTCAAGAGCCCGCAGTCTCGTAATGCGGCAATACAACCTACATTTCTCTCTACAAAGGCATCATCATTGTCATGTGTTCTTTCTTTCCATATCACCATGTTTTGAGCAACCAAGACCTACCAAAAACAATCAAAGCATGCATTAGAATCATTCCTAATCATTAAAAATAAAAAGAATGACTTATTATTGCTCATGTTATTAGTTTAAATTCTCCATGGCCAGCACCGCCTGTGCACCATTGGAGACAGGAAGTGGCACCACCTATCAACTATGTTATAGACGCGGTTCTCAGGTGGTACCGCATATCCCGTAAGGGGTAGCCACGGTGCCCACTTTTAAGGTTTTAGGGCTTGACATATGAGCCCAAAACCCCACCAAAACTCAAAATAAACACTATGAAATGAAAGAATAGGGTGTTAGCTATTACATACAACTAACGATGCTCAAAATGGACGGTGGAAACTCTCGGTATCAGCTACAGAAGATTTGGCTAAGAAATTGCTCCAAGTGCTCTCCACTATGGGTAAATAGTGAAATGATTTGATTTTTTACTATTTACATGACTTATATAGGTATTTTTGGGTCTGACATACTATAGTTTTAATATAAAATCATATTTTAGTCAAAGTTTATCTGTCATAATCCCTTAATGCTAGTTATAAATGCATTTAACACTTGTTTCTGAGTCGATTGCAGGATAAAAGAACCATAGTAAGAAGCTTTGGAAGTTTGTTTATGGATTTTTCTCACTTTCATAAAATAGAAAAGGTCAATGAGTGTTCATTACGACACTTTGGTCACTCTCTTTAAACCTAGTATCAAAGGTATGAGTCCATTTCAGTTTCTTCCCAGGCTCGTAAAAAATTGACATTGTGTAAAGAAGCGCCATGGAGTCTTCTTTTCACCTCTTTTCAGGCTCCTTAAACACGAAAAGATCATCGATTCTATTTTCAATTCTTTCCAGGATCGTAAAATATGACATTGTGTAAAGAAACCTCATGGATTTCTCTTTAAACTCTTTTTAGGATCCCTCAATACAAAAAGATAGTCGAGCGATCTTTTCTTCTTCATGCTCGTTAAAGTATTTGAAGAGTTGTCCATCTGATGGTAGGTTATCTCTTTTTCAGTATGGATAGGACTACTTACAAAAAAGGAACACTCCAGCCAATCATGAATGGAAGAGTTCTCTAAGGTATGATTTTAGACTTTTTTGGGCCTTAGAGACTAAATCATATGAAAAAGGACCCCTTTGGAGTCTTCTTCTGTATTCATTCAGACTCGTTAAATTAAACATTGAGAGACCCATTTTGGGAACGAACCCCTCCTCTCTCAAGTTTGTAAAACATATGAGTCTGGACTTGTCTTCCAACAAGCTATATCGAGTGTTTGTTACCCTCTTTGAACTCATAAATCCGAAAAGAGGCACTCGTCGATCATGATGGGGGAAATGGGAAGGGAATCATTTTGTAAATAATGAAAGTTGTTTGTCGTTACCTTTGAACATGGCACTTGTCTACACATCATGTCAGTCAATTGGGTATTCAGTTGATCTCTACGATGATCCACTTTCATGAGTCATGTCACTCCTTTGATTCTTTCAAAAGAATGCATTGTCCACTGTCGCATTGTGTGTATGTCCCGTCTAGTCATGCTGTGAAGTCTTTTTGACGTGCTACCTGATGTTCAAAGGGGATTTGAAGAAGTTTTACCTATGCAGTCCACACAGTATTTGTGTCAGTATTTTTGAGTTAGTCTTATGGTTACTACCTTCACATCATTGCAGAACTATGTTCTGAGTTTCATGTTGTTAGTTTTTCAACATTTAAGCTAGCATTATGTTAGGATCTTTTCACTGAGAGAATAACAAGTACAGCAATAACATAAGCACATCACATGAGACAAGAGACACAAATATTTTAGGAGGGGAAACCACAAATGGAGAAAACCCCTCAACTTCCTCTAAGATAGTATCACCACAAGATGTGAAAACCAAAACAGTAAGATGACCTCCCAACACAACAACAGTTTTCTGTCTTCTATCAAGCCAAAGTATTTCCTTCTCCAAAGGTGCGCCACACTTGAGAGAGCAAGTGATGTTAGTCACAAGTGATAAATAGAGAGACACACCATCTCTATTTATATTAGTCCATTCACTTAAGTTGCTATTTCACACGTAGGATCAACCCTAATAATTACTACTCGAGCCTACACCTTAATTAGTGTATAATAACTCAAGTGCCCCGAAACAGTGGGGACTTACCTAATGACTTGAAATGAATTGATTACATTATTAATCCTCCCGATCAGAACATCGAGGTATAACCACATGACTCAAATGCATAATAGAAACATCCTGAAATAACCATCGGGTTACAATACATAGAATACATAGAAGAATACATTCCGAAGTTACATATACATCAACACTCCCTCTTAACTAGGAAGGTATTCTTTCGACACAAATTTTCAGCACTGGTCTTCTTCTCTACATCAACTGGATCATCTTCGTCTTCAATTCATATTCATCTTCAAGTCATCCGGATCATCTCTCGATCTGGATCTATGCTGCTGGATCTGGATCATCACTTGATCTGGATCTCTCGGAGTCATCATAACTGGATCTGGATCATCACTCGATATGGATCTCCTCTAGTCATCATCATGTGTGTACTATCTCATCATAGGAAGTTCTACAGAGCCAACCCTTTTTCATGCTGGATGTAGGCCTACCCTCATGTAGGTCTTCGCCCAGCACTTACATCTGACCTGCTCGTCAGAAAGGCATGCCCAACACTCACATCTGATCATGTAGTAAACTACAATCCCATCAGAAAGGCCCAGCACTCACATTCACCAGCATGGTAGGCACAATCAACTACCATCTGTGAAATGGCTTAGCACTTACATCTGACCTACTCGTCAGAAAGGCCCATCCATCCAGACAAGAACACATCCTATCACAGTGATGGAAGACTCCCACCCAGACAAGAACACATCCTATCACAGTGGTGGAATATTTCTCCACTTTCATCCAGACAAGAACACATCCTATCACAGTGATGAAAGACTCCCACCCAGACAAGAACCAATCATATCACATTGGTGGAATATTTCTCCACTTTCATCCAGATAAGAACACATCCTATCACAGTGATGAAAGACTCCCACCCAGACAAGAACCAATCCTATCACAGTGGTGGAATATTTCTCCACTTTCATCCAGACAAGAACACATCCTATCATAGTGATGAAAGACTCCCACCCAGACAAGAACCAATCCTATCACAGTAGTGGAAGATTTCCTGCACTTACATCCATCCATACAAGAACACATCCTATCACAGTGATGGAAATGCTTGCACTCACATCTGATCCTACAAGAACACATCTCTGTAGTCATATCAGAATGTCCCCCAGTCCTCCTCGACTAAGCTACCTGGTAACTGACCAGGAACCTCCACTCTCCTAGAGAATGGCAGTTGCCCTTACATCCGACCTGCTCGTCGGAATGGCCAACCCTCACATTTGACATGGAAGGAACTAAATCCTTTAGCCATGAACAGAATGGTTCAGCCCTTACATCTGATCAAGTGGGAACACATCCCTCTGTCATATCAGAATGGCTATACAGTCCTGCACTGAATGATCCTGGTAGCTGACCAGATGCCTCCATTCCTAGAATGGCAATTTCCCTTACATCTGTCCTACTCGACAGAACGGCATAGCCCTTATATCTATCCTCCTCAACAGAATGGCTCAACCCTTATATCTGACCTCCTCGTCAGAATGGCTATAAATCTCATATCAGTCATGGAAGGAACCAATCCTCTCACCGTGACGGAATGTCTCAGCCCTTACATCTGACCATGGAAGGAACCAATCCTCTCACCATGTTAGAATGGCTCTGGGTCTCAACACTGTCTCTGGGAGGAAGCCTCGATCTAGAGAACACCAAGTCTCTCTCTGAAGTACTCGAACTTCAGCCTAGCCAATGGCTTCATCAATACATCAGCTATCTGTTCCTCCGTCGCAACATACAGGAGCTTCACTGCTCCTCTCTGCACCATATCCCTGATATAGTGATATTTGATTTCAATATGCTTCGACCTGTCATGGAACACTGGATTCTCGGACAACTTCACACAACTCTGGTTGTCACAGTGTATACAAGTAGCATCCAACTGGAGATCAAATATATTAGACAGTAGCTTCCGCAGCCATACTGCCTCACAACTAGCTGAACAAGCTGCGACATACTCTGCTTCAGTTGTACTCAGTGCCACACAGGATTGCTTCCTGCTAAACCAAGAGATCACACCTGATCCCATACTGAAGCAACATCCCAAAGTACTCTTCCTGTCGATGGCACTGCTTTCCCAATCTGAATCAACATAACCCTCTAGGTTAATCTTCTGATTCACATCATACTTGAGCCCATAATCAATTGTACCCTTTAGGTACCCCAGAATATGCTTTGCAGCAATCAAGTGAACACTTCTCGGATCTGTCAGGTATTGGCTCAAGGTGTTCACAGCAAAGCAAATATCTGGTCTCGTGTTCGTCAAGTACATCAATGACCCAATCATCTGATGATACATCGTAGCATCAACAGACTCTGAAGTAGTATCACTCAATGGCTTCAGGTTTGATTCCATAGGTGTAGCCATGGCCTTGCAGTCCATCATCCCGAACCTCTTGAGGATCTCTACTGCATAATTCCCTTATCCAAGGAATATTCCATCTGTACTCTGCCACACCTCCATGCCTAAGAAGTAATGCATCATTCCCAAGTCCTTCATCTTGTACTCAGCAGCAAGCTTTCTCTTTGTATCAGCAATCAACTCATCTGTACCTGTCACAAATAAATCATCTACATACAGTAGAAGTATCACTGGGTTTCCATCTTCAACCTTGTAGTAAAGGTTGGAATCTGCTTTACTTTTAGTAAATCCTAAACTGGATAGAAAGCTGTCAATCCTGCCGTACCAGGTCCTGGGTGCCTGTTTCAAACCATACAGGGATTTCTTCAATCTACACACATGAGACTTTCTGTCATGTGTCTCAAAACCGAGTGGCTGTTATACATACATTTCCTCTTCCACTACACCATTCAAGAAGGCAGTCTTGACATCCATCTGGTGTATCTTCAACTTCGTCACTGCAGCCAGAGCAAGTACTGTTCTGATGGAAGTGTATCTGGCTACAGGTGCAAAAGTCTCTTCATAGTCTACTCCCTCTTTCTGAGAGAATCCTCGAGCCACAAATCTTGCCTTGTACTTTTCAATGCTACCATCCGCAGCATGCTTGATTTTGTAGATCCATTTGGAAGTGATAACTGACTTCCCTTTTGGTCTTGGGACAACATCCCAAACATCATTCTTCATGATCGATTGATATTCTTCGATCATAGAATCCTTCCATTCTTTCTGATTTGCTGCTTCTTCATAACTAGAAGTTTCTTTATCAATGAATCACATAGTAAAGCTACATACCCGATATTTGATCTGGTTCTCTTTTTTTCTCTGTGGTTCTCTTCTGGATCCCCAAATCTTTCTGCACCTTGGATAAGTTCACGTACCCAAGCAGGTTTCCTCTTATGAGGATTCTTCTCTGATGGTGGATCTACTGGTCTTTGTGGTTCTTCAAACTCTTGATCTTCTTATTGAGCTTCTTCATTCATGACTGTATCACGGATCCTGGGTGCTTCTGCTTCTGCTTCTTCAGGTTCTTCAGTAGGTCTCTTTCTAGATTTGTTGTAAGCTGTGTCTTCATCAAATGTTACATCCTTGCTGACATCGATCTTCTTGTATCCTGGAAAGTAGATTCTGTAGGCCTTCGAGCTTTCAGAGTATCCTACAAATATGCCCTTCTTTCCTGAAGGATCTAATTTTGTTCTCTTCTCTTTTGGAATATGTATGTACACTTGACAACCGAATATTCTGAGATGGATGACTTCTGGTTTCTTGCCGGAGAAGACTTCTTCAGGAGTCTTGTTTTCGAGAACTCTATGTGGAGTACGGTTCTATACATACACTGCTGTTCTAACAGCTTCAGCCCAAATATGTATAGGTAGATCTTGATCATGAAGCATAGCTCTTGCAACTTCCATGATAGTTCTGTTCTTCCGTTTTGCAACCCCATTCTAATGTGGATTATAAGGAGTGGACAACTCCCTCTTAATCCCTGATTCTTTGCATAGCTCCTTGAATTTATTTGAAGTGAATTCCCCACCATTATCTGATCTAATGGTCTTGATCTTATTTTCAGTATGGTTCTCGATCAAGGCTTTTAATTCCTTGAACTTGCTAAATACCTCATCTTTGTTCTTCATAAAATAAATCCATGTCTTTCTAGAAAAATCATCAATAAAAGAAACATAGTATGCATACCCGCTTAGTGAGTTTAATGACATTGGACCGCATACATCAGAATGGATGATTTCTAGAATGCCTTTGGCTTTGCTTTCGCTGCTAGGAAATGTCTTCTTTGTATTCTTCCCTTTCGCACATCCTTTGCAAACTCCATCATGCTTTGCTTGGAATTCTGGAAGACCTTCAACAACTTTGCTTGCAATAGGTAGTGCTCTGTAATGCACATGTGCAAGCCTTCTATGCCAAAGTTCATTTGCCTCTACTGAATCATGGATCAAGGCTTCTTCTGGATGGCCCTTTATTTTGTACAAGCCTCCTTCTTGTTCTCCAATCACTACCGCATCATCGATAGTCTTTCCTTTAGGCCACATGATGACTTGTCCGTCTATGAATGCAACCCTCATTCCTTTTGCATCCAATGCTAAAATGGATAGAAGATTCTTCTTAAGTCCTGGAACAAACAATACTTCTTTCATTGTTAGAGACTTACCAGAGTCCAGCTTGTAAGAAGATTCCCCACTACCTTTTATTGGATATTGGTAGTCATCTCCTAATTTCACCTTGTGAGGTGATTCATGTTCTGATAGTCTCACAAAAGATTCCTTGAACCCTGTCATATGTTTGGAAGCTCCACTATCTATAATCCAATCATCACTACCATGAGTAATGTTACCTATGAGAGCTAATATCAAAACATATTCATCCTCGCTTGAAGAATCTTCACTTTCATATCTAGATTTCTTCTTGGATGGTTCATCATCCTCTACAGCATGAGCATGATGTCTTATTTTGTTCCCCTTCTTCTTATGAAAGTGACTTTTTTTCTTAGGACAGTATTTTGCAAAGTGTCCTATCTCATCACATGTATAACATCTTAATCTAGATAGATCTCTTTTAGGATGAGAGTTCTTACCTTTGGGGTAATGATGTTTTCTTCTTTCCTTCTTGGAGTGAGCTGTGAGGGCTTGATCTTCATTTCCAATCTTTTCTTCTCGGGATGCAATTCGAGCTTCTTCTTGAGAACATTCTTCCCAAAGCCTACTGAATTTTATCAACTTCTTCCTAGCATAGATACCTTGAACGAAAGCATCCCATGACCTAGGGAGGCCATTCAAAGTAGTCATGACAATCTCTGCATTTTCCACTTCTTCACCAACAGATTCTAATTGTTCCTTGATTTGAGAAACCCTTGTGAAGTATGACTGGATAGATTCTGCATTCTGGATCTTCACATTCTTCAATTGGTTCCTCAAGGTCATCTTCTGATTTATGTTCTTTCCTTCAAACAAATTTGTTAGGGCATCAAACATAGCTTTAGGTGTCTTGAGAGAGGACACCTGAGGGATAAGATGATCCTTAATAGAATCAGCAATGATCCTCTTTGCCATAACCATCTTCTTCTTATGGAGATATTTTTCCTCATCTCCCTCTGGAACTGGAACCTCCTCATGGATGTAGGAGTCTAGTTCATTCTCTTCCAGGACCAGGGAGATTCTATACTTCCAATCTCGGAAGTTATCAGCCCCCTCAAGCTTTTCATCAAGCTTGGTATGATGATACATATTTAAATAAGAACCTCAAATGGAAATACAAAATATTTTAGATCTTACCAGGTTCAAGATGTCAAATATGAAGCTTGAGCTGAAATCCTGCAGAGTTGGTTCAGAAGCAACTAGGGTTTTGCTTTTCTGGAGTTCTGTCCACCCAAATGACTTCAAAATTGTTCCTAACTTCGATTTTGGATAGGATAACAATCCAGGCCTGGGATCACTGAAAAAATCCTCTTCAATAAAAAGCCCTAATTTCTGACCCTAGTGACAGGTCCAAAACTGAAAATCCTCCGAATTGAATTATGTTTCGACAGAAAGATGAGCCCTAGGGAGGAGAGTAAGTCCACCTTACTTTTGCTGAAAAATAGTGGAGAAAGATCCACAAACAAGGAAGCCCTAGCCTCCGCAGTTGCACAGTGTCTTCTTCTCAGGTTAGCTCTGATACCATGTTAGTTTTTCAACATTTAAGCTAGCATTATGTTAGGATCTTTTCACTGAGAGAATAACAAGTACATCAATAACATAAGCACATCACATGAGACAAGAGACACAAAGATTTTAGGAGGGGAAACCACAAATGGAGAAAACCCCTCAACTTCCTCTAAGATAGTATCACCACAAGATGTGAAAACCAAAACAGTAAGATGACCTCCCAACACAACAGCAGCCTTCTGTCTTCTGTCAAGCCAAAGTATTTCCTTCTCCAAAGTTGCGCCACACTTGAGAGAGCAAGTGATGTTAGTCACAAGTGATAAATAGAGAGACACACCCTCTCTATTTATATTAGTCCGTTCACTTAAGTTTCCATTTCACACGTAGGCTCAACCCTAATAATTACTACTCGAGCCTACATCTTAATTAGTGTATAATAACTCAAGTGCCTCGAAACAGTGGGGACTTACCTAATGACTTCACATGACTTGATTACATTATTAATCCTCCCGATCGGAACATCGGGGTATAACCACATGACTCAAATGCATAATAGAAACATCCCGAAATAACCATCAGGTTACAATACATAGAATACATAGAAGAATACATTCCGAAGTTACATATACATCAACACATGTCATCGATGTGGGACTCATCATGGCCCTCCTTCGATGAGAATTTTCCCGTTGACATCAGCTCATCATCCAGGAAATAGTCTCATAAACAATATTTGGTACCTTGAGATCTGTATGCCTTAATGACAGATTCTCTTGCTCTCGACATAGGTTCACATCATTGACCTTTGATCGATAGAATCAACTTGGTGTTCGACATCAAGACATCTATTCGCACTCAGTAGATTGTACTAGAGTACCTTGGGAATCATTGACATTAATGATGATCTTCCTCACACTTGTTAACGATTCACATCATTGGTCGGTAATCAAGTGGTTTCTACCATGTTCCACTTCAGATCATTGTAATCACATAGATAGAATCGTACTTTATGGAAGACAAGATGAAGACCCTAGGTATTTGTTTAAAACACTCATTGCTTTTCCCCACGTTGCGATGGAGTTTTGTATATCTAGCATGGATCCACATTAGTTATGGAGAGAAATTCCTATGGCTTGGGGTACCACAACAGACAACTAGACTCCAGAAATCATTCTTTTCCAATATGCAATAGAAATAAAAACATCTAACACTAAAGGATTGAACCTCGTACCTTATTCCGGACGGTTGAAGTAGATCCCCATTGAGCTTTCCAATCTTTAGCTTGAATTGTTATAGCACGTCCTCAACAACAAGTAAACAATACAAGCATACTATATTTCATGGTGTTAGATCTATTCTAGCATATATAATCAATAATGTATAAGCATTTTACATATTCCAATGGATGCAACATTCATTCAAATACACATTACTAGACAGGAAAAGATATTTCTATTAATATGAATCAGAGATTACAAGTGACAACCTCTGACGGCACGTCTGCGAACCGGAGAAACTAAATCCCCCACTTGGGCCTCCACCACCTCAATCCTCCATCACTCCGATAGAAAGCTCACTAACAAAGGAAATCTTGGGAAGAACACAACAGTGCTCCAAAGGGACAAAGGGATGCAGACTCAAGTATAGTTCTGGAAACAATGGACTATTGTTTTGGTACTCTCAATTCTCTCTTATGCTTTCAATGTCTCAATGGTTCCTTATATAGCTTTTCAAAGTGATACTGAAAGGTCGAATCCGTGCGATCTCAAGGCATATGGAAGGCCAGGAGTCATATGAGTCGGATTCAAGTCAAGGAACGGTCCAACAGTTTTGGATTATACACACATCCCGATGTACACGACTATCGAGGGAATATTCGCGTATGTACGCAGTTATCAGGGAAAAGGCCGCGTATATCATTTTTCTAATGTTTTTAGGGATGGTCAATGATACATCAAAAGACAATAAATGGTCCATAGGGAATAATGAGTCTGTAGCGGGATAGGGGAAGGCCATACAATGTGTGATTCACCTAGTGTGGTGAAATCCGCTATAACAGATGCCCCCTAATGTATGAGATCAGAGGGGTTATACGATGGCCGAAATACATTATAAGTCCATCCCAGAAGTGAAGTGATGAAGGTACCCAAATGGAAGACTAGCCACCCAATTAGCATAATACCATAATACAACTCTGCATATAACTGCAAGTACACAGAGCAGTCTCGGATACATAAGAGTACAATGGCCATGAATAGGCATGAAACATGATAGAACATATGTGGTCATCGCCACGTACAATATACATAGATCAGAAT